>ML681997.1:1272786-1596906 GCA_007922195.1 Podocnemis expansa
CCACTGGCCAAGTCTGCCCCCAGCCTCATTGCCTGGGCTTATGGGGAGAAGACCCCTGGCCTGGCTGCCCACCCAGCCTCACCGCCTGGGCTTGGGGGGGGCGATGCATGGTTCAGCCTGACTGCTGGGTCCCCCCAGCCTTGCCACCTGGGCTAGGTGGTGATGACCCCTGGCACAGCCTGCCCCCTGGCCTTGCAGCCTGGGCTGGGGGGGACCCCGACCCAGCCTGCCCTCTAGCCTCACCACCTAGCCTGGAGGGAGGGGGTCAGTCCTTGGCCTGGTCTGCTTGCCATCCTACCATCCTCTCGCCTGGCCACCAGCATGACCCAGAGCCTAGAGGGGCATGATCCCTGATCTACCTGCCCCCCACTAACCCAAAGTGACTTGGGGCCCAGGGAGAGTCCTGGATCCCCAGCCCCCCGTCCCCCTCCAGCCTGGCCGCTGACTTGACAAAAGGCCCAGGTGGGCCTGATCCCTGGCCACCTGCCCCACATTGGTCTGGCGAGATCCATGGCCCAAGCGGAGTCCTGGGTTCCCAGGTCCCCCAGACCCCTACCCCCACCTTGGCTGCTGGCCTGACCCAGGGTCCCTGGAGGAAGGTGGGGCAGATCCCCAGCAAACTCCCCCCTTGGCTCAGGCTCCCACTAGACCCCCCCCCCCCAGCTTACCCAGCTGCGTGTTCCCTGGCTGGTGCTGGCAGCATCTGCAGGAGGAGGAAAGGGTTAAACCTCCCTTGCCCTCCAGGTAACCAATCGCTCAGCTGCAGGCTCCAGCGGGAGGATGGCAGGCAGCCCAGCTAGTCACTGGCAGAGCAGGGGCTGAGCGAGCCTGTGTTTGCCAGGGAAAAAACATTTGGGGTTCACCATGGGAGACCAGGGGCTTGTGCCAGTCCCCAGCATGCATGGGGGGGGCAGCAGTGTGGGTCCCACGGGGCCCTGGGCAGCTGCCCTGCTCGCCCTACCCTAAGGATGGCTCTGGTAGCAGGCTCATCAATCCTTAGTTAGCCTGGCCACCATTAGAGGGGGACAGAGCACCATGCCAAGCAAGCAGGATTACATATAGATGTTAAGTTCCCAAGGGGTAGCTCTGTTAATCTGGTCGTGCAAAAGAAACAGATGCTTAAGGAAGCAAGTGCCACTGTGCCCATTTTACAGAGTGGGAGACTGAGGCACAGAAGTGAAATTCCTCTACTGGCCTGTTGAATGGAAGATGACTAGAAGCAAGGTCTCTTGAGTCCCAGCCCACCACTCTAACTGCTGTGGGCGATTCACTCAGACATAAATGGATGCTGCAGATAGGCTCTAGGATGGGGAAGGAAGAAGGGCTGGGATGGGTGCAGACACTCCAAGTTGGCAGGCCGATTTTGTTATGATGCAGGGTTTGTGGGTTTTTTTAACCATCTGTTTCCCTCTGACTCAGAGAGAGCGTTTTCCCTAAGAAAAGGAATCTGATTGGTTGAGGCTGTGTCCTGCCGCTTTACGCTTGGAGCAAATGTTGGCAACATTTGCTCCTGTGATCTGCCGTTCACTGTTCCCTTGGTGTCTAGTCAAGGTCACGAGGAGTCAGCATTAATATAGATTGCTCGGTGAGCTGGCTCTTCAAAGCCCTCTCATGCTTCGGCCACTTGCTTTTGTAAGCAGGCTGTGGAATCACCGTCTGTAGGTTTTTTAAGGCAGGTTAAACCAGAGGTTCTCAACCTGTGGCCAGCAGTCTGCCTGCAACCCAGTCAAGACACAGCTACGGCCCATGTGACATCCTGGGGCCATATAGTTAGTCTATATATTTTTGTGAAAGCAGCCCACATGCACAGAGAATGCCGCGTATGCAGCCCACAAAGTAGATTGAGAAGTGAGAACCATTGAGTTAGACGAACACCTATCTCGGATGGTCTAGGACAGGGGTCTCAAACACGTGGCCTCTAAAGCTATTTCCTGCAGCCCGCAATGACGCTGTTGTTACTGATATTTGCAATATTGTTGCATGGAAAGGTTTCAGTGGTGCAGCCCTTGGGCGAACGTGCTAGTCCTCATGTGGCCCTCGTGGTGATTTGAGTTTGAAACCCCAGGTCTAGGACCAGCGTGTACTTAATCCTTTCTCAGCACAGGGAGGAGAGACTAGGTGACCTTTCAAGGCCCTTCCAGCCCTGCACCATCAGCACTGCTGGAAAGTTTTTGCAGGATCGACCGAACAGCAGTGGAGACTAGCTCAGTCAATCCAGAAGTCGACTTAGTAAATCAACACCCACAAAAAGATTCCCACTGTGTCCGTGGGATGGCATTTCCCATCAGCGCAGTGTGGTGCTGTGCTAATTAGAATTTAGGAAGTCGACAGGAGAGAACCTGCACATCTCCTATCAACATCTACCAAATTTTGCCATGAGTGCAGGCCAGGTCTCTGATTCTGCTGCAGTCAGAGAACATTTATGAAGGGATACTGCTCTGCTCCCAAGCGTCTCTTCCATTTGTAATGTGCGTTGGAGATGTGACTCAGGATTTCAGTTGCACCCTGGGAATTAATTAAAAGATATCCACTCTTGCTGTGGGGGAGACACAGAAGCCCAAAGGTGGTGTCTAAGAAAACAGGACTCTTCTCCAAAGCTGGGTATTTTGCAGTATCTTGATGAGATGTATTCACCATTGAGATCATCAGGAGAGTTGTTTTTCTCTTGTTCGCACATGTTGAGGTCCTGTGGAATCGGTAGCCAAATTTCTACCACCTTCAGTGGATTGGGTTCTGAATGTTATTCCCCACAAATAGTGCCTGGATGGGCACGTTTTTGTGCTGAGAGCCACTCTTTCCATGTGACTGGAAAGGAAGGGAACTTTTTCCTTCCCCAGCTGGAATGAGGAATTTTGCAATGATATGTTTTGATTCATTAGCTCATTTGGGAGACTCCATATTTGTATTATGTAATCCCAGAGATGTAGCTATGTGCTATGAATACTACAAGATGAGAGGCAAGAAGTGGATGCAATGCAGTCATCAGGGTTTGTTAGATTATCAATTTATTAGGCAACAGAAAAGAAAGCATTGATGAGATTGGCCCTGGCTTTGGCTATGCATCCGTGAAGCACTGAGTTGCGCAGCTAATTTAATGAGCAGTGAGTTCCTGTGAAGTGGGGTAGACACATTTACACTCCAGCACTTTGGCAGTCTGACCCATGTACATACAGATAGAAGTAATTGGTTTCAGACTTCTCTGTTCCACAGATGCATCTGCCCTTTAAGAGCAGTTATTAGTAAGCTTTCTGTTTATGCTTTACTTTCCCATGTTTCCTAGAGCCCTGAACCTTGTATCATTTTGGGCAACCTGGACACTTGCTTTTGTGCTGCTCCAAGAGGCTGTGGGGAAGTTTTCCAGGCGTAGTTAGTCATTAGGGTTGTGGAAGTTTTCCAGGCGTAGTTAGTCATTAGGGTTGTGGCTTGGCTGTCCCAGCTGTGGAGAACTACATCTGGACTGTTTCTGGGAAGCAATGCAGCGAAGTTTTTGTGTTCTCACCAAATTATAGTGGCCCTTGGCATTCTTCTTGTCAGCAGTTCCTCCCCCCCCCATTTTCTGAGGCTTTTTAGAACATGTCCTTTTAAAAGGAAAAGGAAAAAAAATTAACTGGCTCTGATCTAAAGTTTGGCAATTAGATTCAGTTTGGGAACAAAATGATTTTTGTTTTTTTGGAATTTTTTGTTCATAGATCTCAAAAATATCTGGGGGTGTGTCCTTGCATTGAATTGAATCTTTTTTGCTCCAACAAAGAAGTTTGGCTGAGGTCCTGCCTGTTGGCTTTCAGAGCTGCCTCTAGCTCAGTGGAGAAGCATCTTTCACTCTTCAGCTCATCCATAAGGGCCTTTTATATGCCTAGTTAAAGGTCGCTAAAAGACATACTTGCCCTGTGTTGCTTGCAGCGAATTGAACTGACTTGTATAACTTGTTGTTTCTGTCTGTACTTAACTTGTCTGCTCCTTCTAGAGAGTGTTTAGACAGCATTTAGTATGTCATGGGCACATCTGGTTAGAAAAAAACTTTTTCTAGATGCAAAGCCCAGTCTAGGACTCCTTTAGAGTCACCAGTACAGATGGGTAGGAGCTGTTTGGTTTGGATCTGACATTGGATCCAGGTTCAAATTTCTGTGTTCAGCACTGAGGGTCCAGTGGGATTGTTATGGATGAGATTCTCAAACAAGCCAAAGAGTTAGGTGCCTGGCCCCAAAAGGATTGGAGCATTTGCTGTAACTCTGTTTGGTGCCTTTTGAAAATCCTAGCCTTCAGAGAGAGAGCATCACTCTTTGTGGGAAGTTCAGTGTTCTCTGCTTGTCTGGTTTTTGTGGATATACCCCTCCTGTGCAAAGTGGAGGGTCTGGTTTTATTTAAGGGTGGAATGCTCAAAAGGAGTTGGGCCCCTATTAGGCTCCTAATTTGGGTTGGTTACAAGCCTAGCACTTTTGAGCGCTGCATGCTTAGTTTTCAGTCCGTCTCGCTTTATACTCTATAGAAGAAGAGCCATAGCAACCGGTATGTTTTACTGATATATTGGTGCCCTTGCTTGGACCCGGTGGACTTGGTACTGAGGTCCGTAGCTGGAACTGTTCTAACATAAGCTGTGTCTACACTATGAAAGCTAAGCCAACTTTGTTTACATTGACTTAATAAAGTCTACTTAAAGTCAACTTCATGAAGTCGACTTAGTGAGTCTGCTCTTCTCTTAAGTCTACTTAACAAAGGTGGTTAAGTCGACTTAGTGTCCTGATAAATGTGTTTTGGTTAAGTAGACTTAAGCAGGAACATGATATTACATAGGGCTTCTTAACTCCACTTAGATGGCCACATTGCATTGTCAACTTAATGAAGTTGACTTAATGCCTAAGTTAACTAAAAGAGTGAGAGTTATTACCTCAACTTAAGGAAGCCCTTAAGTCAGCTTAATTTCTTTATGTGGTGAGGGCTTTGCTTAAATCGACTTAAGCCCATAGCGGAGATGTAGTCACATAGTCCATGGTTCCTTCAGCTTGCTTATGTTTTAGGACTGGAAGAGATCATTATGATCATCAAATCTGACCTCCTGCACATAACTGTCCAAAGAACTTCCCCACGAAACTCTGCCTTAGTCCCATAACTTCTCTTTGAGCTATCGTATATCTTTTTAGCAAAATATGCGGTCTTGATTTTTAAACACTTCAACCACGTTTCTAGGTGAGTTGATTGAATGGTAATTTACCTTCACTGTTAAAAATTTGCACTTTATTTCAAGCCTGAACTTGTCTAATTTCAGATTCCAGCTGTTACCAACTTTGCCCACCAACTCGGGGTATGGTCATTTATTAGGGTTGCTTTCTCTATGGGGAAGATGGTACTTCTATTAGTGTGCTACTTGTGTTTCTACAGAGGTGCGTCTGAGCGGACCGGGTCTATCAGCACTCTCAGCTGACCCCTTATGTGTCCCTGAACTCAGTAGGCTGGGTCACACAGCACTTCTCTGCTGCTACCCTTATGTGCCCCTGGACTCAATCAGGCTACTATCCCTATCAATGAGCAAACCTTACAGGGTTGTGGGCATTACAGGGATCTTTGGCTAGGTAATAGAAGCGTTGCTGCAAAGTGATATAAAGAAACCAAGACCACAAAGGAGAGGGAATGATGTCTTAAAAGAGTCTGGAAACTGGCTTAATAACAAAAGGCATTTTATTGCTAGGTATCTAAAACTTGTACTACTAATAATAATTACAAAGGAGAGAAGAATACCCCAAAATACCCAGTTACAGCATTGATAAACATACAAGGAAAGAAGAACACCCAGCTACAATATTACCTAGATTCTACTGTATCAGGCCACTCTGTGTAGCAGAAAGGTTTCCAGGTTGTGCAGATCAGGGTCAGAGGCTGGATGGAAACAAAGCTCCCACAGCAATCAGCAAGGAAGAAAAGCCAAATCCCAGTGGAAATGATACAGCTTTAGATCCAAGCATCAGGACTCAATCCAGACTCACACAAGATTCAGAAAGGATCCAGTCAGGACTTGCACAGGACACACACTACACTACTGCACTATGTGGGTAAAGGTTTTTTTATAAGGACTTGTTTACGTGGCCAATACACATTCCTGGCTGGGTGTTATGGTTCAGAGAAGCTCACAATACGGTCAGGCAGACTCAGTATTTTGGGTATCAATTATCATGTCTGTGACTAGAATGGTCTGATAATTGCTGAGTTTGTTCGTTTTGGTGTGAGATCCCCCATCAGGCAATGCTTCTCTGCTTCTTCAATCCCAGAGTTCAGTGCCGCTCCTGCTTTGGAGTCTGGTTCTCCATAGTCAATGCAAATGAAGCTCCATTGTGCTGATGGCTTTTGGATATGGGTAGATTAGGAAAAGGATGTCTCCCATTTCCTACTGTTTTTGGTTTTCAGTTCAAGCAGAGGTTGGGGGATGTGTGGGGGGGAGGCACAGGCTATTCCTCAAGAATACAGAGCTAACACGTAACACAGCCACAAGACTTTAGTGGGGTTTTTGTCTGCTAGATTAAAGAGTAATCTACTGTCAGGAGTCTGTTTGTAGACTGTGATTAAGTGAAGTCTTAACCTTCTCTTGGATAAATTAAATAGTGAAGTTCTTTTCTGTCACGATCAAGCATGTTTTCCAGATCTGGAATAGTTTTTATTAGTCTCTCTTCTGAACCTTTTCTTTTCTGATTTTTCCAACATCCTTTCTACTAGTAATGGTCTCACACATGTCTAAATAAGAGGTAATACACCCTCTGTACTGCTGTTGGATATTTCTTTGCTTATACATCCACAGATTTTCTTCGCCTTCTTGACTAAAGCATTCCACTGGCAGCTAAAGGCCAGCAAAAACACAAGGAGTCCTGTGGCACCTAAAGACTCTTTAAGTGCCACAGGACTCCTTGTTTTTTTGCTGAACTAGACTAACACTGCTGCCTCTTTGGAGCTTAGCTAAAGGCTAGTTGATGCTTGAATTCTCATCAGTGTCACTGCATTCCAGGATGCAGACCATCTTCTCTTGTAAGGGTGTCCTGCTTTCTTTGTTCCTAGATGTAGGACCTAGCTTTTGGGTCAGTTAGTACAATGTGCCTCTTAATTAGCCTTTACTCCCCCCCCCATGCTGTATCATCCAAGCTGGCTGGGATACTGCGCTCTGACATGCAGCAGAGAAGTATCAGCTTTCTAATGGTTAATCTGGCAGGCCCTGGAACCATCCTAATCTTCAGGCCCCCTTCATGCATGTGTGGGCCCAGCCCAGTTAGGCATTTTTGAGCCCCACCAGCTCTTTCCTCACCCACGAAGCATAGCCTCAAATCCACAACGTCACCTCAGCCTTGTCCACTAGTGCCCACATCTGACCCCTCTTTACCCATGTCGTCTTCAGCCCCCGTCCCCACTCCAGCCCTCCTAATCCTCCTACCCCCCAGCTCCCCTGTCTTCACTCCAGCCCCCGGGAAGCGCCCAGGGCACCAGGACAGACAGTGCTGTGAGGCGTCCACCCCGCTGGGGCTTTGAGTGCTGAGGACCCAAGCTGGTTTATCCACCCTGGGTGGTGGCAGGGAAAGGCTTTGCCCAGAGGGGCTGCCTAGTGCAAGGTGCTGAGCCTGAATCTCAGCCCAGTGCATTGGCCTGGGCCCCCCTTGCCATCCTCCCCCAGAGCTCCAGCTCCGTTGGCCACCCCGCGGCAGGAACAGATGACATGGCTGCCTTGTCCTGTCACTGGCCGCAGTGCCGGACTTTGCACTGGAGTTCGCAGACCTGCTGGCTAGAGCTGGTGCTCCCTGGCAGGGTGCTCATGGCCCTTTGTTTCCTTCCGGGGGTCCAGCCTGTTACTCACTGGGCCCCATAAACAGGGCACTGCCACATCTGGCCCCTCACCAGACCTGCGATGTGCCAGGTGGCTGCCTGCTTAGCTCCTCATTTGGCACAGCAGTTGATGCCAGCAGCCAGCGAGCACTCAGCTGGCTTCCCTGGCACGGTCAATCACAGGGTGAGCCGGTCCGTCTCATTTTCCCAGCCTGAGACTGGTTAAAGTAAGGTGGAACGCTGCGTTCTGCCCCATTTTTCTGATTTTAGGGGCCCTGGAAAGATCATCCCTAAAATTTGTGGGCCCTGAAATGGCATTCTGGTGTGTTCCCCCTCACTTTAACCCCTGCAGCTTTCTCTTTCCGGCTGTGTCTCTGAGGCTTAGTTCTTGCAAACTTACCACTGCCTGGGATGTCTAACAGTTGCAGCCTAGAGAAGCACTTCATGCTCTTAATGGTAGATTGTCCTGGTCTTGGGTTGTGTATTAATGTGTAATGCACAGGCCGCTCTAGGTCTCTGGGAAAGCGGGCTGGTGGTCCTGAACGTGGCCCTGTGAAGGTGTCGTGGTCATGGTGAATGAAGCCAGTAGAGGATGTGTGTGAAAGAGAATTGTTTCAACTGATGTGTGATGAAATCCCAAAAGATAATGGACTCCAAACAACTAATGCTCTGCAATCAAAGCCTGCGGTGATGGGGCAAGATTGACTGATGTCATGTGGCACAAAGGGAGCTGAACTAAATTAAAATGGAGATGATGTTGGGTGTGGGTGTGTCCATTTAAAATAAAACAAACCAGGAGCTCTGTGGCACTTAAAGGCTAACCTATTCTTTAAGTGCCACAGAACTTGTTTGTTTTACTGAACTAGACTAATACGGCTACCCCTTTTGGATCTCATTTAAAATAAAGAACCAATCAGACCTTCATGAAGCTCTTTATGACCGATACACCACTCTGGGGGTGATTGACACCAATTCCACTCCCCACTTGCCAAACCTCAGGCTTATGGTCTAAAAATTAGGCTTTGGGGGCATTTCTCAAGCCTCTTGGACAGGCTCCCCAAGGCCAAGAGATCGGCTGTGGCTCTGCCAGTATGATGGAGTCGAGTGCAGCATTTGAGAGAGATGGTGATCCTTTCTGGGCTGGCAGCAAAGTCAAGGAAAGTGGTGCTGGAGGGAGCCTCGCTGCCATCTGGATTCACAGCCCCAGGAGACTTCCAGCAAAGCAAATCAGCATAACGGATTTGATGTTATTTCAAATGGCAAGAGCAGCTCCCTGAGAGCTAGGGTAATGTCAGACAATCTCAGGCTTTTCCACATCCCCAATGTGCTCTAGCCTGGCTTGTGTTTAGGCAATCAGGGCCACTGAGCATCCAGTAGGTGGCATTCTCGCTCACTGGGGAGAGGGCACCTTCTCCTGGACCTGGAGGATGCTGTTTCCTTAGAATCTGCTGGGTTGCTCAAACCTTGGTCTTTGCAATGAAAAGCAAAAAAGCCTGGGGTTGGGGGAGGGAAGGGGGCAAGGATCCTTTAAAAAAAGGCAGGATGCTTCTGGTCAACCGTTGGTTAAAGCTGTATCTCTCCTTAAAATGCACCTCTGCTGTGATTAGAGATGGAAGGGAAGTTGCAGGGGGGAGGCTTCCTCCCTGAAAGCAAAGCAAAGCAAATCAGCAAGGCCTGACAATTGTTTTGGGTTTTTCATACCTCTTCCCTCCCCCTGCCCCCCATGCCAAAAAAGTGTCATCAGGAAACTTTTTAACTGGGTCTGGCTGATCTCTACAAAACTCTCAACAGCCACTAGGCTGCTGTGACTGCTGCTTATCGCATTGTTCACTCCCTGTTACCCAGAACCGCCCCTTATCTTGAGTTGGCCGGCACACATTGTCTCTTGTCATCATGTTTCCGAGACAGGAAACTCTCTAGGACAGGGTCTGTGCGTGTGTGTGTGCACGCGCACACTTGGAGCCTAGAATTCAGGGCCCCTGGTCTCTCAGCCAGCAAGTGAGGGCTTGTCTGTACCACTATCTGCACCTCTTCGGTGAAGACACTACCAGTGGTGATGGCAGAGGTTCCCTCATCAGCACAGGGCAGTGTTTCCCAACCAGTGTGCCATGGCACATAGGTGTGCCGTCAGGTCTGAGCAAGTGTGCCACAAAATTTTTTTTAAAAAACCACAGAGAGCTCTGGATTGGCTCACTGACTCATGAATATTCATGAGTTCATTTGGAAACTATATGGTGGTGTGCCTCAAATTAATTCAAGGTAGCAAGGTGTGCCATGGCAGAGAAAATGTTGGCAAGCACTGGCATAGGGAGAGGTGGAAGTTAAATGGGAGACCGAGGGCTGTCTATGCTTGGGGTTAGGTAGGTTGGTTTAACTGTGTCACAATCTGGATGAAAAAATCCACACCCACGCTGTGCAAGCACTACCCACTGTGCCAGGGCTCTCTTCAGAAGCCTGTCCACAGGGGTTGCAACTGCAGCCACGCTTCCAGGCATGGCCCCTTCCAGGTGTGGGCTCTGGACTGGCCCAGGGACACGCTTTGTGTTAGTTTGCTGCACCAGGTAGCTATGGGATTTGCTCAGCTCTACATCAATCCTCTGGGCAGCTCTGAGCCTGCTCACCCCAGTGGAGCCATGGACTGGTAGAACATCTTTAGTGCAGAAAAATGTAAGAGAATCTTGCTCTCAAGGGTTAATAGACAACTCATTCTGCACATTAGTGGCGTGAGCCAAAATCCATTCCTGGCTGGCTGGAAGGTGAATAATACCAGAATGAGGCTTTGTATTTTTCATGTTGTCAGGGTTACCTAGCCAGGAGCAGCTTCCCTTAGGGCTTCATCCTGGAAGATTCCTTGTTGGAGCACCTGCTGCGTGGTTAGTAAAACTGAACACCATCATCACTTCATTGGTTTTGTCTGTCTTGGCCAGTCTTGCTGTTCCTATTTCATGTTCACTCTTTTTTGCTCATGCAAACGGGTGCAGCAACCTGGCTGATGTCAATTTTTCTCCAAGTAACCAAGAACCGATGGTGACTCTTCAGCAAGAGTTTCTCACAGCTGTTTTAATGTCAAGGAGACTTCACCAGTGCCCAACGGCCGGGGATCTATGATTGCTGAATTCACTGTGCTCGTGACAATTTTGCTTGTGGATGTCGTGTGACGATCATGATCATAGATCAGTGGTTCTCAACCTTTTGTGGGTTGCAACACACTTAGTGGCATATCATGACCCTACAGGACATACCAGCCCACCTCCCTCAGGCCAAATCCAGCCATTTCCCCACCTCTCAGCATCACACTGTGTCCTGACACAGTCGTTGAGACCCAGGGCTGCAGATAAACATGCAGTGATGCGGGTGCATGTAAGTGGCCTGGGAAACCTGTGCCGAATTCATTGTCAGACATTTCTAGGATGCAGGTAGCCTATTTCTAGCCAATAGTTGTGGTCTGTTGGTGCTCCCAAAGATGAGAAACTGCACAGAAGAGCAGCTGACTGTGGTAGCACATCCATGTCAGAGCTTAGCCATTCAATGTGGGAGGTGGGCATGGAGCGAATGAGTTCTGGCACCATAGCATCAGGTGAAAAAATGTGCTATAAACTAGCACCAAGTCTGATTTGTGTTTATTGGAGTATCCTTCCATATTGGGACATGCCCCAAGTGTAAGAGAGAAAGGTGGAATGCAGTTTACATGCTTGCTTGTTTACAAATCACATGATCTTTCTGCACATTGTGCAATTGATTTTTTTTTTTTTTTTTTTTTTTTTCCCCCTTAGCCCTCCAAGGAGCACAATGTGTGGGCAGTTAAATAATCCCAGGGACGCAAGCGTCTGCCTCCCTCTGGGACTAGTCTGAACAGTCAGACCTGATGCTTTGGTTACTTGTGGAAAACACGCTCGTGCTTCCAGAATTTACAAGCACACGGGTCAGGCAAGAAGTCATGGGTCAAATGAAAGGCTAACACAGCAGAAACTAACTAGTCTATTAGCTGGAAAGGCTGAGGTCTAGTGTATTCAAACACTAAAATAGTCCCACAGCAAAACATTCCCTGTCAAAGGAGATGGTTCTAGGCAGTGTGCAGAGTACACAGGAATGGTTGCTGTTCACTTCGCACAGGATCGGTTTAAAGTGCTGGAAGTATCAAAACAGGAGAGTAGAAAAGAGTTGGAAAAGAAGGAGAAAGGCCAAAATTGGAAAATGTTCAGAACTGAGAAACTTTGGGGTGGCTGCCCCCCTGGCTTTTCAAAGCATAAGCTTTTCTCAAACTTCAAAATCATTTTTACTTGGAAACTTTAGTGACAAGTTCCAAAGGGGCAGCCATGCTAGTCTAGTTCAGCAAAACAGAGTCCTGTGGCACTTCTAAAGACTAATCAATTTATTTAACTGCACTTGTTTGAATTTGGCGGTGGTTTTCTCTCACCCTACCCAGCTCTAGTAATATCTAGAGAGCCTCTAGGACACCTTAGTATCTATACAGAGTCTTAGATGGAGCAGTAGGCTAGGCTTTCAGAGGCAGGCTGGTTTGGTGGATCACCCAAGATTAGAGCAATGTGGGTTCAAGTCCCTCCACCCCAGGCTTCCAGTTACTGTGGGAATTTCCTTGGGGTATGACTGTCTATCCCCTGGGACAAGTGATTTGGGCTTACAGGGCTATAAAATCAGGGGATTCACTCAGGCCATGTCTGTGGGACACCTCCCCTCATGGGGTCCCAGAGCCTGGGCTCTAGCCTGTGTAAGCCTGCAGGTCTATGCAGCAGTTTAATAGCCTCCCAAGCCCTGAGTCAACTGCTGTGGGCCCCACCAGGGGTGTTTAACCACAGTATAGATGTACCTAGAGTGTCCCGTCTGTAAAATGGAAATAAGCAGTACCTTCCATATAGCAGCAGGATGACTAGATGCCCTGATTTTACTGGGACACTTCTGATATTGGGGGCTCTTTCTTATAACCTCCACCATCCTGACTTTCACACTTGCTTTCTGGTCACCCTTGCCAGCAGTGAGGAGAAATATGGGGCGATGAGACCAGAGATCCTGTATGCATCCAGGTCCAGATCCAGAGCCACCACGGCCCACTGGCCAGGAGTCCTTCTGTCACCTTTGGATCAGGTTCCTGAGCGTGGCTTCAGGGGATAATGTCCACCAGTGGATCTGGTGCTTGCAAAGAGCAGGCTGAGTCACATCTAGCAGGCTTGCCTGGGAAGCACAGCTGCACCAAGCCATAATGAGAAAACAATGTGTCACAGGGAGCAGATTGGTTTTGGGGCTTTTTTAAGCAAAGAGAAACTAGCTGATGTGTGGCTAAATCAGTTTCCAAATTAACTTTTCGTTCCCATTGATGTGATGTGAATATCAGTTTAAAAATAAATCAACCTGTGATGATACACCCAGGATTAATTCAGGCAGGATGCCAGAAACCCTGTGGGTGAAAGAAAAAGAAATCCATCTCAAACTGTCATGAAGGAAGTTTCTCAATTCCTTCCTTGGCAAGTGCCAGACTTCATGCTTCCCACTTTGCCAGGATCCCAGGACTAAGTGCAGCGTGTGTGCAGTGAGGTCTGTGCTCTACGTTGTGGTGATCCCACTTGGTTACCCTGCTAAGGCATGAGAAGTAAAGCTGAGCTGAGCAGACTTCGAAACAAGGTGCAGCAAGCCTCGGACAAACTATTTGTGACAAAATCATGATTCCCAGCAGGAAATAAAGCGGATTATTAATCTGTTACAGCTTTTATTTACTGATCATGGGTGAAACTAGGCAGGTCAGGAGTTAGGTGAAAGTGTCTGAACGAACCTATCTTTACTTCGTGGGAACCTGCTTTCATTTTCAGCCATTCCGCCCAGGGGTAGCGCTTCAGACTTCAGTGGAGTTGCTCTTAATTTCTCTTGAGAGCAACTGTAGAATTGAGCCTTGTAACTTGGGCAAACATGAGCTGGGAATCTCAGGAAAATGTGCTGTCCTGGGAGATTTCAGATCCTGTTAACTTCCACTTGTTCTTACCCAGCAGTAAAGTTCCAGAGGGACAGTTTGTGTTACCATTTCAGTAAAATGAACGAGGAGTCCTGTGGCTCCTTAAAGATTAACAAATTTTGTTTTATTTGAGCATAAGCTTTTGTGGGCTAGAGCCCACTTGCCCAGATGCACGCAGTGGACACTGTACTTTGCTAGATGTGTATATACACACATGCAAAGAAGGGTGAGTCACATTTACTGTACAAGGATCAGTCTTAATGAGGTTCATTTACAACAGTGAGGGTGTGGCCCACTCACAGTAGATGAGAAGGTGAGAATGTATAGAGAGGGAAATTTTACTTTTTGTAGTGAGCTAGCCAGTAACAGGTCCTATTCAGCCCCATTCAGAGAGTCAACTTTGCCTATGGCTATGTTCACACGTAAATGCTTATTTCAGAACAAATTATTTCAAAATAAAATCCTTAATTCAAAATAACTTAAATCAAAATAAGCAAATATTAAATTGAAATAAGGGAAAACCTCAAAGCGAAATAGCATGTCCGGACACAGGATTTACTATTTCACTTCAGGAGATGGGCAGCATGGGAGACGTGGCAAACAATGTTCCCTCTAATTACTCATAGACTGTGTGCACAAACTATTTCTTTGTGAGCACCAATATTAGCACTATTGAATTTTTTCTGCGCACTTTATTTTTGTGTGTGTGTGTGTGCAGATTTCATGACCTGTGTGCGCACGCACACGTGCACAGCTTAGAGGGAACAGTGGTGGCAACATGGCCCCCTTGCTGGGCCATGCCCCACCCAATATATACAAAAAGGAAGGCACTCTGGGAAGGAGAAGGGCAAAAGTGTTAATTTGAAATAGCCATTATTTTGAAATAACATGGCTAAATGGCGTTGTTTCAAAACAATGGCTATTTCGCTTTCAGGTGAGGTTTTATTGTTCTGAAACAACGGACGTTATTTCGAAATGGCGGGGTCCCATCATCTCAAAATTAAGAAACATTGTTCAGACATGACAACTTTTATTTTGAAACAACGGTCATTGTTTCAAAATAAAAGCGTCATGTGGACATAGCCTATGAATTCTACTCCTGCGGTTTTGCACCAAAGCCTGGCTTTTGAAGGCTTTTTGCTAAAGCGTGGTAACTTTCAAGTCTCTTACTGAGTGTTGAGGGAGACTGAAGTGCTCTCCTGCTGTTTTAATGTTACCATTCTTGAAGTCTGATTTTGTGTCCATTTATTCTTTTGTGTAGAGACAGTCCAGTTGGCCAATGTATATGGTGGAGTGGCATTGTTGGCACATTGAACTGCCCACATTAACAAACACTGATACCGCACATCATAATGCGACTCACCCTTGTGTGTGTATGCGTGCATCTGAGGAAGTGGAATCTAGTCCACAAATTCTTATCTTCAAATAAAAAGAATTTTTGTTACACTTTAAGGTGTCACAAAACTCCTTGTTTGTTGTAATGAGTGGAAGCAAACTGTAAAATGAGGGAGGTTAGTCAGCTTTCTTTATATCTCATGGGCCCAATTTGGTATTGCATCGTGGCTCTTCTGCACCTCCCCAGACATAAACCTCCTCCCCCAGGCCTGCTCCATGGTGTTGGGAGCCTCTGTCACCTCCACAGGAGCCCCGTCAGCAGGGGACATGCTGGGCACAGCAGAGGGGAGGTGGGGCAGGATTACACCCATGCGCTGGCTTGCGATGGCCATTCCAGCAGGGGTACACAGCACCTTCCCCTCATGAGACTGCCTAGGAAAGATAGGAACTGCCTCTCCTTTGGTGCATCATCAGCTCAGAGATGAATCAGGCTCTGGGTTCACTGGGTCAGTTTGAGCTTTGGGGAAAGGCTCTAAGTGGCTCTTGTTTTTCTTCCCTCCTGCTGAGGGAGGTTCTTGCTCTCCCTGACCTACCTGCAACAGTTGGCCATTCTCCATCTGCATGGCCATGGCCCATCTGTCTGTGAAGTCCAGGGCTTGCAATGTGTCAGCGTGGTGACTTGGAGAACTTTGTGAGATGGGACGGGACGGGACGGGATGGGAGGGAGAGGCTGCTCAGCAGGGAGGTACAGACTCTCTGCAAGAAACCTGGCATGACCTGAGAGCAGGGATAGCTTTGGGGTCTGGTTCATAGGTAGGCTATGTGGGGCTTGTGTCTACCTTGATCCTTTGCTGGGAAGAGCTGAACTACACATGCAGCATAGAAGAAGGATGTCCTCTCATGGACAGCAAACAGGTTAAAAGACAGGAAACAACAGACACAAATTATAGGGTCAGTCTTGCAATGGAGAGAGGTGAGAAGCGGTGTTCCCAGGGATCTGCTCTGTGACAGGGCTGCTCAATGTATCCACAAGTGCCCAGGAAAAATGGATAAAGAAGAAGGTGGTAAGATTTGCAGATGATGTGAACTTACTTAACATTGTTGAGTGTGAAGCAGACAGTGAATGGTTACAAAGGGATCTCACAAAATTGGGTGACTGGGCAACAAAATGTCAGATGAAATTCAATGCTAATCGGTCCAAAGCAATGAACGTTGGAAAATGTAATCCCAGCGATCCATACAAAATGATGGGATCTAAATTAGCTGTTACTGCTCAGACAAGATCTTGGAGTCAGTTTGGCTAGTTCTCTGAAACCATCTGCTGATAAAGGCAACAAAACACTGGAAATCATTAGGAACTGACTTAGAAAATAAACAGCCAATAGCATAATGCCAATCTATAATCCATGGTACGTCCACCCTGTGAGTACTATGTGGGTTTCTGGTTGCTCTGTGTTTAAAGACACATTAAAGTTGAAAAAAAGTACAGAGAAGGGCAATGAAAATGATGGGGGAGGGAATGAAAGAGAAATTAAAAAGACAGGCACCATTCAACTTTGAAAAGGGATGACCAAGGGAGGATGTGATAGAGGGCTATAAAATCATGAGCAGTGTGAGGAAGTGAATAAAGTGTTATTTACTTGTACACATACACAGGAACCAATGGTCACTGGGTGAAATGAATAAGCAGCAGATTTAAAACGAATGGGAGGAAATATTTCTGCACTCAGCGCACATTCAGCCAGTGGAGCTCATTGAAAGGGGAAGGCCTGAAGGTCAAACACGTGTCACTGGGTTCCAAAAATAATGACTGTGGGCGTCAGCAGCCTCCTTTGGTTTTTAAGTGCTCACCTTTTAAGGAACCAACTGAGCTCCAAAGTGTTTGAGAAATAAGGACTCAAAACTCAAACACCAATTCCTATGGCATGCAGGGTGAATGGCTTAGATGAAGTGGAGCTCTGGAAAATCATAGCACCTACCTGTCTGTTTTACTGGACTGGCTTATTGGTTGGCTTGGAAAAGTGGGGGGGGCAGGAGGGACATCTCTTGTCACCTGTTGTATTTAGGGTGAGACTCTAATGTCAGCTCTCATGGCTCTTTAGAGCAGGGGATGAACATAAGTGAACTGTCAAAAGGCCTCTTCTCTGCTGACTTTACAAAACCTCTCAGCTGCCTGGAGGATCTGTGGGAAATGACTGATGCCCTCAGAGTCTAACCTCAGTCTGTCCTCAAGTGTAACAGGATTTGGCTGGCCTGCGACTGGTGATGGATGTCGTCCTCTGATTTTAGGGAAAACTGCGCTCATCAGGGAAATTATTTCAGTTCCTAAGTGACAGTGTGGAAGACCCAAAACCTTGCAACTCACAGATCAGCCTCTCTGCTCCAGAGCCGTCTCATTCTGACAGTCTTGGCTTGTCTCCCTCACATCTCCTTGTGGATGAGTAGCTGTCAACTCAAGAGCAATATGGCCAAATGGAGCCTTTAATCCTCCCCTTTCATGATCATTGTAGATCACACCACCAGCCTCCTTGTCACTCAGGTCCGTAATCTGAATGTCCTTTTCTCCTTGGACCTCTGTACATCCACAGCTCCGGCCTGGGTCTAGGTCTTGCCAATCCTTTCTGTGCAACATCTCTAAGGGCTTGTGTTTCACACCCCTGAGAGGCAGAACTACACCACTGTACATTTTCAGTGTAGACCCGCCTTTGCAGAATGCAGAGGGTGTGAACAGCTCCTAGCATGTGCGATAGTGAGAATGAATCACCAGTGTCCGATAGCGCTCAAGCATTCCCGTGCTGACCTTTTGAAGGGCCTTCATCTTGACCCACATGTGCTGAACTGTGTTGGACATGTGGGGAGATAATCCTGTTGCACCATCAGAAACAAATCCTTTAAGTGGCTATTTTGTCTGTGGTCAGGTGCCTGAATATCTCCAGTTGGACTGCTGTGAGTAGCCTAGAGCTCTGAATGTATACCACTGAAATCAATGGCATATTTACCCATCAGGTTTGCATGGATGATCCCTCACTTGGGGGAGAGAATCCTATAGAGAGGGAACTTCTTTCTCAGGACTGATAATACTTTCACACACTGGAGAAGGCATGAAGGTAAAGGAGAGCCAGATGTATGAAGTCACGCATAAGTTTCCCATCATTCCCAAAGCATTTTCTGTAGCTGTTCCAATCTAAGCTCTGACCGCAGGTGACTCTTTTGTTTTGTTGCACATAGTTTTCATCAGACCCATGGCAGTATGCAGACTGTCCCTGCACACATGTTGAGTAACTGATGTGACAAGAGACGATGGGGCATGAAATCAAAATCAACACATATGAGTTTCATGTAATGTAAATATGCATTTGAAGCTTCCACCTGGCTTCATCAGTGACACCCACCAGCTGTTCTCTCCTAACGTGGTTAGTGTTTTAAAATGCCCCATGTCACTACAGGCACCCTGCACCTAATTTTTGCATTAGAACCTGCAATTGCTTATTAAAAAACCAAGGAGTCTTTCCTCCTCCTGTGTGTTTTTTGTAGCTGTGACAGCGTGGTAGATCTTCAGGAGAGAAAGAGGGCTTGTAGGGTTAACCATGATGAATGATCACTGCTCTCCCTGTTCAGTTAGATGCAGCCAGTAGACAGAGACGTGATGGCCCCGTTTCTGTGTTCTCCCTAAAGTTATTAATGTAATTCCCAAAGGTAATGAGCTCCATCTCAGTGCCAGCCCACCGCATCAATACTTTATCGTTCTCTTCCCTCCAGTGGCTTTGAATGGATTATTTTAATATGCATGGTGCTCCTCCACCATTCCCATAAATAAACCTGTGTAATTAGGGATCACAGTGCAGCCTACATACTTGGTATCTATAAGTCTTGCAGACAGACCTGTTCTTGCTCATTCTCGCTTCTTCCAGCTTTGCAAAAATGCACCACAGTCTCCTTCTCTGCTCAGTTCCCAAGTACTACTGGTGCTGTGCTCCTTGCCCTACCAGTCCTCAGGTGGCCAAACCAGCATGGAGGGTCCTGTGGTGGTGCTGGGGCCTTCGAATGCAGGCAAAAGTAGGGCAAAAAAACCAAGGAGTCAAGTGGCACTTAAAGACTAACATTTATTTTTCGCATGAGCTTTCATGGGAGAAAATCCCACTTTGTCAGATGCTTCATTCACTGATTTGTGAGGCTCTAAGATCAGGTCTCTGGCTGGGCACATACAGCTCCCACTGACGTTAGTGTGAGCGGCTGCTCAGCATCTCTCAGGAACAGGCCCCAAGTGTGAACTCTGAAATGCTCTTCCTGCCTAGAGCCAAGCATTGGTACAAATGCGTGGATCTGGATCTAGTCTGCATCCACAAGAAATGGTTTGCAGATATCCACATCGCATAGGCAGATGTGGCTATAGGAAAGCTATCTGTGGGTTTGTAGGGCTCCGCTCATCCGTAGAGCTCTGTGTGGATACAAACCTGTGAATCTGCATTTGATTTGCATCTGCAAGGTATGATTCACGGATACCCACATTGCACCTGGAGCTGCATATATATGGGTTTGCAGGGCCCTGTTCCCACTTTAGCCTTCTATTTCTTATTTCCGCTGTTGACCACAGGCCCTCCACAAAAGTTGTGTGTCCCGTCGACTCCCCTTTCCCCCCACAGGGCTGTGAACGGAAAAGGTTGGTTTACTTCAGTGGCTAAATTTAGACCCTGTGGAGGGAAGGCATCTCTCCAGCCACATTCCCTTCTCCTGTGCTGGCCCCCAAGCTCAACTCTGGTGGAAACTCATGGAACAGCAACCCAGTTAGCAGACTTCTCCGCAGGGTGGATTGGATCCAAGCCATGGAGATCCCAGACATCTGGCTTTCTAAGCTTATTCTGCACAGAGTTGTGATCAGCCAAGTTAGTTTGCCTGTAAGAATTTGGGGGTGCCATGTTGACAGTAAGGAATGCCCCTCTAGGATCAGTCATAGAAGGGCTAGCAGGACTTGAACCCTGGCCTATGGTGTTTCTAGGCAGCCAGCAGCCCCCCATCATCACCTGGCTGCAGCCATGACCGACATGCTGTAGTGGCTCCATGCCACAGGACATTCTGCATGTACTTATCTGGCAAAGTGGTTTTAGGAATCCCTGACTGGTACCTTAACATTATATAAGCCCATTGGCTGTACCAGGAAGGGTCCAGGTGACAATGTTGATCCTTTGGTGGCTGCCATGCTTCTCTCTTCCTGAAATCTTGGCTCTGACTCCTGGAACTGCAACATGGACCTTGATATCTGGTATTGCCTCTGATTGTTGGCTTAGCTCCTGACTTTGACTTCAGTATGGGCTCTGACCCGTAGCTTCAGTTCTTGGATCCAAAGATCCTGCCAACCTGTATCCAGGATCCTGACAAATCTGGCCTCTGGCACTAGGGTTGTGATACATGTTATATACCTGTCTGAATGCCAGACCTGTGCTGCCTCAACCTCGCTTGTGTCAAACTAGCACAAACTATTCAGGAAGATAAAGCAACAGTTAGGTGATACAGAGTTTAAGTAGATGTTACGATGATGTTACTGAAGCAGTAGAATGTGCCTGGACTTGAGTACCTGAACGTTAACCCATGGTGTTGAATACAAACAATGTTTGGTAAATAGCCTTTTGTTCCTTGGGTTTGCAGGCTTCCCTTTAGAGACTGGGACTTCCATGTCGTTAAAACGTTTGGTTTAGCCACAAAAGAACAGTCATGAAAGACGTTGCTCACTGAGAGTGGGGGGGACTGGGCTAGACAGGGCTCAGAGCATGATTAAAAAGGATGTGCAAACGAAATATATTGAAACCAGTGACTTTCAACCTTTTTTTTTTTTTTCATGGCCCTCTAAAAAATTTCCAGGGGAGGCATGGATCTCTTTGAAAAGCTGTTGTCTGTATCTGCAAGTGAAGTCCATTCAGTCAGTTTTCAGTTTCTTTTGCAGATCCCTTAGCCCACGGGCCACATGCGGCTCCTAAAGCTATTTCCTGCAGCCCACAATGACATTATCATTACTGATATTTGCAATATTGTTGTACGAAAAGGTTTCAGTGGTGCAGCCCTCGGGCTGATGTACTAGTCCTCATGCAGCCTTTGTGGGGATGTGCGTTTGAGGCCACTGTCTGTGCACATCCAGTGGTTGAGAACTACAGATCTAAAGCCTCTGCCTCCTCTGGCAGAGTATCTTTCACTTGAAATTTTGACGTGTAGAAGTATTTTCTTTCTCCCTTTGTTTAAAAATTCATATTCTGTAATAACAGTTCTGCCAGTGTTTGGAAGAGAGGTTTCCACTTTACAAGTGGATTGTTCATTGCAAGAAGCAGATTGAATGATTGGGGGGGAATAATGAGAAAACACTATATGCTTTCTTCTTGTAGAAGTGCTCTTAGGTTGAACCTGCTCATTGTGGAGGGGCACTGATGAGGTGAGATTAGGAGGTTTGCAGAAATCCTTCTAAATTGGAAGGGAGACTTAATTATGACTTGATTGGCATTGTAAGTCCTTAGGAAAACATCCTGCAGGGAAGCTATTTTAAATCACAGGGCTATAATAGAACCACTGTGGGAAGTCACTAGAAAGCAGCAGTTCTGCAGAAACCATAATTCCATGATTTTTACAATGATTTAGAAGAAGACAGTAGTTCATTCAGACTCTGATTATAGATATACTCTACCAATTATGGACAAGCATGACTCAGCTGGGATGTTTACGATTCACGCAACATTAGAGATTCAGGCAGATTACAATTTCTGGGGGAAGAATGACCAAAGCTTTTGCTTCTCCAACACTTCACTGCAGTATTGGCTTTTCAGTAGGTCGGATTGGACCATTACTGCTCTATGGACTAGCCTACCCCAGAAATGGTAGAGAGAGATTCTTATTCAGCCCCAAGTGACATAGGTTATACGGACATAAGCGGTCATGTGAACCAAGCTTAAGTTCCATGGATTGCAAAGTCTGTCTGAAGGCAGGAGTGCCCCTGGCCTGGAAAAAGACTTGGGGCTCACAGTCTTTAAGTGCACCGTTGCTGCAGCCACCACCGCAGAAGACTGAGGGCTTTGGCACCAGGACTCGGAGCTCAAGCCCCATGAGCCCAGCGCCAGCAACACCTTGGTCTGAAGGTGTGATCTGGAAGATATAAGCCTGATAGTAACAAACTCGGTAGCGGGGAGGGGGAGGGTTTGAGGGGGGAATGATATCAATAGGTTTTAGACACAGACGTTTCAGCACAGACCTCTTCCACTTGAGCTAGAGGGATAGCTGGCGGCAGCTGTAGTAGGCTGTTATCGTCCAGGACAAGGATGTGATTTGTGATTTACCACAGTGGTGTTTATTGCTGGGAAGGTTCTCTACTGCTTTTCACCTGTGCAAAAATGTTACCAAACTGGAATTCTCTACTCACTTGCCTGAATGACTGAATTTTGCACATGCTTTTCACTTGTATCAATGAATGCCCAGGGACTGTGCAAACCAGTGGAGAATCAGGGGTTCCAGACAGAAGATCTTTTTCTTTCCCAAATGATACTAAAAATATATTGGCCTTAACCTTTTTAAGGCACAGTCAAGTGCTCATCTCATAGCTCATGAGAGTGACTGGAACCCAATAGTTCTTTCTTATTCTTTTTAGCCCCATAAACCTATAGCAAAGTCAGATGTGTAATCTGAATGCTTTTCTTTGACTGTGCTCTGTAGGGGTGGAGTCAGAGACTTTGCCATGCTCTCAGCTAGAGCTGCCAGCTAGTGTCGTTGAGCTGGCACTAGAGAAGGCTGTGTTTTGTTTCTATAGGGTGCTAAAAAGGCATAGCTGGGGCTAGATTGGTCACATATTGTGTATAAACTGCATCGAGCCACATACAGCTTGGGAAGACTCCCAACTAGTCCTCGTCCCCACCATTCCTCCCATGCCAACCTCCTGCAGTAGAGAAATCTGTGACAGCCCTTTGCAAGGTGCACTGTATCCGCAATGTTTCCAGTGGCTTGCCCATGACTTCTTTGCATGGCTGGTGTTCTTCTGAAAGCCTCAGCAGCTGGAATCATGATTAGGAGGAATCTCAGCTTTCATTTTAATTTTTAATTAAATTTAAATTTAAGGTTTCTAGCCTTCTGGTTTCTAAGAGAAGCTCAAAAATGTGCCCCCCTAAGTGTGCAAAACCCAGAAGGCAACTGTTAAGAATCCCACACTTAGTGTTGGCTTCTTGGCTGGAGTGGAGGTGATTTGTTATAGTTATTCCATCCCAGTAGTCAACCTTAGAGTTCTGCCCCAAACCAGACCTGACAGAGCAAACCTATTGGCCCTGTGTTGCCTCCTCCACCAAGGAAAGCCAAGTGCTCGCCTGGTGTTTTGTTCCATTGGTAAGTTGGAAACAGCCTGGAGAAACATTTGATTCAACCGGCCTTTGCAGTAACTGGAGATCTGACCAGGTTTGCACTGGGTATGGCCACACTGCAGTAAAAGATCTGCAGCTGGCCTGGACCAGCCAGCTTGGACTGTCGGACTCGAAAATGGCAGGGCTCTGAGCCTCCACCAAGGCGGCGAGGCTCCAAGTTTAGAGCCCAAGTCAGCTGATCTGAGCTCCAAGACGTGGTACTGCAGGCTTTTTCTTGCAGCCAGCACCAACGTAGCAATTGTGTTTCCTTCTGGCTGTTTGGAGGCACAGGGATGCAGGACAGCACAAGCACAGTGACAACCTGAGCAGTACTATTCTGAGCCAGGCATTGCCTGCACCCATGGCAAGTGACTCCCCTAGTTGGCACCCAGTTCTGACCTTGGGCAATCTATGCAGGGGATGACAAGTGTCACTTTTCTCAGGGTGCATGCTGGATCAGGTTTCAGGAAGGATCTGGATGGGGTGGTGGTGGGGAGTGACTGGAGGCTCAGAAATGTAAGCCTAGAGCTGGCAGATCTATCTAGGTTGTATTTCCCTACTTCATTTATGAGATACTAGACCATATCAAAAGCCTTACTATAGTCCAGATACATCACATCTACCACTTCCCCCCATCCACAAGGGTCGTTACCCTGTCAAAGAAAGCTACTAGGTTGGTTTGACATCATTTGTTCTTACAAATCCATACTCGCTGTTAATGATCAGATTATTATTGTCTAGGTGTTTGCAAATCAATTGTTTCATTATTTGCTCCATTATCTTTCTCAGTACTGAAGTTAAGCTGGTGGGTCTGTAATTCCCCAGGTTGTCCTTATTCTCATTTTTATAGATGGGTCAACTAACAGAGGTTGACTCACAGCCACCACAGTAATTGCTGCAGTGCCAAGAGTCCACCCAACCCTCCTCCTTGGATCAGTGGAGAGCACTCCCAAAGGGGTCCAGCTACCTTGGCTTCTCACCCCCTATGCCCGGTCTCAGTGGGAACCGGTGAAGAAGGAGCTTCTCGCTCCTCCCAGCCAGGAGCAGAGACCAACTCCTCAGCTCTCGAGGGTCTGGAGTGCTGATATGGGCAAGAATGACAGCCGTGTAGGCAACATAAGGGATGACACTGCATCACCCAAACTCATCCGCCATAGGCCCTACACAGCTTGGGGAGGTGATTTTATTGTGGTGGCTTGGCAGGGGAGCTACTTCGGTGGGAGAAGCATTTCAGTCTGTGCACCTCTGCTGCTTTGTTGATAAAATTCTTGATGTAGACCTGTCCTTTCTCTCCTGGAGCTGAGTGGTTTGTTTGGGTTTCTAATTGTTTTTTGTTTGCTTGTTTGGGGTTTGGGGAGGTTGTTTTCTTTTTCTTTGGGTTTTTGTGTCTTTGTTTTCATGCTGCTAAAACCAGCAGTGGACCCTGAGGGTTGAAAACAAGGTGTTCAGTGCTAGAAAAGCAAGTAAGGAGTCCTGTGGAACTTAGACTAAGAAATCTATTTATTGCATGAGCTTTCGTGGGAGAAAGACCCACAAAAGCTCATGCAACAAATAAATTTTTTAATCTTTACGTGCCACAGGACTCCTTGTTTGTTTTCTTTGCTGAACTAGACTAACACATCTGCCTCTTGGAACAGGGCAAGAAAAGCAGCTCTGTGTAATAGCTCTTTTCAGAAGTCCAAGTGCACAGAAGGTGGGAGTGAAATTGAGGCCCCCCTGCTACTGCACGTCTCACTGCAGGGGAAGGCATGTGCATGGAGTTCATTTCCACCCAGCCTTCCCTGAGCAGGGGCGCATCAACTTCTTTTTTTTGTTATTCAGTGTCAAGGATGAAAAAAAAACCCCAAAGGGTGCCCAGATGGTTATTTCAATTAGAATGAATCTGAGCAAAGTTTCCTCCCGTCAGGTCACTGCTCACCTGTGTGAGAGCCCTGAAGAAATTCAAAACACTTGTGTGGATTTGCATGCACAGGGTATTTCACTCCATAAGCAACAATGGGCTTCCAATTTGCAGCAGCTCTATGTCTCTTAGTGTAAATGCTTTTGCCTTCCTTGCCTGATCTGTTTTGCACCAACAGCATTCCTCTTATGACTGTTTCCCTGGATGTTCCCTTCCCCTTCTTAGGCCTCTTTGGCTAGACTGACTTGTGAGCTACTGGCCAGCCCTGTGAGCCCTTTGGCCCAAAATGTCTAGCCAATATTTGGGGCCTTTCTGGGTTCATATAAGGGACCATTTGCCAACTTGGGATATTTGGCTCCCCTGCCATGCTCCTATGCCAACGCTGCAAGGGAGTGGCAACTCTGCCCCGGAGATGTGTAACTGGACCGAGCAAGGCATCTTCCGTTGCACTGAGCAAATTGTGGTGTCAGTCAGGGAAATGTCTTAAACTTTTCTCTCTCAACTTTTACACAGAGCCTGAAATGGAAGTTTTCCTATGACATTAAATCCCAGGGTATATTTCTAGTGTCTGTTTCCTTAAGGCTATGGACTATAGAAACACTGTGTGTGTTTCTGAGAGGAGAGAAATGCACACTCACTAATGCACAACACTGCTATAGAGTAACCTTTCTTAAGCAGCGTGGCAACTTGGGGCAGTTGGGCCCCTCACAATGACTGAAAGAATAATCTCCTTTTCAAAGTTCGATGTCCTCTTAAAGAAAAGATTCTGCTCAAACCTACTGCAGTCATGTCTGGAAGGTTTTTCAAGGGGTGGTCACTTAGGGCATGTCCACACACACACACACTGTTTAAATCTAAATAACGCTGGTTATTTCGATTTAAAGAATGGTAGGTCCACACGATGTTCACTTATTTCAAAATGAGGAGCTCTCTCATTTCGATGTAAGGAAAGTTATATCGATATAATAAAACCTAGTATTTATATTGATATGATGATTAAATCAAAACTATTTCCAAATAACACAGAGCGGACAAGTTATTTTGATTTAACTGTTAAATCCATTTAACACTTTTGCCTTTCTCCTTCCCAGGTGCTTTCCTTTTTCTATGTATTGAGTGGGGACATGGTCCTTCTAGGGGGCCATGTTGCCACATCTCCCATGGTGCCTCTCTCCTAAATCAAAACAGCAAGTCCTGGCCATGGACATGCTATTTCGATGTGAGCGTCTAGTGGGGACCTGTTAAATAAATTTAACTTAAATCGGTTTAATGACTTATATCGATTTTATGAAATCGATTATAAGTTAAATCAGTTTAACTGTGGAAGTGTGGACATAGCCTTAAGTTCTTGCTGCATCCTTAGGATCTCTTTGCTGGACTGGCTGTGGTAGGGTAGAGGCATAAATGGTCCAGCCAGTGTTTCTGGGGGGAAGGGGATGGTACATAGCAGGGGTATGGAGCACCAGGAGCTTTTTTTGTTGGCCCCATTGTCCGATTGGGGAGGTGGGAACAGCAGGGGTAACGTGAGCACAGCCCTTTTCTTACAAAAAAAAAGCACGGGATACAACAATCAAGTAGCTGTGCGCACATAAAAAAGAATACGTGCATGCAAGGTCCATTAAGCTGAAGCTTCCTGTTTTGCCTGATCCAAAGGGGTAGCTGTGTTAGTCTAGTTCAGGAAACCAAACAAGGAGTCCTGTGGCACTTAAAGACTAACAAACTAATTTATTGCATGAGCTTTCGTGGGAGAAAATCTCACTTCATCAGATGCTTTGAAGATGAGGAAAATTACAGAATGGGGGGAAAATAAATAGCTGCATTGCTTCAGGACTTAATCGAGACATTGGATTTTTCTAGCATTACAAAGGTGATTTGACCTCGTCTTTCTCTGTATGCTGTTTCCCAGTGTTTGAATCTCAACAACTATTTTGATTTGCTTTTACAGTGTGACCTGTTCCCATGACTTACACGTCCCTGCCTTTATTTTCCCCCTATTCTGTAATTTCCCTCATCTTCAGAGCATCTGACAAAGTGGGATTTTTCTCCCACAAAAGCTCATGTAATAAATAAATTTGCTAGTCTTTAAGTGCCACAGAACTCCTTGTTTGTTTATTTTGCCAGAATGATTCCTTCCACTTCAAAATAATGCCATGTCTGCTCCACACTCTGTAGGCCAGTGGTTCTCAACCACTGTGTCAGGACACATTACTGCAGGGGTCTCAAACACGCGGGCCGCATGTGGCCCACAATGACACTATCATTACTGATCTTTGCAATATTGTTGTATGAAAAGGTTGCAGTGGTGCGGCCCCCGAGCTAACATACTAGTCCTCATGTAGCTCTTGTGGTGATTAGACTTTGAGACCCCTGCATTACTGTGTCGCCACACATTGATGTGTCGCAGAGAATGGGGGAAATGGCTGGAAAAGGCTTTGGGCAGGTGGACCAGTGTGTCCCTTAGGGTCATAATATGCCACCAAGCGTGGCGCAACCTGCAAAATGTTGAGAACCGCTGCTGTAGGGGTTAGTTTCCAGGCACGTCCTCTGGAGTGGACTAATGATGAGAATAGCAAGATGACCTGCTACCCAAAGTCGATCGGTGTGTTAACTGTCCATAATACCTGCCTATTAGAAGAGCTAATGCAACTGGGGGAGAGCAGACAGGATTCCTTCCTAGCTTCTACATCATCAACAGCTTCAGATCATCTCACTGATGATGCATGAAATGGAAAGAGACAGGCTAGGCCTTTGGTGCTGAGGGTGAGTTTGCAGAACTGGCTGGAAGAAGGAAAACAAGGAGTCCTGGGGGACTCTAGACTAACATGGCTACCCCTTTGGAACTTGGAAGAAGAAAGTTCTCCTGGCCTGTAAACAGAAAGTTTCACCTGGAAGTTGAGGGGAGACAATAACCCTGGGATTCCTGCAGTGCTATGCTTATGGAGCCATTTCACCTGAATGCCTTGCCATGTCACTTTATGCAGCAGAATCCTTCACAGACAAAACGTTAAGAGCACCCCTTAAAAACAACAATACGCTTCAATCAATGCAGGAGATGACACAGCGCCTGCTGTTTGGTGCTCACAAGGAATCCTGAGCTCTCGCCATTCCCTGGATGGTGAGCAAATGTTTCCCCGCTCAGAATGACCAAGTGTTTTTAACAGCCATGTGTATAACAGAAGGTGCTGGGCCTTTAAAGGATCATGCTGGATAAGTTCTCTGGAAACAACCATTCGGTGTGCAGCAGCTGTCAGAAAAACCAACAGAATGATGAGAATAATTGGGAAAGGGATAGATATTAAGACAAAAATATAGCCTTTTTTATAAATCCATGGTACACCCACATTTTGAATACTTCATGCAAGCCCAGTTGCTCAATATCAAAAACAAATAAATCAGAACTGGAAAATGGACAAAAAAAGAACAAAAATAAGTAGGGGCATCGAACTGCTTCTGTCTGAGAAGAGATTAATAAGACTTTGACTTTGCAGCTTGGAAAAGAGATGACTGAGGGGGGATATGAGAGGTCTCTGAATGATGTAAAGAAGGCAAACAAGGAAGTGTTGTATCCTCTTTCTCATAACAGAAGAACTAGGGGGAGTCAGTAAATGAAGTTAATAGGCAGGAAGGAACAAAAGGAAGCATTTCTTCACACAATGCACAATTCACTTGTGGAACTCCTTGCCAGCGGATGTTGTGAAAGGCAAGACTGTACTGTGATTCAGAAAAGAACTAGGTAAATTCCTGCAGGATAGATCCATCCGTGGCTGCTAGCCAGATGGGCAGGGATTGCTATTTGCTGGAAGCTGGGCATGAGTGACAGGATGGATCACTTGATAATTACCTGTTCTTTCATTCCTTCTGAATCACCTGGCATTGGCCACTATCAGAAGATGGGCTGGATGGGCCATTGCTCTGACCCAGAATGACTATTCTTATGTTCTGAAGAAGGTGCCGGGAACAGCACAGGACACAGTTGTCAGCTGATTGCTTTGTGAGAGGCAGTGTGGCCAAATGATTAAGGTGGTGGGCGTTAGTCTCAGGAGACCAGTATTCTGTCTCTGTCTTGACCACCTGTCATCTTTGGCTAGTCACTTCCCCCGCTTTGCCTCAGTTTCCCCTCTGTAAAATGGGGATAATGAAACTGCCCTCTCCCCCACTTTGTAAAGCATTGGGAGATTGGCTGATGGAACCTGCCAGCTAAGAAGAAGCCTTGTTAGTCCCACCGTTTTCACTTGGGCCTCTCCTGCCTGGTGCTGACCGGCTGTGCCCATCCCCTCCTGCCCTCCTCTTCACAGGACGCGGGGCTGCAGCAGAGCCAGGCAAACTAACGAACACAGCTGGATTTGTGAGAGGAGTCAGCAGACTGGCTCTTAAGCCCAGCAGCGGCTCAACGCGTGGTGTTAAGCCCCAGTCCTTCCTAAGTCCAAGTAACCCAACGCTGAAACCTGGCTTCTGACCTGGCCACCTATGATAGTGGGCTCCTGCTCCAACCATTAGGCACAATTGCCCAAAGGTCCATCTGACACATCCCTTCTGTGCCCCTTTCCTCTCTTTCATGACCCCCTCTTTCCTCCTCTGTCTTCTGCTAGTCCCCTCTTCACAGGACCCCACAAAAGGGAGAAACACATGCAAAATGGTAGCACAGGCCTGATGTTTGCCAGCCCTCTGTCCCTGTACTTATCTGCTGTATCCTTCTGTCTAGTCCCATCTTTTTAGACACAGCTCCTTAGCCTGGGAACTGCCATTCTGTTTGTACAGCCCCTAGCACAAAGGGGGCTGATTTGCAGTGGGAGGTATCACTCTGGGGGAAGAGATCATAGAAACCGGAAAGGACCATGTGGGGTCATCGAGTCCAGTCCCCTGCACTCATGGCAGAACCAAGAACCCTCTTAAACATCCCTGACAGGTTTTTGTTTAATGTGCTCTTAAAAACTTCCAGTGATGGAGATTCCACAAGCTGCCTAGGCAACTTATTCCAGTTGTTAATCACCCTGGAAGTTAGGAATTTTTTCCTAATGTCCAACCTAAACCTCCCCTGCTGTAATTTAACCCATTGCTGCTTGTCCTAGCAGCAGCTAAGGAGATCCAAAGGGGTAGCTGTGTTTGTCTAGTTCAATAAAACAAACAAACAAGGAGTCCTGTGGCACTTAAAGACTAAGAGATTTATTTTTTGCATGAGCTTTCGAGGGAGAAAATCCCACTTCGTCAGATGCTTTGAAGATGGGGGAGCTTACAGAATGGGAGGAAATAAATGCAGGGGAGTGTAAGATGAGGTCACACTGTGTAACATCAAATCAAAGCACTTGTTAAGATTCAAATACTGGGGATTTTTAAAGCATATAGAGGAAGATGAGGTCAAATCACCTGCTGTAGTGAGTGAAAAAGCCAAAGCCCCTATTTAATGCTGAAAAGACAATCAAATTTGCAAATTAATTCTAGTTCTACCATTTCTCTTTGAAGCCTTGATGTGATGTTCAATTCCTTGAGCACAGCTACTAACAAATCATCAATGGAGTGATCAGGAAGATTGAAGCGCTCACCTACTGGTTTTTGAATGTGGTGATGTCTGATGTCAAATTTGTGGCCATTTATTGCTTTGTGCAGAGATTGTCCTGTTTATATGTAATGTCCAATGTACAAGACAGAGGGGCATTTCTGCTACACGTTGGCATAAATCACATTGGTGAATAAGCCTGTGATGGAGTAGCTGATTTTACTTGGTCCTGTAATAGTGTCTTTTGTGCTGATATGTGAGAAAAGTTGGTAGTGCGGTTTGTTGCAGGGATGTGTGCCTGCTTTAATGGTTCTGTTGTTAAGTGCCACAGGACTCCTTGCTTGTTTTGCTGATCTAATGCATCTCAAATGAGAATAATTAATGAGGCACAACTTCCCTTAGGCGTGGGCCAGCCATGTGAATGGCTCAGGCTGTAGAGAGAGGTAGCACCTGCTGAGCAGGGTGGCCATTGACACCCTGTACTTCTAATTATCTTTAATTCAACAGCAAACACGTACAGCACCCTTTACTATAATTAACAGCCATTTTTTCATTCCAGAGGCATGTGGTGTGATTTCTCCAGGCAGATGAGCCACATGTTCATTTGTTAGATACTCGAAGCTCTAAGAAAAGAGGAGACCCGCTGTTAATTTGTGCATAGTGAATGTGCATGGTGTGAATTTCAGGAGAATCAAATTCATGTTTTTCTCAAGAGGAGCATTAAATTAATGTTTGTAAACCCTTCCATGAAATTGAGACGTATTAAATCTCTGATGAAAGCTGCTTTATGCATTTAAATGAAAATAACATGGGTATGCACCGTGTATTATACATTCTGAGTACGCTACAAATCATCTCTGTCAAGTTTCAGCTCTGTAAACCTGCATGCTGGATTTATTAGCTATGCCAAACGAACCTGGCAGGGACCAAGGGAGCTGCGATGTGTAAAACATCTCCAGGCAGGCCTTCATGGTTTGCCTTGCTTTAGAGCACAGGCACTGGTGGTTTATACTATTCTATGGCTCCAGATGGACACTATTAATATGAATTCAAATCAGCCTTGATCCTTTTGACAGCCATCGAGCAGAAGGATTGAGGAATCCATGCTGCCTGCTCTTCCAAGCCTTGGGAGACAGACCTCTCCTCACTTCACAGACATCCTCTCAACCTTAAATGGATGCTCACCAGCAACTACAGACCCAACAATGGAAACAATAAGGCAGGCACATATCCCTGCAACACTCCCCGCTGCCAACTCTGCCCACATATCAACTTTAATGACACCATCACAGGACTAATCAGACCAGCTACTCCATCAAGGGATCATCCACCTGCTCACCCCCCGATGTGATTTATGTCATTGTGTGCCTCCCTGTAAGCCGGCCCTGCCAGGATTCCCCTTTCCCTCCCATACTGTTTTTTTATTCCGATGTAAGTTTTTTCCACTTTCTGGCCTCTGGCAAAGTGCAATTGTGCCCGTGATAGCTCATGCGATAAATAAATGTGTTAATCTTTCAAAGGGCCGCAAGACTCCTTGTTTGGTTAGGCAAAATAGACTAACACGACTCCCCCTTTGAAACGTGCTGCCTACAGTGTTACTCTTGTTGATCCTTGGTGCTGTGGACATGTGCTGTTTTCCCATATCGGCCCATGAGGTTGTGGTGTCAAGGAGGGTCTCATGTTCTGCTTCTTTGGGGCAAGCCATGGCTTCGCTGCCAGAGAAGTGCTGCTGTCGAAGCAGGTCACAGCGGGAGAGGGGGAGGGCGTTGCTCCATACATTTTGTTTTTGATCCTTGGACCATGCCAGATGCCTAAGCTAACATTCTTGTCTCTCTGCCAGCCCTTCCCGAGCCAGAGGCTTCGTGCGCTGTAGCAAACGAAAGACGCTTCCTGTCTGTGCCTTGAATGGACTCAGTTTCCTCTGCTTTCTCATCTGAGGCAAGTCCGCTGGGCTGTAGGGACTTGCGAGGAGAGAGCTTTCTCTGCTGTTCAGGTGCTGCCTGTTTAATGTGAGTTTCCAACGGGTTAGTCTAGTCCAGCAAAAAAACCCAACCAAACAAACAAGGAGTCGTGTGGCAGTTTAAGACTAACAGATTTATTTTTCGCATGAGCTTTCATGGGAGAAAATCCCATTTCGTTATCTTTGAAGCATCTGACAAAGTGGGATTTTTCTCCCACGAAAGCTCATGTGAAAAATAAATCTGTTTAATGTGCACTGCTTAGAAAAGTGTGCTGCAAATGTTCACCTCACTGCTGTCCCAAAATCTGCTGCTCCTATTGCACACCTGCTTTACAGCATCCAGGGGCCTTCCTAAATGGTGGAACTGGACCCACAGGTAGTAATAGCAAACACCAAATACTTGGCATCCATCAGCAGCAGCCCCTCTCTCAAAATTTTTCTGACACCACTATTATGATAAGGCAAGGGGCTGTATCCTGTGGCTCTTTGGCTACCCCCTTGTGGCTCTGCTCACCCCCTTGCCCCACCACTGGGGGATCCTGCGGGTGGTCTACACCAGGATCCAGGCTCCCCACAACCACCAAAGGACCCTGGGGGGGGGCTGCTCCTGGTTCTGCCCCCCCACCCCACAGGACCCTGCAGCAAGCACCCCAGCCCAGCTTCTCCCATCCCTCACCAGGAGGCTACACCTCTGGTTCTCCAAACACCTGATTCTAAAGGAATTTTTAAAAATGGCTCCTCTTATCTTTTGGGTTGCTGACTGCTTGATAAGGGATTCTCCAGATAAGACTCCCCACATGAGACAGATGCTATAGCTTTATAGCTACAGATATATTATGAGGCTGGTAAGCTTTCCCACATAGACTCAGGCTTGCTATATTTAGGATAAAAAATTATCTTGCTGATTGTCTTTTCAAAAAGAGTCCAGAAATGTGACAGCTTTATCTCATCAGTTTGAGACCAAAAGGGCTTCACCTTCCCTCTGTTGTTCTGGCCACATCATAACCCCAACTCGGACCTTTTCAGGGTTGTGGGGAGCTCAATTATTTCATCTTCTAAATTGCAAAATGTATCAAAACACAGACATTTAATAATACTAAAGGCAAAGACTTTGTCTCAGATGGCTTATGTTAATTCCTTTTTAAAATGACCAGTGGTATTGTAAACAACACAAGAACTGTTGAGCAATGTAAGGGGTTTTGTGCATGATTCACCAGGTTTTTGGAGACAGATGAGCTACTCTGGAAATTTCTGTATCTCCTAAATCTAGAGTCTCTCATTTTTTATAGATCAGTACTGTTTTATAGGCCTGAGTGAAAGATGACCAGTTCCTTGCCCCAAGGAGTTTGTCTGGAATGTTGTTGCTAATTATTTGTGTAACGGTAGGACTTTGAGACCTAAACCAGGTTGGAGATAATACAGACAGATCAAATGATGATTCCTGCCTCGGAAAGCTGCCAATCTTCGAGGCTAGACATAAGAAACTGGTGACACAGACAGAGGTGGGGAAGGGAAGCTGTGGTAACAGTGGGGATGACGTTTTTGCATAGCTCAGTTTTGTGCAGGAACTCTGAGTTGTGATACAGTCACAGATGGTAGAAATACCAGCTGTCTAACTTCTAGACAATTGACTCAGGGCTCCACAGCACATTGGGATAGGGGCTGGAGTGATAAAGATCTGGATTTAGCATGTCCTTACATGCTTCACTTAACTGTAAGCACATTTGGAAGTTGATTGACATCAGTGGTAATACCTGTGTGCGTAAAGATAGGTAACTGCTTGAGAACGTTGCTGAGTTGGGGCCTTTCTCTCTCTCGGAGCATGGGAGCAGAGCTATGTGGCGGAGTAGGAAACTGAGCCCTGGTCTATATTTGCCACACTTTTCAATAGCAGTTGATGGGAGAAGCGCAAGGTACGTAAAATATCTTGTATATCTCCTGACAACTTACTAATTACTCACTACATACTACGCTAAACCGATGGGAAATGCCTTCTGGTCGGCTTACTGATACTTCAGTTCCAGGGCTGAAGTTGCTATGGTGATTTCTAGATCTATTTGAATGCGTCTACACAGACCACTCAATTGAACCTGGAAGGTCACACTGATAGCGGCCATTTTGCCACCGTCAGTATAGACGTAGTCTAAGTGTGTTTTGATTGGGGATGTGCAGAAGGAAGATGGACTAAAGAAGCTATTCCATGCTGGAAGGGGCATAAAAAACCTGCAAGTCTGTAACTGGGAATTTGATTTAAAAAATTTTGGTGAAAAATATTAAACTGATAGAATCATAGCAATGCAGGGCTGGAAGAGGTCAAATCAAATCAAACCATAGGGCTGGAAGGGACCTCGTGAGATCATCAAGTCCAACTCCCTGTGAATTGAACCCAGGACCTTCTGCATGTTAAGCAGAGGTGCTAGCCACTACACTAAGGCCCAAAGCCACCAGGTTACTTCCTGCCCTGAGACAGGGGCAAATAAACTTGTTCAACCTCTTCTTTAAAAACCTCCAATGATGGAAATTCCACAGCCTTCCTTGGAAGCCTACCCCAGAGCTGATCATTAGAAAGTTTTTCCTAATCGCTAACCTAGATCTCCCTTGCTAAGGCCCTTATTTCTTGTCCTGTCTTCAGTCATGAAGAACAACTGATCGCTCCTTTTTATAATGGTCATTAATTTATTTAAAGATTGTTATCAGTTGTCCCCTCAGTCATCTTTTCAGGTCTTCTAAATCTTTTTATCGCTATTGTTGGGGTTGAAATCCTGCCCCCGCCACAGAGCAGAAGAGCTGTGGCCGTGGAGGCCCCCTGGCAGAGTCCTGCCCCCAGCCGCAGAGCTGCAGCGAGTGGGGAACGCAGAATTGGGCTCCAGCCACAAAGGGGTGGCACTCATGCACGGTCTGGCCCCAAGTCACCCCACCCCACTCCCTAACCGGCCCCCGTCCTGCTACCGGCTTCCCCGGCTGACCTGGGCCGACCCACCCCCCAACCCTACCACCCTGCCCCCTTACCTTGCCACCGGAGCCAGGAGTGGCCATGCCACAAGCTTGTTTGCTCCTTGAGCAAGCTCAGGGCAGTGTGGGTGTTTTACAACTCCTTGCCGGCGTCGTCGGGTCCCAGCTCCCAGCCTGTCCGCGGACCCCCTGGAGTAGCTCTGCGGCCCCCCCAGGAGTCGACGGACCTCAGGTTGGAAGCCACGGCTGTAGACATTCACATCAGGTCCTCTGGACGTAAAGTCAGGTTGCTGCTTATGGAAAAACAGTTTTGTGCAAAACATTTTTTGGGTGGGGAGAAGAGTCTTGAGTAGAGATGGACCTAAAGAGAAAGGAAGTATCGGTGATAGAAAGGTTATAGCTGGAAGTGAAATCTGCTGAAGTTCACAGGAGTTAAAATGTGACTAGTCATTATGTGGACTCCATCTTCTCCCCATTTCCAGAGGTGTTGCCACATCAGCCTAGTTTAGCAAAACAATCTAGTTTTGTGGCACTTTTAAAGACTAACAAATTTATTTATCACATGAGCTTCTGTGGGAGAAAATCCCATGAAATTCCCCATCTTCAAGTGTCTGGAAAAGTGGGATTTTTCTCCCATGAAAGCTCATGCAATAAATAAATTTATTAGTCTTTTAAAAATGCCACAAGACTTTGTTTGTTTGTTTTTTTGGTTTTTTTTTTCTGTCTTCTTCCAGTGAATCTGATTGGAGTTGATTTCATTTTAGCTGAAGCTCAATCTTGTGAAGAGTTCCAGGTTAAAGAAGGGATTGAGCAGGAGGCTGGGAATACCAAACCCATATGTTGGTTTGAGCTGCCGCCTGTATTTCTCCTAGAGCCTCCTCTGGTCTTCATACAAAAAAGAAACAAGTATAGATTTCACACTGCATCGTAACATGCAATATATAGATCTCCTGAAGTTAATCCATGGATAGGAGGCTATTCCTTCTACCCACATCAGTATTGTTAAGGGCGCGAAAAGTGATCCACAAGAAAGTTTTATGGCATGTGCTGAACAGTCATATGTCTTACCTAACATCAAAAGCCACTGTCTAACCAAGAGGAGGAATGACTGGGAAAACTGTTGCTGTGCCAAAGTTGTCTTGAATGTTCGCAGAAATATTCTCTGCCCTTCCACCCCAAAATGATTGACTGTGGAGACATCTTCCAGTGATGGAGCACATCTTATTTGCTATGCCTCCATATCTGTTCATCCTTCAGTGGCAGTCATTTTCATTGTAGGAGAAGTATTGCAGAGATGTGAATTATAGGCCCTGGATCTTTAAGTGAGGTTCAGTTGAGAGGTTGAACTGGCTTTTGATTTACACTCTAAGGCAGGGAACCGTAGGTGTCTAATTAACATCTCTAAGTATTTCAGGTAGGAGAAGGGGTAAGAGCGTCAAAAGAGTCAGAGTGCATGAGTGCTGCTCTGAAAGATCTCCCGTAGAAATAAAGGGTGGGAAATAAAATACCTCATCAAACCCAGATAACCTGGTCACACAGAAGAAGTGTTCCCAAAACTGCTAAATAGCATGGGGAGAAAGAATGGAGAGACACTCATGCGATGTTAGATTTAAAGGGGTAGTTTATAAATTTAAAGGATTTGGGGATTCTGCGTGCAGGCAAGGGGTCACTGTAGGAATGTATGTGATCTGAGTCCTTCAGCGAAGCGCTAGCCTAGAACAAGATGGGACAAATTGTGCATCTCTGTGTTCAGGAGCAGCCTGCTTTCTTTCAGTCTGTTTTTGTTTCTTGTGTGCTTATATACTCAAAGGTCAGAAGGGACCAATATGATCATCTAGTCTGAACTCTTCCACCATGCAGGCCACAAAAACCTCACCCACCCTCCTCTGCAATAAGCCTCTAATCTATGATTTAGTTATTAATGTCCTCAAATCATGATTTAAAGACTTTAAAGTATGGAGAATCCATTAGTTTGTGAGCCATGCCCCATGGTAGAGGGAAGGTGAAAAACCCACAGACCCCTAGTCAATATATGCCCCTGGGGAAACTCCTTCCCCCCACCCCTCAAATGTGGTGATCAGTTAAACCCTGAGTGTGTGGCCAAGTCTCACAGGCCAGACACCCAAGAGAGAATTCTCTGTAATAACTCGGAGCCCACCCCATCTACCGTCCCTTCTCAGGTCACTGGCATATCCACCACCAGTAGTCCAAAAATCAGTCAATTGTCACACTGGGCCATCCCATCATACCATCTTCTCCATAAATTTGTCAAGCCCAGTTTTGAAGCTGGCTACATGCTTCGGTTCTGGATTTTAAAGAAAGTAAGCAGTGTTACATTGCAACCTTTCAGCAAGAGCATTTTGTTTTGTTTTTATTGAACTTCTCTGTTCATATGTCATATACGTAACTGGAGTCAAAGCTTAATTGCCAAAATGCAAATGCAGACTAGAGCTACTGTGGCTGGCAAAGCCACACATGGCCAGATCACTTTTGCCTGGATAATGAGAGATGGATGCAACTGATTTCTGAGAGATTGGATTTCTAAGTCAGATGCGCTTAGCCTTATGTGTACAGCTGTGCGATTGAAGTACTGATACTGAGAGGCAAACCTTTTCTTCTCCATCGTATTACAAAGACTGGCCTGGATACACAGCCTGGGTAAATCAGCATATCTCCATCTTGCTCTATGATGCATACAACTTGATTTACATTCATGTTGTTTGCTCTGGTCTAGGATATTACAATCATTTGTGTTCTCAAACTGTTTCTGAAGAACTTTGGGATTTTGGGCTGGTGTTTGGGGAGATTTCCAGTCTCCTGCTCATCATGAACTGAAGCCTTTGACCTCTAGTGAGATGAGATCAGGTGTCTGGTGCCATGTACTAGAGAAAGGAGGCCACCTTGAAATGTGGTAACCAAATGCAGCTGTTGCACCTGCAAGAAACTGAAAAGAGGAACCAAGAAGCAGGCCCAGAGGAACAGCGACCAGACAATCTGGAGAGAAGTGAGATGCAGATCAACTCATGGGAGAAGCCATTCTTCACTGTAAGCCTGGGGAAAACTGCAGAAGTATCTAGGCAGAGCAGCTGTACAGGCTGGGATCTGGAGTGGGAGAAATTCTGTCTAGAGGAAGAGAGGCAGCTGCTGAAGCAGGGGAGAGATACCTGCACTGCAAAAGTGATTATTCCCCTCTATTCGGCACCAGTGAAGCCACATCTGGAATCCGGTTTTGGGCTCCCTACTTCAGAAAGGATGTGGACAAATTAGAGTCCAGCGGAGGGCAGGAAAAATGATTAGGGGACTGAGGTATGACTTATGAGGAGAGACTGAAGGAACTAGGCTTATTTAGCCTGCAGAAGAGAAGACTGAGGGAGGATTTGATAGCAACCTTCAACTACTTGAAGGGGTCCTCCAAAGAGGAGGGAGCTAGGCTGGTCTCAGTAGTAACAGAGGACAGAACAAGGAGCAAAGGTTTCAGGTCTAGATTGGATGTTAGGAAGAATTTTCTTGCTAGGAGGATGGTGAAGCACTGGAATGGGTGACCTGGGGACGTGGTGGAATCTCCACCTCTGGTTAACTTTTAAGACCTGGTTGGATAAAACACTGGCTGGGATGATTTAGTGGGAGTGGTCCTGCTTTTAGCCGGGGGTTGGACTAGATGACCTCATGAGGTCCTGTCCCGCCCTAATATTCTGATTCTAAAGAGCAAGATATTTTAGCACATGAAAAACGCTCAACTCTAGCCGTGGTTACTGTCACAGTTATGATATCTGCATGCATGTGTGTGTCTACACGTGTTTTGGAGCTGGCTGGTAGATGTTCTTTCATTCCAGCTTGGGCCTGCTGTTTTTAAGACCGGGTAAAATGATGCCAGTGCTTGTGATGGAAAACCTGGAGCTGAAGTTGATTAGGGGTGATCAAAGCTAGTTTGATTGCTTGCTGTCCTGCAGAGCCTGGCCTCTATCCCTGCCCTCTGACACCACTCGCTCACTTCTTCCAGGGGAGGAATAGAAAACACCTCTTCCTTTGTTCTTTGAGATGATAGTTGCAGTCCAGGCAGATGGATTTTATTTTGTGTTCAGTAATTCAATCCATTTGGTCTCAGGATGCGGCCAAGAAGGGTGAGCCAAAGAACGCAAGTTTAAAACAATGAAATGTTATGCTGCATATCTAGCTGAGTTTTGGGGTTTGGCTGAGATGCACCGTTTCCACGGCAATGGGGATTCTGTTGTAGCAACAGGGGCCTTATGCAATGGCCTCTCAAACACAAGGTCGTCTTATGAGTTATGGCTGGAGACATGACTATGACTTGTGAAGAGGGTGTAATGAGCCCTGGAGGGACTAGATTCAAAGCTGGGCTTGGGTCATAACTAAAGACTCAATTGTGCAATCCCCAAACAGCCAGTCTGCTATTGGAAACCGCTGCTCTACTGGTGTGAGCACGGTGTTGATTCTCAAAGAAATTTAGGTGCCTGGCTCCCGTTCAGTGGACGATCTTGGCCTACATGCTCATTGCACTGAATAAGGGCAGCACCATCTGACCCTAAATGAGTTTATGGAGATCTAAAGCACAAATTTTCAGGACTATTCAGCACCCAACTCAGTCTCTGCTTAGAAAATTATCGCTACGCTCCAGCCAGTGCGTCAGGACAAGATGCAAGGGCAGTAGCTGAGCTGGGGGAAGAGGAAGGGTTAGCAACAGTAGCCCACGCTGTACGTCGCTTGGCTATCGGCCTTCAAGTGTCAGTCGTTAGCTTTCACACTCTTCAAAATCTCTTCAATCTGAGACTGAAATCGGCAATGGAAACGTTAAGCTGTAATAGAGCAGCTGGACAGCAGATGTGCTAAGAATGTTGCTTGCTCATTCTGAACATGACCGCTGTTATCTTATCCTCCTGGCTTGTTTGTTTGCCTTTGTTTATCAGGAAATACTTAGATGGCGAGGGAGTTGAGGCAGGGACTGTTTCTTATCATGTGTGTACAGCACCTGACACAGCGGGGTCCTGACTTGGGCCTCTCTGTGAAGTGAGGGGTCTGCTTGGAGCCAGAGCCTGATGAAACTGTGTGCAGTGAGGACTCATTCCTGTGCTGGGCTACTGCGATTCCTGGCCTGGGAGCTCAGGGAAGATGTACAAGCTTCACAGGAGAAACAGTGGCTCAGTTTGCTCAACATCACCTTGTGGCTTGAAACTCTCTCCTGCCTGAGAATGGTGACCAATTCCCGAGTCCGTGGCCTCCTTGGGCCCTGCTGTTGCTCTAGCTTAGCTCCCTGATGTTTTGTTGTCTGTCCTGATGTGGCTCCAGTTCCCAGCCCTGCTCTCAGTGCCCTGACCACTAGGCCTGGCTGCCACCATTCCAACTACTAGGCTTCACCTTCCTCCTCTCGGTTTCTGACCACTGTTGCTACTGCAATGTGCACTAATGACCTCAACAACAAAAGGCATGAGTTAAAGATCAACTGCTCTTTCAATCCTAGGGCTCGAGAGGTCATCTAGTCCAGCCCTCTGCATTTATGGCAGGCCCAAGTGTTATCTAGAGGGCTCTAGACCATCCCTGACAGGTGTCTGCCTAGTACTGCACATGGCAGCAATACTGTCCATCTCACTTCACTTGCCGTAGACAGTTCTGGGATCCCAGTGACAGCTGGAGTCCTCCTGTCCTTTCCTGAGGAAATCCAGTTTCTTTGCACAGGGCAATGCTCAGCTGCTGCTGTTGTACCTCATCACCAGCACCACCAGCCCTGCCCTGAGTCCCACTGACAACAGAGAGAGTTTTGTGACCTGGGGAGTGAGAAAATATGGTCCATTCGCTCTGCCAAGGAGCTCCCACTGAGCTTAGGAACATATGAGAGGGGCTGGGGAATTAAATGATTATTTTGTGATTAAAGAGAAAAACATCTGTCTATGGAACTTAAAAGCTTTGTGGGGAGCCACTGTTAATTCAGCCAACTAATCCTAATAAATTAGTTGAAAGTACCTAATAGTTTTTAAAGTCTCTCTTCCATTTGCTTCATCCTTCTCCAATCACAGGCAACTATGATTTAACTTGTTACTTAATGAAGACATTTTGAAATCTGTTCTGCCTATTGCAGCTTTCCTTTTTCTGTGTTCTGTCTCTGAAATGCACTGTCAAGTGACTTGGCTTTGAATATATGCTGTTCCCCACTGTTTGAATTTAAACAACTGCTTTGATTTGCTGTTATGGTGTGACCTGATCCTGTGATTTACACTTCCCTGCATTTATTTCCTCTTGCTTTGTAAGCTCTCCCATCTTCAAAGCATCTGATGAAATGGGATTTTCTCCTATGAAAGCTCATGCCATAAATAAATTTGTTAGTTTTTAAGTGCCAAAGGCCTCCTTGTTGGCTTTATATGTAGCAGCAGACATTATACAAACTCTTCACTGGGGTAAGTTTTGGGGGAAAATCTTCCCAACAAAGTGACTGAAAATGCAGAATTTTGCTAGGCTTTGCAGAGCACTGGAAACATCTCCCCTCTGATCATTTGTGCTTTGATATCAAAATAGGCAACACAGAGCAGGAGACAGAAGGGCGAGGTACTGCATTTAAGGTCATCATTTCCATGACTTATTTCCAATGAAATGTTGGGTTTGATGGGATCACACTTGATTAAGGTCAGTGTCCTCATAATTGTAACTAGGCCCAGGCCATTTCAGTAATGTAGCTCAGAACCAACCAGGGAACTGGCAGTGGTTTCCAAAACACAGCCTCTTCTTGCAAGCTTTGTAGTGAGCAATATTTACAGTATTCTGCAAGGAAAAAGTTAATCCCCTCTTCCTAGCTTTACTGAAGCAGAGTGAAATGTTCCCTCAGAGCTTTTCAGCGATATAAGCCTTGTAAACATCAAATTTCTGCTTTATTATGTGTGTCAGCCAGTCTGTTCAGAAAGGCCAATCCTGTCTCCATTGAAGTCCAGAGGAACTTTGCTATCAATTTCAATGGGCATTAAATCACGGCTGCAGACTAAGGAGTATGTAATAGGTCGAAGGGGGATGTCCCCAGGATGTCAGAGGGGAGCAGCTGATTCATATGATGTTGAAGAAGAAGGTGAAAATGTTTGGGGATCAGCCTTCCTGTTGCCCAGGGTTTTGCTAACCCAGAGCTTGTGGTGACATTACTTTGTGCAAGGTGGTTTCATGAAATAAGCCAAATGGAAACACAGCGTCCAGCTGATCAGTGAACTGATAGAAAAAGTATAGCACAAAAGTGGTCTTACTTCAAAGCTATACTTAGGAGCACCCACATCCACCCGCAACAGGTTGATAAAACACCCCAACCCTCTACCCTCAATAAATACTAAAGCCTGGGGCAGCTTTTGACTGGAAACAGTGACAGCTTTCCAACTGGCCTGACCTTCCAGCTGTTGCAGAAGGATCCAGAATCTGTGTCCAAAAGGAGACCCTAAAGAGTGCAAGGCTCTCACCATTGGTTATTCTTGGTAGTAGACATTAACATGTAAAGAAAGAGGAAAAAGTTTCAAAGCTAGACCTAAAGTCGCCAAAGGACTTAATTAACCAGATGTATTGAGCCCTGCAGATCCATGGATATCTGCATCCGTGGATACAATATGGATATCCGCAGACCATTTCTTGCAGATGCACATCGGATATGATCCACATATTTTTATCTGCACAGAGCTAGAGCCCTACAAATATGCAGATATCTGCATTATATCCGCATCTGTGGATACAACATGGATATCCGTGGACCATTTCTTGCAGATGCAGGTCGGATATGGATCCACTTATATGTATCCATGCGGGCTCTATGGATGTGTTCCTACAGATCAGCATATCTTGAGGCCCAGACATATATCTCCCAGAGGGCATGCTGCATAAATAAGCTTTTTGGTCTTTTCCTGAAACACAGATTCTCCCAAGAGATTCACCAGAGTGTCAGGGGAGGGGGCCGGGGCTGGCAAAGGGTGAGCAAGAGGTTCCCCTCCCCTCCTGGCTTTGTCATGCCAAGGCTGTGCAGGTCTGCAGTGAGGCCTACCAAGTTTGGCTGCTGTTAGCACAAAATTGATTCTCGTGTTTGTTACTATTAAGTGGTCTCTGGCCCTCTTACTGGTCTATCAAAATCTACCTGCACGCTCATGCCTGTCTATCCAATAGCTTCCTGCTTTCACTGAATCTTCTCCCCTACAACAGTTCACCATCCCACACCATGTGCATGGGTAAAATACAGTTCGGTGTACACCTTTTTATGTAGTCTGCCATAGCAGCCAGAGAGCCAATATGGGGCTCCTGGGAAAACATCACACAAGGAAATAGTGTTGCATTGTGTGTATTAACACTGAAGAAATGCACCAGATTGAAAGTCTCTTTAGTTTGACTGAAGACACCAACTGCAGGGCTGGTTGTGCTGTTTCCCGATACCCCTCAAATTGGTAAGATCACTTCTAGGTGCGGTAGAGGTGGTTCTGTCTGTCGTTCACTCTATAGCGCCTTCGCTGAGCAGCGCTGATTGCTGTTGTGAGCCTATGTCTCATTTATGCAGAGCCCCCTCACACTGCTAGTCTGGTGTAAAAGGGCCTTGGGCGTATGAAAGAACCAAATTCTCTGCCGTAGGTGGCTGAAATAGTGCAATAGTCACGCACCTCTTTTGGGTTTAATATTGTACAGTAAGCCTGCCCCTCCTGTCAATGTCCTAATCATCCGCCTACCATCAGGCATAGTTTATGGTTACAATGAGAACACGCCGTAATTGTTACCCACTGAGGGAGGTGCTTAATGCTGAAGAAAATTACTCACTTCCCAAGCCCAGTTCAGAGCAAATGAAATTCAGGGACTGGCTGCATTGTGCTCGGAGATGCAATTGGATCTCGGATCCTCAGCTGGTGTAAATGGAAGTAACCCTGTGAATTTGGCCCAGAGTGTATGTTATGAATACGGATCTGGGGGGCTATAGGTGTTAGCAGTATCATTCAGTTCACCCATTTTTAAGCAAAATCCAAATGAAAGTAGTGCTGAGTGCTTTAACACGTTTGCTTTTTTCATGGTAGGTAGATAGTGAAATTCTTTTATACCCCCACAGGATTAACTAAATCAACTCTTTCCCCTATATCCCCTCCAAACCTTTGCCATTTTCACTGAGGACAAAGGGAAGTAGCATGCTCGCCATTTAATAGCCGTGGTACCATGGTTGCTGTGAAGCCACATCACCACTGAACTTGACGAGACACGGGATTAAGGGGTCCTTCATGTAAAACCACAGGATTCACAGGAATGCATAGGATGTTTCCAGTAGCTTATGAGATGAAGAGAACATGTGGTAGATCACCAGAGTATGGACTGCTCAAAGAGAAATGGGATTTGTCAGGAAAACGTTGGGTGGTTTTGTGCACGTGGAATCTATGAATGCTCATAATGGGCCATTCTGAAGACAGTAAGTGTGAGACCCTGCCTCTTTGGAAGGAATGAGTCCATGCCAGCGCGGTCATACTTGTGGTTTTCTGACAAGTTCACAGAGGGGACGGGAGCTCTTTGGGAAAGCAACCTCTGTTTTTCTTATTAATGTTTAAGCCTCTGCTGCTGATAAGATTTTGCAAACACAGATGGCTTTGTGGGGAGTGGGGGGATGTTCAAGGGTGGAAAGTATTTTAGTGTGTGTGGTTCTCCCCCCCCCCCCAAATGCACCCACTGTTTTTGTGTAGTGAACCATTTTAGTGTTGTAAATACCACAGGGGAAGCTGGAATTTTATTTTTACTCTGGCCCAACTTTGTCTTTCTGTAGGTCGCTGGGGGTAGGTCAAGCAGAGGTCATATTCAAGTTCATTGAGCCGAAAGGTGAGATCTGGTCAAACTGACTGGGATCAGAATTATGGCATCTTATGGCACTTTTTTCCCTCAAGTAAGTCTTTCTAAAGCTTTTCCAATCAAAGGGCGACTTTAATGCTAGTGGTACTCTATAAAGAGTGTGGCATAGCCTGTGTTGATCCTTTGCCTGCTATGCTCGAGGCTGTGTGAAGATCGGGGCCAGCCCAACCGTGTAAGTGAACTGTGAGGCTGCGTAGGGCACTAGACTTTAAGGAGTGCCAAATTACATGGAAGTGAATTTTTTTTCTCTATTTAAATCCATGTTATCTATTATAACATGTGGAAGAGGCACCAAAGTCATAGTTCACCTAGGGGGCCAAAAACCATGGGCTGACCCTGGTGAACATATCTAAATGGGGTGTTCAGCTACCACCAGACTGCAACTATACAAAACCCCAAAGAGAAATGCTTTCCTTGGGAGTTAGGTGCCTAAATAACTTGAGGATCTAGGCCAGGGGTCTGCAGCCTGTGGCACCAGATCCTCATGCAGCTCTTTGGCTGCCTCCTTATGGCTCTGAGCTTCAGGCACCCGCCTGGCACCAGGGGACCCGGGGGGCAGCCTGTGCTGAGCTCCAGGCTCCCCCTGCCACCGGGGCGATCTGCAGGGGGCCCATTCCTGGATCTGGGCTCTCTACCCCCTCCCCAGCAGGGAGCCTACGGCAGGTGCCCTAGTCCAGCCACCAGCTCCCCGCACCAGGAGGCTACACCCATTGTGCTTCTCAAAACACTTGGTCAGCTGAAGGAATTTTTAAAAATGGCTCTTCTTATCTTTCGAGTTGCCGACCCCTGATCTCAGCCGTTTGGCCAGATTTTTAAAGATGTGCAGGTGCCTGAAGATACAGATAGGCTCTTTGTGGGACTTTTCAAGAACGTCTAGGCTCACGGCCGTAACTACGATGGGGCAAAGGGGGCAAGGCCCTGGGTGAATGGTTTTACAGGGTACCAAAACCATGCTCACGCAGAGAGGTCCTGGCAGCAAAGAAGTGGATAGTACTGTGCTCTGTTCCTCTGCAGACAGGAGCTTGTGCTAGCCTGACAGGTTAGGTATTCCCCTGCCAGGACAACTTAGCGATTTGCACCTCTCGGCCATTCTGAAGTCTCTTACAACTCCTAGTATTGTGTACGCAGCCCAGGGGGCGTGCAAATCGCTAAAATAAGTGTCAGCTCAGCATCCCCCAGGCTTGCTGAGACACAGAGTAGCTCCTCTCTGTCTTCCAGAGGAGGACAATTTGAATCCCCCTCCAGGCTGGGGGGGTGACTTGGAGGGTCTCGGTGGGGCAATAGACATTCAGGGTGGCTTTGAGCTAGATAGGGCACTGACTTGTGGGGTAGTTTTGGGGGCAATAGCAGGGGGCTCTTTGGGGCCAGGTGGGGCAACAGCAGGAGGGGGAAAAAGTAACTCCAGGCTCCCTGTAATAGCTGGGAGAAGAGGTTGGTAGCGGGTTTTTGAGCTGGGGAGGTTGGGAAGGGGCTGGAGCTGCTTTGGTTGTGTGAAGGTCTCTGGACGAGGCTGGGCTGCAGGTTTCTGGCTGTACCATGGATGGGCTGGAATAGGTGAGAAGTGAGTGCCAGACTCCCTACGGTGTGTCTCTGGAGTGTTTGAAATAACTCAGGTTTCCAGCAGTACTTTCATAAAAATAATTTTAAAAAATTGTTTAAAAAAATTACCTGTTCAGAAGATAAATACTGTGCAATATAAGCCCTTCTGGAACATGATGCTATGGGAAAAGAGACAGGGCTGGGGGAAGATGCTATAGAGACGGTGGGGGGGAATGAAGAGGGCAAGTGTGTTGGGGGTGTGTGTGTGTAGGAGATGAATGATGGGTTGCTGGTCAGTGGGGTGGTTGGAGAAGTGAGTGATGGATGGAGCCGTGGCAGCTGGCACCTGGGGGAGACAAGGAGGGATGGCATGGCTGGCTATAGTCATAGTCACTTATAAAGAGTCTTTCAAAAGGCATCAATTCTTGAAGTGACTGATCTTCCTCTGTGGCTGGCCTATGGATTTGAGCAGTGGAGACGCATCCTGTCATTGATAGCTAGCAGGGCAGATCCTTATGTTCTTGCTACCAACAGGCTCTGGCACCTAATGTTCATAGCCTGCTATAATCCAGAGGGGAAGCCATGTTAGTCTAGTTCAGTACAACAAACAAACAAGAAGACCTGTGGCACTTAAAGACTAACAAATTTATTTTTTGCATGAGCTTTTGTACGAGAAAATCTCACTTCGTAGAATCCTTCCTTCTGAGCCACTACCCAGTTTCCTTAGACACCAAGACCTTTGTGTATGTGCATGCAGCTAGGAGGCTGATGTTAACAATACGTGGTGGTTTTATGCCAGGTCTTTTCTCTGCTATGTTATGTTTCACATAAGAATAAAGAAGTGCTTTGTTAGATGAATCTGCAGCTAGTCTCCTGCAGTGGTGAGGCAGGATGCTTTAAAAGCTTTCTTGATAAGACTGCTTAACATACGCGTTACTGTAGCTGTCATATTTCAGGGGAACTGACTGGCTGTGGAGAGGGGTAATGAGTTACTGAACCTTTCACGTGTGGCTAGTTCAAATCCAGCTCAGATTAATAATGACTGAAGATTATGAAAGTGCTGTGTGGTGGTGGTATGCGAAAAGAATTGTTAGTCTTAATCCATTTCCTGATGGACAGACTTTTACAGCACCAGGACATAAATTAAGCGCAGAGAGATCACTGGGCGACTGGACTGTGGAGACTGAACTGCTGAAGTTCAAGATTGAAAGGGGAAGTTGTGTTAGTCTGCTGCAGAGAAACAGAGTCCTGTGGCACTTTTAAATACTAACAGATTTATTTATCGCATGAGCTTTTGTGGGAGAAAATCCCACTTTGTCAGACACACTGAAAATGAAGCATCTGATGAAATAGGATTTTCTCCCCAAAAAGCTCATGCAATAAATAAATCTTTAAAAATGCCACATGACTCTGTTTGTTTCTCTGAAGTTTGAGAGTTTGCATATCTGTGTTTTATGCAAGCAATAAATGCAGTTTTGTGTTTTTGTTTGTCTCAATTGTTTCTGCTTATGCATTGTGTTCAATTACATATCACTGTGTTGCATTGTGTTCAATTCTATATCACCTTTTATTTAATTAACACATTGTTAATCACAACAGTTATTGTTATGCAGTGTTAGCTAGTTTGTGACAATAATTAATAGACATAAATGTGATATAAAATTATAAATATTTTTATGGAGTGATGACCGATGCATATGGTACTTGGAAGCGGTTGCAAATGCCTGCCTGTGCTGGGGCCCGCACATGCATAAAGGGGGCCTGGACGATACAGGAAGGTGGCCCAGAGATTAGGTGGGTTCTGGGGCCAGTCAAATTATACTTTAGCCATTGGGTATCCTCCATTGCTTTGCTGCCACCCCAGGACGGGCCCACTGACGGTGGTGGCGGGGGGCAGCAGTTTCAGGTCCTGGGCTGAATTGGGCCCTGGGTTGGGGGGGAGCACCTTTTGAGGCTGCTTGCCGCGGGTTCAGTGAGAATTAAGCGGCTGTCTGAATGCTTCCTTTCATTAGGGCTTTTTTCAGCTCCTAGTGGGTGTGGGCAGCACCTCTCCCAGGGCACGTGTCTTTTAGAGAAGTAAACGGCTATGAAGGCGGTGCACAAATTGAAATGTGCTCTCTTTTTTCCTGTGTAATTAAATAATCACAGGTCTGGCCATGTACCATTTGCACCTCACCTGGGTACAGGCCTCATTGAAGCCCACGGGAGATGTAGACAAGCAGTTATGAAATGATCAAGCACCTGGGATATTCTGGAGATGACTCAGACTGGTCAGAGGCTAGTCACCACCAGCCCTGTACTTTGGGGAGCCTGCGGCCACGCAGCTATCTTCAGAGCCCTGTTGCCAGTAGCTAACACAAGCAGGAGATCTCTTCCTGGCTCTCCCATGCTTAAATACTCCTTGCAGTGTTACAAAGGGGTAGCCATGTTAGTCTAATCTAGAAAAACAGGCGTGGACTCTGGGGGTGGCACTTTATAGATGAACAAATTTATTTATCACATGAGCTTTCATGGGCGAGAATCCCACTTCGTCAAGTGTCTGGTGAAGTGGGATTCTCGTCCATGAAAGCTCATGCGATTAAATAAATTCGTTAGCCTTCAAAAGTGTCACCAGAATCCTTGTTTGTTTTACTCTTTGCACAGTAACACCAATGGCCCTTCCAGCTTCCATCTCTCCAAATCTGTCCTCCCAGAATTTAAAGGTACCAGAGATACAGACTGTTTCCCTCTGGTTTGTTGTTTCTGACGCTGTGAAACGAGCCCCTCCCTCCCCCTGTTATCATTCACTTTGATACCCACACATTTTTCACACCAGTGACCTGCTGGCATAAAAATAATCAGTTTATTTAATAGAAAAAGCTCCAACTAAGCGATGAAACAAAAGCAAAGCAAACATATACAGGTTACACAGAAAATATGCACCAAGGTACAACCTTTGTCTTTGTGCTTCCATATGAGATCAAATCTCTTTTAATACAAGTTGCCTACTGCCTTTAAAGAATTTCCCAGCATCCCATTGCCAAGCTCTAGCAGGGAATTCAGTGTTTCACAGACAGCTTCTTGCCCAGAGGCCTGTCCCTCAGGTTCTGGATGAAAACCTCAGATTCAACAACCTCCTTTTCAAAAGGCTTTTTTTTCCTTTTGCTCCTCTCTGGTTTGGGGGTGGTGGTGGTGGATTTTCATCCTAAGTTGATAGCCAAGATATCTCAGTGTCTTCCCATTAACTGTAATGACCAGTCATGGTTTTTTTTTTTTTTTCCTGAGGTGGAAAATGGATGGTTACTTGGAGCTTGCTCTTGCAAAAACACCTGGCTTGGGAGGTACTCCTGCTTGCTGTGAGGTGAAGCTAAGATTGAACCACAGATTGATTAGTTTTCTAAGTACAGAAATACATAGCTTTATAACCACAGTCTGCTCTGACCATTAAGATCAGAACATTATAAGTCTTCATAAAAAACCTTACTCAGTATACTCTTATAATGTGGTATTCAATCAATTGGTTTCACTACTTGTTTGGGGGGTTTAAACCTTAAAGCTTGCTCATCCAGTAGGGGAATAACCCTAATGTCAGTCCAAAGGAAGATATTTATGGTTATGCTACTGCAATACTGTCTCAGCCAAAATATGAGAGACCAGCCATGTAGTTTCGGCATAGGTAGATCTGCAATCCCTGCTGTGTGGAACATTACTGAAAAATGACTAGAGTGACAAAAGGGAGGGTACACAGCAGGTCAGTGTAGGAAAAGATGAGCCATGAATCCAAATTTCCTGGGTCTGGTTTTAAGCAAGTTCCCTGTCCTCTAAAATTGCATTGCCTCTGCAAAGAGCAATTCCCAACCCCCATTTTGAGCACCAAGTGGATTAAATTCAGAAGTAATCTACAGGAGTGATAAGTCCCATGCGAGGGGCCAGAAGAGACAGCAGCAGCATCAACACTAACTTGTAAGGGTAAGTAAACCCGTGCAACTTAAAGGAAGTGGTCTCCTTTTAAAGTATATCCCTGCTTTTTGGCTCATGGCATATCAATTATGGCATCTTGGACTCCCTTATGCTAATGTACTTATCTACCTTGTATCAGTTTGTCACCCCATGACTGTACTATTACAGTACTATACCGTATTTGCTAGTCTATCCTGTTCCCATTGAAATCTATAGGGCTTTTGACACAGAGACTATAGCAGGAGCAGTATGAGTCCTTAATGCATCAGAAAGGTGGATTGTTTGAAAAATTTGTATTTTGCAGTTGTTACAAATGCACACAAACTCCCAGAGCACTGTTTGAAAACAAATAACACAGGAGTCTGGCACGACTAGAACAAAAAAACGAAACAAAATAAGGAGTCATGTGGCACTTTAAGACTAACAGAGTCTTAAAGTGCCACACGACTCCTTGAGTGTTTAGTCCAGGAAAAAAAAAAACCATGGCTATCCCTTTGGAAAGTGACTAGAAGAGTTGCTTTCATTTTGGAGTGAAAGCTAAATATCTAGAAAAGACCAGATGTGGGATGAAAAGGACCACCACACTGTTAGACTTTTACTCCTTGTGGCCTGATTCTTCAAAGCATGTGGCACCACCTTCAGAACATCCCTGGGAACCAGGTATCCAGTGTTAAAAATATATAATGTCTTAATGGAAGAATTAATCCTGGTTGGGATTTTAGGAAATTAGAAGGAAAGATCCAGTGGTCCACCACAAGAGGATATGTATTATAAATCAAGTGCCTTGGAAAGAGCATTCATGTTACACATTGACATGTAGATGAATATGATTGGTTGGAGACGAGTCAACATGACTTTTATGAAGAGAAATCATAACTCACCGATCTGTAGAATTCTCTGAGGTGGTCACATCAGGGCTGTCCCTGCCCCGCGCTTCCATGGGGCTCACCTCTACTGTCCCCCCACAACTGCACTGCCCCCGATTGCCTTCAGCAGGAAGCTAAAGGCAAGGGCAAGGGGAGTGGAAACGCACAAGCCAGCCCCTGGGCTGGCCCACCCCTGTCCTGGGATAGCCCTGGTCAACAGGAGTGCACAAGAGTGAAGCAGTGGCTATACTGTACTTGGACTTTCAGAAAGTCCCCCGCCAAAGGCTCTTAAGCAAAGTAAGCAGACATGGGATAATAGAATCCTAGGGTTGGAAGGGACCTCCTAGGTCATCTAGTCCAACCCCCGGCCAGAGGCAGGACCACTCCCACTAAACCATCCCAGTCAGGGTTTTGTCCAGCCGGGCCTTAAACACCTTCAAAGATGGAGACTTCACCACCTCCCTTGGCAGCTCATTCCAAGGCTTCACCACTCACCAAGTAAAAAAGTTTTTTCTAATATCCAGCCTCGACCTCCCTAACCGCAACTTGAGACCATTGCTCCGCGTTCTGTCCTCTGTTGTTATCGAGAACAGTCGAGCTCCATCTTCCTTAGAGCATCCCTTCAAGTAGTTGAAGGTTGCTATCAAATCCCCCCTCAGTCTTCTCTTCTGCAGACTAAATAAGCCTAATAGAGATCACTAACCCATTAAACCACACAGATCATTGGGTAGGAATATATGGGCAGTTTTCAGAATGGAGAGAGGTAAATAGCAGGGTCTCCCAGGGATTTGTGTTAGGATCTTTGCTCTTCACTGTTTACAGGTAATGTATGAGTGTTGAAGTGGCAAAGTCTGCAGATGATAAAAATAACTCAAGATAATTAAGTCCAATACAGACTGTGAAGAGCTACAAAGGGTCTCACAAAACTACATGATTGGATAAGAAAATGCCAAATGAAGTTCAGAGTTGACAAATGCAAAGTTACATACAAAATGTGAGGGGATTGGTACCATTCAAGACAGAGATCTTGGAGTCATTGTCAATAGTTCTTTGCAAATATCCAATCACTGTGCAAGGGCACTCAAAAAAGCTAACATAATGTTAGGAACCATTAGGAAAGGGATAGATAGTAAGACAGAATATCATAATGCTACCATATAAATCCATTGGACTCCCACACTTAATATTTCCTGCAATTCTGGCCAACCTTTCTCAAAAAATGTTCCAGAAATGGAAAAGGTACAGAGAAGGGCAACAAAAATGGCCAGGGGTATGGAACCTTTTCTGTACGAGAAGAGATTAAAGGATTTCACCTGAAGGGTGAAATCCCCAAATGTGACCTGATCCTGTGACTTACATGTCCATGCATTTATTTTCCTCCCATCTGTAAGTTTCCCCCATTTTCAAAGTGTCTGATGAAGTGGGATTTACTCCCATGAAAGCTCATGCAATAAATAAATTTGTTAGTCTTTAAGTACCTCAGGTCTCCTTGCTTGTTTTATTTAAAAGATTGGGATGGTTCTGCTTGAAGAAGACATGAGTGAAGTGACAGAGATCTATAAAATTATGACTGACATGGGGAAAGTGAACAGAAAATAGCAATTTACTCTTCAAATAACATATGAACCAGTGAGCACCACTTAAATTACTAGGTTTAAAGCAAACAAAATGAAGATCTTCATAAAACACATAGTCAGTATGTGGAACTCTTTATCAGTTAATGTTGTGAAGGTTGAAGTGGATTCAAAATAAAATGAGATAAATTCATGTAGTACAAGTCTATCTGTGGCTATTGGCAATGATGCTCAGAAATGCAACCCCATTCTCTGAATGTCCCTAAGTTTCTTGTGCCAGAAGTTGACAGGGGCTCATGGATTGCAGCACTGAAATATCTCCGTTCTCTATTCTTTCCCTCTGAAGCATGTGACGTTAGCCACTGTGGGAAGAGAGGATACTGGGCTAGGTGGACAATTGGTCTGACCTAGCGTGGCTGTTCTTATGTTCTAACTGTAGATAGCTCTCAGGCGGCTGCACAGCTTGACAGCGTTCTTTGTGGGAACAGGTTGTCATGTGCTTGAGTTTAATAGTAGTGGGGAAAAAAAACATATTTTGGAAAAAAAAAAAAGCTGTGCATGAAAAATCAGAGGAGATACCTGGGAAAAAATGCCCCATCTCACACCTGCTGCCTGGCCTAATTATTTAATCAGCTCTCTTAATAAAGCAGCTTCCTCGGTTCAAGGTTGTGAGTGAGCGTTAGCTGTTGCTTTCCCCAGCTGATTCCCTGCACTCCCAGTATAGGGCAAACTCATTGCTTTGGGAAGCAATGGGCCTGAGAAGGACCCTATGAAACCAGGCTGACTGCTAAAGCACATCAGCCTCCAGAAGGTACCGTTGCAATAAACTCAACGTCCAAGAAACGATGAGAAAGTGAAAAGGGGCAGGCAGCAACCATGGTTTAGGAAGATGTGATTTCTTTTCTCTTTGTGTAGCCCGCGTTTCATTCCAGACCGACAGCTTGGCTTGTGCTGCTGCTGAGGCCTTTTGACTTTAATTGCATCATAAAACCTAGCCAGGGGCAAAGCCTCCAACCAGGCTGGTATGCTTTAAAACAGATGAAGAAGGACAATGTGAATCACATAAAACCGCAGTTACCTTCCCGCCCCTACAGTGGTCTTATGTTCCTGTCTGGGGCAAACAGTGAAAGTGTTAGGTCAGTGCTGGGTTTCCTTTGCCCAAAGCAATCAGAGGACACCAGACTGCAATTTTGGAGAGGCCTGCAGCTGCATCCAGTTGCTGTGGCTTGTTGGGAGAATCTCTCCAGTGAGATCGCACCAGAGTTTTGGGGCCGTGTGGTTTGAAGCCCCAGAGTTCAGAGTTGGATCTGAGTCATCTCTAATGTGAATGAACTAATCTCCGCTGGTCTGAGCCAATCAGTGCACCTGCCCAATTTTAGACCTCTCAAATTTTAAATGCTCGAGTTTCTGATCTGAGATGTGTAGCTTACTGCTGAATCGAGAAGGGAAAACTAGGGCTGGGTCCTGGTCCTCACGTTGCCCTCTTTGCACTGCTCTGCAAGCACAAAGGGAGTGAAAAGCGCTTGCGTGGAGTCCCCAGGGAGCATCAAGCTGGTTTGGTCTGCTCCAGTGCCACCCTTTCCTCAGCCCTAGAATCAGGAAACTGTTCTTGGCTGTTTAGTGGCTGAAGACCAACAGACAGGGACCAGCAGATGATCGTCCTGTCATATCCATGACTTCCCACTCTCTCCACCCACAAAATGCCAGGTGAGAGAAAGACCATGGCATCTGTACAGCACTGGGGCTTGAGATGTGCGAGGGCTTTAGATACGCAGTTCTTGTTGCTTTCGAATAGGAGCTGTGTAGCTAAATGTCCTGTGGAACTAGCTTGGACAATCTCACTTGTGAGATCTATAATCTGGTCACTGTTGTATACGTAGCATTTCAGTGAGTCAACAAAACAAGCAAGAGGATTTACTTGGCCTCTCTAGCCCATTCGAAGATCCAAGCTGTGGGTTTATGAACCCTTTGTGGGTCAGGGCTGAACTATTTCCTTGGCCTTTTCAGCATGGCCATTTGTTAGATCAGTGGTTCTCAGCCACTGTGTCAGGATGCAAAGGTGTGTTGCAAAGAGCAAGGGGGTGTGTCATGGAAAATTGGCAGCTTGCATTGGAGCTTCTGCTGCCTGCCATCCTCTTCTGTGGGTTCTTCTGCCGTTGCAACAGGTTTCCTTTCCCCACCATCTCCCTGTTAATCGCTGTACTCCACTGTTTGAATCCTAACAATTGCTTGTTTTACGGGGACAGTCTGACCCGATCTTATGACTTTCACGGCCCTGCCTTTGTTTTCCTTCCATTCTCTAAATTCCCCATCTTCTAGTGTCTGACAAAGTGGGATTTTCTCCCACAAAAGCTCATGCGATAAATAAATTTCTTAGTGTGACAGGCTGCTCCCCAGCTCCAGTGTGGTGTGCCTCTGTGACCCCCCAGTTCCCACTCTTGAACCCTGATTCACCCCACTTTGCCAAGTGACCACTTACTCCTGAGTCAGTCCACTCCAGCCTCTCGCATGCAATTGGTCCCAAGCAGTGGGTGCGTCCCCCAGCTACTCAAGAGAAGGTCCCCAAGCGACACCCCTGCCCCAGTTACCACACCAGGAACCACTGTCTACAGAGATTGGGACCCTCTCCCAATCACCACATGCTCAAGTCTGTCCATTTGACAAAGAAATGGATCATCTCCAGGCTTCTTCACTCACACCCTCTAAAGACCGCACAGCTTTAGAGAAAACAGCTACTAGTTTATTGATCAGACTATGATTCTAAGTGAGAATATGGCCAATCCTGGCAGAACCAGAATATGAATGTCAGGAGAGGCCCACAAGGAAATAAAAGGTAAAACATGCATACTACCCTAATATCTCTACTTAAACTGACCTCATAGTCCAAGTTTATGCTCAAGGTGTTTGGCTGGCAGATGTTTGCACAGCCAGTCTCTGCCTGAGAGCAGGCAGCGCCCACATCTTGCTTGGAGCTGTTAAAGATGTAGATTCCCCTCCAAGTGTCTCCCTTTGTTTCAAAACTCCTTTGACCCGTCCCTTTCTGGGGAGAGGTGATCTCTTTGTGTGGTCTGAGCCAGGGACCTTAATTAACATATCTTTGTTACCTCCTCCAGGCTTGCTCGCTCACAGCTTTGGTTGTTTACATGTTGCTGGGAGAGAGAGAGGTCTGTCTGCCCCCCCCTGCCCCAAGCCATGCATGAGACTGCAGGAAACATATCAGCATAGCAATCACGTAGAATAGGCTATGAGCATCCATAAAGAAACCTTGCATGCCATAACTGGCATAAAAACATACAATCCCAGTGCATAAGTGATCAGAAAAATCCTGTTCCAAAGGGGCAGCTGTGTTAGTCTAGTAAAGCAAAAAAAGCAAGGAGTCTTGTGGCACTTAGAGACTAACAGATTTATTTATTGCATGAGCTTTCATGGGAGAATATCCCACGTCGTCAGACGCTTTGAAGAGGGGGAACTTACAGAACTGGATGATGTCCAGTTGTTTGCTCATAACCCAGGGTGCAGAGATGTGCATCCTGTGACTGTTAGTCTTTAAAAGTGCCACCAGACTCCTTGTTTTTTTTTTTGCTGAACAAGACCAACACAACTACCCCTTTGGAACTTACTTACAAGTAGAAAGGTGTTGTCTTTCTCTTTTATTGGTGGTTCAGAATATTAGTAAGAACGAATTGAGCCATATAAGCACTGACTGGGAATAAATCATTTAATCATAGCACCAGAGGGTTAGAAGAGATCACAAGGGCCTTCTAATCTAACCCCTTGCCAAGATACAGGATTATTTATGTCTAAACTATCCAAGACAGATGTCTACCAAACCTGCTTTTGAAAACTTCCAATGAAGGAACTTTCACAACCTCTTTTGGAGGTCTGTTCCATTGTCCTCGTGTTCTTATGGTTAGGAGATTTTTTCCTGTGATTTAATCTAAATCTGCTGTGCTATATTTTGAACCCATTGCCTATAGTCCTGCCCTATACAGCAAAAGAGAGCAACTTTTCTCCATCTCTTTTGTGGCAGCCTTTCAAGTATGTGAAGACCACTGCCATGTCTCCATTGATCTCCTGTTTTCAAAACTAAACATACCCAGTTCTTCAGTCTTTGCTCTTGTGGCTTGCGTTCAGTTCCTTTGATCATCTTTGCCAACCACCTCGATCCTTTTCAGTTTCTTGACATCTTTTCTATGCAAGGGTGACCAAAACCGGACACTGTCGAGCCATAACCAGCACCGAGTAGAACAGTGGTATCACTTCCCATGACTTGCATGCTATGTCTCTGTTCATGCAACTCAAAATCGAATTTTTAAAAAAACCAAAAATTTCAGCAGCATCCAATCCAGGTATAGATTTGTGCAGGCCCCCCCCTCTCCCCCAAAAAGAAGGAGCTTGCTACAGTTAGAGTAATAACTCAGGTTCCTGGGGGAAATCAAACCTGAGGCAGATAATATTGGGAGTGAGAGGGGTTTTTTCCCCCCCTCACCTGGTTCAAGATGCAGCCAGGAGTCTTAATAAAATAGTATTTGGCCTGTTTTCAAACATCCATGGACCTCTGACTTAATATGCTGCTCACTTACGCTCGCACTAGACTGCCAAGGTCACTCAGCGGTATGTGGCTCAGACCCCAAGCACAGCTCTTTGTTCTTTGCTGCTAATTTTTTTCTTTCAGTCACCAGTGGTGAGTCTTTCATTTGGACTCCCAGCTGGTTTTCATGGATTGCAACTTGGTTATAGCAAAACATGTAGATGCCTGGCTTTGCAGGGGCCAAATTCTGCCTCTTTGTAAACCTGTGTAATCCTGTGAGGCTGATATGATTGTAATGGATGTACATGAGGATTAAATTTGGCCCAAACAATAACATTTCACAGTATGTTTAACTTAAATTGTATATAAAATTAGTGTGGCAAAGCACTGGATACATTTACCTGATTCCATTTCCATCTGGTCTCATGGTTAGGTACTTTCACCGTTGTGTCCCAGGTTCAGTTGCCAGTTTGGGAATGTTTGCCTTTCTCCACGGTGGCAATCACTTGCATATCTCTTGTGGACTTTCTAATTTCTGCTTACCTTTGTTTCCCCCCTGTGCTGCACCCATGGGAAATACCCTCCAGTCGACACAGCGTTACTTTTTTTGCAGGGGTGGATCAAAGCCGTTGACTTCCAAATCGATCTCCACTGCCCCTCAGTTGATCTCCAGAATCGATCCAACAGCACCAGCAGTGCTGCCATCAATATAGGTTTCTGCATGCCTAGGTTACTGCAAGACACAGCATGGCACGGGCAAGGGAACAGTGAAAGCAGCAAGTCATCACATGCGCCAAAGCCGGAACTACAAAAAAAACCCTCCAACTTCTGGCAAGAAACTTTGTCTGTAAGCGTTGAAATCACAGTTCAGCACCATCGGAGTGATGTGTTGTAGGTTCATTTCAGCGCTTTGCTTTATCTTAAAGGGAAATAATTAATACGGCGAACATGTAACATAGGAGCTTCAGTCAAGTGAGAGAAACACTGAAGTCGCTTGCTATGGGGCATCTTTCTGCAGATACATAGGTAGTCTTGGTAAAAATTTACAGGGAGCCATTCTCCAGATTCTGTTTGTTGTGATTCTAAACCATTGTTTCAGGGTTGGATTAAGGGGCCCTGGCCTGCCCACTTTCTTGGGCCCCCCTCTGGGGCCTGGCACCCCACCTACCCCCTGCAGTGGCTAGCCCGGGGCGACGCTTGGGCACAATGTTTGGTGCTGGGGGGGCTGGCTAAGGGAGTTGGGGCCCAAAGCTCCCACCCCACGTCTCGGATGACTGGTCTGCCCCAGGGAGCGGGGCACACCGCTGCATGGTGCAGCCTCTGGCAGCGGCACTCCAGGGCCAGGAGCGTTGTTGGGCTGCTGTGCCATGGCCTTGGGGGCCCAGCCAGGCCAGCCTGAACCGTGAGAGGCCAGGAGTGGTGGCCCAACAGTGGTCCAGCGCCAAAGGCTGTATCGTGTGCCAGCCGGCCCTGCCCCCGGAGCACAGCTGCAATGTGCTCGTTTGCACCACCCTCTGGGGCAGACCAGTCAATGTGGGGTGGGGTGGGGTACGAGCACCATGGCCTATGGCCCCAGGATACTCCTGAGCACTAGCTGAGCCCCTCCCGGTGCCCTACAGGTCTGGTTGGCCTTGTGCTGGCCTGAGCAGGGCCACGGTGGGGGCTTCTGCCTTGATCCAGCCCTGCACTGTTCATTGCAGCTCATTGCATTGGCAGGGCAGTCGTTGCCGAGCACAACAGCATGTGAGAGGTGTGCCTTGGTGATAAATCCAGTCCAGAGGTTGTTTGCAGGCTCCTGACGGACTGGAATTGCTTGCCCCCAATGGGATCTACAAACCGCTTACTACCAACATACCCTGAAATACCACCCATCCACAGTGCTGCCAAAAGTCCTGTCTCAGAAGGTGGGAGGCAATCAGTAAAATCTCTGCCCCATGCTTCTTTGGGGTTGAGCATTTTCCTTGGGGACGTTCCCCCTAGTTGGTTGGCAGTCCCAAAACTCTGGGAAGTTCTGTTAATTGGTCAGCAAGTTCACTCCTATCAATCTCACGGGGGTTGTAATTCAACCCGTAACAAGATTTCACTCAGATGGTGATAAGACATGATCATGCCCTGCCCCTGTGCAAAAAGGGCGGTGGAACGTTATGGGCTGGAAACACAGCAAATAGCAGCTCCAGGTCTGGATAGAAAGAGGAGGATTGGAAAAGGTCAGGTTTTTGGGTTTGGTTTTTCACATCACCATCCTCAAACTGCAGCTGCCTCATCAGGATTCTGACGGTTTACGGAAGATCAGCTTCACTGGAGATCTGCCAGGGAGTTTAGCTGACAGAGCCAAGTTGGGGAAAAAATTAGGAGAAAGCAGACAATTGGAAACTGTGGCATTACATTTTTCTCTCCATCCAGTCCATGCCAGCCACCAGATAGAGCAACATCCTCTTGCAAAATGCATAGCAAACAACCCCCCCCCCAAAACCCATATCTTGAAGTCAATATGGACTGTGGCCAAAAAAACCTGGGGTGTGGGTGGCAAAATTTGTGAATTTCTTTGACCATTTCTGTAATAATTCACATTCTCTTCCTTGTAGCTGCAAGCTTTCGCCTCTTTATAGGGTGGGCTGTGACTTCCTGTGTACTTTGGAAAGTGCATTTTGGGCACAACTAATGTTTTCAAAGTCTGTTTAAATGACTCACCCCTCCCAACAGGGACTAACATCCTAACAAGTACTAATCAAACTAGCACTAAACAAACAAGGAGTCTGGTGGCACTTTTAAAGACTACGAAATTTATTTATCACATGAGCTTTTGTGGGGGAAAATTTGTTAATCTTTAAAGTGCCACCAGACTCCATGTTTGTTTTTCTGGACTAGATTAACACGGCTACCCCTTTGGAAGTTGTAATCATAGTATTTTACCCTGTTCTGTGTCTCAGCCATCCTCTAGTATAGGATTTATAGCAAAGTCTTTACACTAATGGCTCCCGCACCACAATGTTTGTTTATATTGAAGGGCATTAGAAGTCCTTTAAAGGGATGGACGGGGTGCAGGAATTGGACCAGTTGGTGTAAGCCAGTATATTCTGTTGACTTCGCTGAGTCTCTGTTGACTTACATCAGCTGAGTCTTTTGCCCAATATGGGGTGAATTTTTGCGAAAAAGACTTTTTAATCACTTGCATTTGGACTGTCTGCTGCAATCGGTGGGTTAGAATCCGGCAGGCTGGTCAGCACCAGTCAGGAAGGTTGCAGAATCCTAAAAGGCTCCAAAATATAAAGCAAACAGCTTTTCTAAATGCTGAATAAATGTTCAGTTAATCTGACCTGCTGCCACCCACTGCTAAAAGTTAATGGCCTCACAACATATTGAAACAGGTGCATTGTGGTGCTGTGGAGCACATTTCATGTGACTCCCCTTACACCGCTCCTAACCCTGCACTGGGTTCATTCTGTGTAATATTTCTGTCACCGGTAACGTGTGTGATCCATCCTCCAGGGGCTCTAAGGGCTAGAGAAAATAAAGGAGAGCCAACGTTTTGTCTTTCCTGGGCATTTTGCACTGCAAGTTGTAAATGTCGCCATCTAGCCAGGCTTTCCTTGGTGTATTAATAGCAGATGGAAATGACTTTTGATCTGTAGCTGGGAGAACAGCTTGGCAACTTCTGTCCCTACATCCAGCTTCAAAGAGCCACACAAGGCTCTGTACACACATGGCCCTGGAGAGTTTTCCTTTGGTGACACCACCCCCGCACCCAGCCCCAGCAAATTTTTCAATACATTTCACTATGCACAAAATATTTACTCAGTCAAGACCCCTTTTTAAAGTCTCCCTCATAAGTCATTGCACTCGATAAACTAAAGATAAATGTGCTGCATATTGAAACACTCTGCGGTCTGTTGGACTTTGATCATGCAGTCTGCCTGAAGAGTTGTTTATTTTTCTGTTTGTTTAACGTGCATCAGTGGGGAGGGTTCTGCTGCCTTCTGGCCCCACAATCAAAGCCTGAGCCTAATCTCTCTGGAGGTCTGTTTCTGACACGCGAGAAAAATGGCTGTCATGCAAGCCAAGAAAATCCCCTCCTCCATCTGCAGCAACATGCATGCGGGACGTCACGCCTGACCGAGCTGAGCCAGTTGTTATGTTAGGTCTGAGTCGTGACTCAGTAAGTTTCCATCGGGGTGGAGGGGGTACGCTATTGAGGCACCTACAATATCATGTCCAGGAGACTTACTTTCCTGAGGGAAGGAAGATCATTTTTGCATCTCTTGGCTCCTCCATTCTATTCCTTTCTAAAGGAACTGGAATATGGCTTGGTTGCACATAGTCCTCTTCATTGGTCAGCCCGTCTTTTTGTCATTGAGGCCTCCAAATCAGGAAAGCACATGCTTTTCTGAATTAGACCTTAAAATAGATAGCATGAATCTTCTACTTTAGAAGAACCTGCAGTTACTATCAACATCCTTCCCTTCTTAGACTGTCCTCTAGAAGGTAATGTTTTAGGTGGAACAGGGCTCTGAAGATGCTGACTCACACAACTTAATAACTATTTGGTGAACAGAGCTCTAGAAGAAACTATCTGAGCTCCTGAGGGAGCTTCCATTAGGAAGAGAAGCTGCAGGAGAGAAAATTGCTTAAGAGAAAATCATTATGAAAATGTGGTCGAAACAAATGGGAGTGTTCTCAGGTGTGGCCCTTTGATTTGCAAGTCCAGCCCACCTTCCTAAAGGTGAAGGGTGGTGGGTGTGGGTCTGGATAAGTAACCCACTGGTCTGCATATGTTACAGGGCCCACTCTGTGTTTGCTCCGCAGAGGAAATGAATCTGTTACGTCTGCCAGCTATAAAACTTTAGCAGCTCATAATTCTAGCTACAGAGGTTTCCCGGTTCAATCCCCAGTGTGTCTGCCAAGATGGTGCTCGCCACATATGCACACATGCAAGAGTGTGATGGGATGAAAAAAAGGAGGGAGGGAGAAGGTGGAGACTGAGACCTATGAAAGAAATGAGGTTCAAGGGGATTAGAGGGAGAAGGGCCAAACCAAAACCCCAGTGCTTGTTCTGAGGTTTGCCGGTGGTCGCTGTATTTTGTTTGCCTTTTCCTTTCCACAGAGGGCTGGGTTGGGAAACCAGTGGGACCCACTTGAAAAGAAATATGTCCTTTTGCTTTGCCTATGTCTTTCATAATTGTATTTCTCTTTGGTAATTCTTTCTCAACCCAACCCGAGCGCTAATGCCAAAGGAGAGTCTCTTCCCTCTGCAAGAGACTCAGAATAGCAAATAAATTCAGGTGGAGCTTTCTGTTTTCAACCTCTCCATTCTGCGCATGTGAGTGAGCTAACGTATTTCTCTCTGGGGCAGTAACTACTGATTTCCAGTGCAGACTGTGGAGTTTCATGGTCCGATGTTCAGAGCTGCTGAGCAACAGGCATGAAGTCAGTGGGACCTGTAGGTGCCCAGCAGCTTTGCCAGTCTGGACATCAGTTCAAATAAAACCCAACAGCCTTTCAGTTCTTTAGCTGAGGATATTCCTAGAGCTGAATAAAATCATTCACATAATCTATTTTTATCCAAAAATTGGTCTTTAGTCTCATTTTTCCTAAGATAAATCTTTTTCATGGAAAAATGTGAACACGATTGAAATGATATTTTCCATTACATTTATTATTAAATATTCATATTGTCATAAATAGGTGCCCCATCCTGGAGCAGGATCTGTTATGCTAGGTGCAGTACACCCCAGACAAAAAACCAGCAGCATTTGAATACTGAAACAACCTTCCAATTCATCCAGGAATTTTTATTTTCCACAGTTCCAAACGAGTAGTCGGGTTAGTCTAGTTCAGCAAAACAAACAAGGAGACCCATGGCTCTCTTAAAGACTAACAAATGTATTTCTCTCATGAGCTTTCATGGGAGAAAATAGCATCTGACAAAGTGGGATCTGCTATGAAAGCTCATGTGATAAATGAATTTGTTAGTCTTTAAAAGTGCCACCAGACTCCTTGTTGTTTTATTTTCCAAAACTGACTTTCAGTTTAAATGTTTCTCTAACCAACTGACATTCTGACATTTTATTATGAAAAAACAGAAGATGGAGCCAGTCTGATCCCTGGAAGGTAGAAAGGACTTCAGAAACACTTTCAAAATGAAATCAGCTCCAGATATTCATGGCACGGCTTTTTGCCAGCAAGGAGTTCCACAGCTGAAGGATGCAGAAAGCAACAGACTCCATGTTTTAAATTAAACTAGTATGGAGCTAGGTGGCAAGAGATGTCCTGGTACATAATTATACAATAAGATGTACTAGGCCAAAAACCTCCCAGTGTTTTAAAATACAACCCAGGATTTTAATAATATGCTACTAATCCCAAAAAACCTCAATTACCTCCAGTTTATGATTTTGATAATCTGCTAAAATGCCTAGGACCAAGTGAGGTCTCTAGAGATTTGATGCTCTGCTCAGGCAGGCTTACCGCTCACTATTCCAATGGAGTTATTCCCCAAGCCCATCAATGTGAGGGGCACTGCGCCCTTAGCTGGACCGTACATCTCGTGAGCTCACTGTAATTCTTGTGACCAACAAAACTGGCTAGACACTTTCAGGTGTCATATCCTCTTTTAGAAAACAATGATTCATCAAAAATATCAGGTTTCATGGAAATCTGCTGTTGTCTTTTTCAATGACTTTCTGTTTAAGAGAAAAAATGGAGCAGAACATTCTCGTAACATGGTCGATTTCTTCTGGAATGGAGAGGTTGGGTTTTTCCCTCAGTTTTGATTGCCAGAAGCTGGGGCTGGCTGGCAGGGGATGGATCACTTGATAATTGCCTTGTGCTGTTCAAATGCCTCTACCATCTGGTACCAGCCACTGCTGGAAAGGGGGATGCTGGGCTACATGGGCCATTGGGCTGCCATTCGTATGAAATAGCCATTACAGGTTTCAAAATCTCAATATTGTGTTTTTAAATGTTGAAATCAGGCTAAAGTGGTTTGATTAACCCCAAATGTTTGAAAAACAAAAACAAACAAACAAACTTCATTTTGTGGGAAAGTTTGAAACATGTTCTTTCCTCTCCCTTTCAGGATGGGAATTTCTAAGTCATAGAATTTCCTGCAAAACATAAAATCTGGTTCCTTCCCAGCTCTAATGAGTAATACCTTGTCGTCTTTTTGAAGGGATTGTGTAAACCTTGGATGGCAATCTACCTCGTGAGATCAGAGTCCCTAGTAGCAGTTAGGCCCATTACTTCTCTCCCTCTTGTGTGTGCTGCTTTTTCAATGTCTTTCATTTTGGGCTCAGCTTCGTTCCAGCTGAATAGCCTTTGGAGTGGTGGGTTGGCAACGATGCAAATAACAGCAGGCGAAATGTGTGGAAATTTGTAATGACAAGGGTGTGGTGTAACAAACTAAAATGACGCCCCCAGTGTATGAGAATGGAGCCAGAAGGCCAGATGCTGGTATCTTGTGTGTTGGAGCAAATCTGGAGTAACTTCAGCGGTGTGGATGGCATTACCATTGGTTTGCCCCATGTCAGGGAGATCAGAGTCTGGCCCAGAGTTTTGTCATGGCTTGGCTTTTTGGCCAAACTTAAAGGAAGATTAAGTATCTAAAACAAAAAAAACCCAAGCTCAGTTTCTTCATGTACTGTTTCTCAAAAACAACAAAAAAGACCGCACCCTGTTTTTGTCACTGTGCATGGCTAACATTGCAGCAGGCCAGGAACGAGGCCTGGAATGGAAAACCCTGCCCAGCGCACAGAGGGGATCCAAACACAGCTGTGTGCTCAACCTGCTTCCCACCCCAGAACAAATGTTCATCTCCCACAGAGGCAGACAGGAAAACTCAAGACGATGAAGCTCCCTTCAGGAAACTGCTGTTGGGTTTCAAGCTGTTCAACATCTTGGATTTGGTCCCCTCTCCCCTTTCGGGCACTCTCAAGGTCATCAACAAGCTGGAGCCTGGACTGCAGTGATGGGTCTGCCTCCCACACTACCGTCTTAGGCACATGAGACCACAGAAACAAAGAATCTGATGAGAGATACCCTAGCATAAAAATGGGCAAATGTGCTGGGGGAAACCAGACCCAAAGCCTTCTATAGGCAAGGATTTTTCACTCCCTAAGTGCTTTTAGTTGACTTAGATCCTAATTTTTTCCCCAGTGCTGCAGATTTACCACTTACAATTGGAAACAAAGGAAACAAGAACAGCTCATCTCCAACCAACCAGCTGTACAAGTAGTTTTAACCAGGATGTGTCCCTGGATGGAAAAAGACTCAATCAACACCACTAAAGGATAGTCGTTGGAACAGAAAGGTTGCAAACTGCGACCAATAGAAGGAAATACCTTCTGTCACTTCATGCATTATTAGGCTGTATATAATTTCCACAGGATGCTGATGAAGCCAAGAACCTTAGTCAAATCCAAAGAGGGATTGGAGTTTTAGACAGATAACAAGACCTGAGCTGTTCTAATTAATGCTGAGAGAGAGAGAGAGTTTAGTATGAGAAATAAGCACTCCTGTTCAAGGTTTAAATCAGTCTCTTACCATTAGGGATTAAGATGAAACCATGAAACCTTCACAGGGTAGATAATCCCACATTTGCTACCGTGGAGTTTCTTGTACCTTTCTTTGAAGCGTCAGGTGCTGGCCGCTCTTGCCGACAGGATTCTGGGCTACATTGGCCCCAGGTTTGGTTCAGTCTAGCAATTCCTATCTTCCCGTGAGACCTGCTTCTATTAACAGTTCTTTTCAATGAGGCTCCTGTGGGATGACTAGTTACATGCATGTTGAAATATGGAAGAAAGGACTGGTAATGTGCCTGCATTTAAAATCAATCTGCTGCTTTGGTTATAGTTTATGGTTATAGAAGGAATTTTAAAAAATGGCTCTTCTTATCTTCCAGGTTGCTGATCCCCTGCAAGCCAGTCTTTAACTCAGTGCTATCTGTGTTTCAACATAAAATGCATGTGGTGAGTAAGTTGGTTTCCCACCAGACTATGCTGCTAAAATATTTGATCTTTCCTCTGGTTTCAATATTGGCAATTGTGGATTTTGCGCCTATTCATCTCCTGTGCCAACTTCTTTATGTTGGTCAAGTAAATGCGTTACATCTCCTAGCCCCATGAGAGGAGACCTTATTCATTCTCTCTGATCAATAGCTGAAATGATAGCATCCCTCTTGCCAGCCCATTTATTTTTAAACTAATTAAAGGCCTTAATTATTCATCATTCCTGGCTTCCTGCAGTCATTCATACACAGTGGCCACATCTGCAGCGTACTTTCAGTAGCATTCAGAGCGAGTTCCTTCTAACAAATGTGCATATCCTCAAACAGATTAGCCCATGCAAGATAAGAGCTTGGTGGGTAATTTGTAATAAATAACTTATTAGATGGATTTTGGCATTTTCCTCCTCCTGCTTTTTAATTGGTTGCAAAGAAGTCATGCTTTTCTCAGCTGGATCAGTTCTCTGACATGATCTGCCAGACAGGGTCTGACTGATTCTTAGTCTGCAGGCTGTTCAGGAATGCTTAGTGACTTTTTGATGTGTGATATTCAAGCTGCTTTGAATGGAAACCCAAGCTTGACTTTCCCAAAGTGCGCCATCACTTTTTGTTGCCCAATTCAGGGGCCATAAAAGGATCTGGCTTTCAGAAATTGCCTCACCACCTGGTGTAAGTGAGCAGGGCATAGGTGGGCTGCCCTAGCAGCCGCAGCTGGGTTGGTGACACCAAGTCAAGGACAGTCATGAGTGGTAAGTCAGCAAGCAAAGATCAAAATAATTGCAAGAGTCAGCATCAGAATCAGGCTGGGCTCAAAGACTAGAGATCCTGGGGAGGTGAAGTCTGGAGTCACAGCAAGCCAGAAGTCTGGCTGGCTGACCAGACGACTTTCTTGGGTACCATCCAGGGTTAAATAGTGAGCAATGGCCAGTCGGAAGATCACAGCACACTCTGGACTCCTTGGCGGTACTTCCTCCAGCCCTTAATATCCCCAGAGCTCTTAGAAAGCAGCTCTGTGTGCCTCCCAGAGACGACATGGGTTTTAGTCCCATTGAACCTTACATTACCAGCCACTGCAGGGTCCCTTTCTTTCTGGGCTGGTACTGGGCCTCGTTTGTCCAGAGGGGCTTGGTGAGATCTTCTCAACACGTCATGGACGTGGACAGAAGCAACAGGTTTCAAGTCCTGCTTTTCAGGAATGCAGACCTCTCGCTTGATGAGTTAGTGCAGCCTTCCCTTTGCAGTTTTGGTTTGATGACAGCAGGGAATGTATAAGCACTCGTGCTTTGACCTGCATTGTTGGGGACTGAGCAAGAAATTCCTCTATGTAAGCCTTCAAGAGGGAGACATGGAAAACAGGTTTGGGGTAGCCATGTTAGTCTAGTTCAGCAAAACAGACAAGGATTCCTGTGGCACCTTTAAAGACTAACAAATTTATTTATCGCATGTGCTTTTGTGAGAGAAAATCCCATTTCATCAGATGCTTGGGGAACAAAGTGTCTGATGAAATGGTATTTTCTCCCATAAAAGCTTACCCAATAAATAAATTTGTTAGTCTTTAAAAGTGCCATAGGACTCCGTGTTTGTTTTTATGGAAAACAGGTTATGTCTTCAAAGTCTGAGGGAGCTGCAGTTGGAAAGTGAGCGAGTTGATTTTCTGAGAAACCCAGATGAACATCCAGGGAATAGTAGGTCTATTTTATGGGATGGCCCATTGCTACAGAGGTTTTGCTGCAAATCAGGCCTTTTGGTTCACCAATCGCTGGGCGTGCCTGGCATCAGTCCATGTACCACTCATAGTCCTTTTTTGGCACCTTCAAGGCAGTCCTTAAGCTCCTCCTGAATATGATGAATGCATTGGATCCCATCTGTGGTTACTGCCTTTGGGGAGGCAACAGACCAGGGTGGGTAATACTCTCGGTCTACAAAAAGGGACTCAGTTGTCCAGTGGAGTCATGATTAGTGCTGTTGTGTGAGACTTCTGCATAAGGCGGGAGGAAGAACCCAGTATCCTAAGAGCCACTAACAAACCGCCTTAGGTATTGGCCTTACTTGGGTCACCTTCTCTTTCTGGGGATGGTATGCAGGGGAAGTGAAAGGCATGTGTCCACTAACCACAGAGTTTCACACCAAAAGCATTAGACAGGCTGCAGGCCTCAGTCCAAGGCGACATGGGTCAGAAGCCCAGTCCAGGGTGAAGAGGGTAGGGAGTCACACAGGATGAAGTGTGTCATTTTGGCCAGTTGGTCTGTAAGGCTATACGTTACAAAACTTAGTTCGGACTTCCTTAGTCCGAACTAAGCAGTTCCTGGTTAGCTGGAACTAACCGCGGCTTTTTAGTTCAAGCTAGCCATATGTCATAGTTCAAACTAACTTTTTAGTTCGAACTAGAAAGCATGGCTACTTTGAACTAGTGTCTTAGTTCAAACTAAGCCATAGTCCCTGTCTGCATTGTGCTTAGTTCAAACTCAAAGTTCAACCTAAGCGCATATTCCAGACTAACCAGTCAAACGTATTAGTTCAGACTAAACTTTGCTTAGTTCGAACTAAGAAATTTCTTAGTAGACATAGCCTCAGAGTTGAGATCAGCTTGTGGCGACGTGATGGGGTCCCAGCTCATCACCATGGCACTGCCTTGTGGCTGTCTTGGGGAGTTGCTCTAGCGGTTGCTGCACCCTCTCCAGTGGCGTGTCACCCATCCTTCCTCTGTTCCTGGACCTGCTTCCCCCTGCAACCCTGCGTCCGCTTGGTAGCATGGCCATCCACCTGTGGCTGAGTCCCTGCCCCTCCCATTACGAGGGGGTTGGCTTCAGCAGTCCTGGGGCCCCCACAGTTTAAAGGCAGGCCTTTAATTCAGGGCCTAGCTACTCCCGGATTAGAGCCTTGCATCTTGTCAATTTTAAGAGGGATAGCCGTGTTAGTCTAGTCCAGTGAAAAAACAACAAGGAGTTGTGTGGCACTTTAAGACTAACAGATTTATTCAAAGCATCTGAGGAAGTGGGATCTTCTCCCACGAAAGCTCATGCAAAAAATAAATCTGTTAGTCTTAAAGTGCCACACAACTCCTTGTTGTTTTTTCCCGGATTAGAGACAGCTCTGTCTGGCCCCTATTCCCCTGGCACCAGCTTTGCAGTCCACTTCAGCCCTTGCTTCGGGGCTCATGGCTGCTCCTTCCCTGAAAGCAGCCACTGCTTTATTCCAGGGAACTGGCCTGGCCTGGCGACTGACCAGCCTTTTCCCCGTGAGCACCTAGGGGTAACTACTCTCTCTCTGCTGCTGGCAGCCCTTCTTATATGGGCCTGCCTGGCCCTGATTGGCTGCTTCTCTTTTGGCCCTTCTGATTGGCTGCTAATGGCCACACCCTCTCCAAGGCTCAGAGCTGGGGAGTTCTACAATGAAATCAAAGGTGATCGAGGCCCAGGGTCTCAGCGGGATCTCCAGGGGTTCTAGTTTGCCAGGGAGCTTGACATGGTGCATCCTGGTGCGCGTGCACAGGTCACAAGTCAGCTTAGTCCAGGATTTCATCTTGCTTATAGGACTTCCAAAACCTAAACCGAAACAAACCAAACCAAACCAGAAGGCCCATACAGAATGCCTTGGGAGTGGCCAAAACAGCCCTCCAATGTAGTGTCTTGCCAGAGGTGAAGCAATGCGAGCCAGGGGCGACCCAATGGAGCATGTATGTACCCACCAAGGTTTGGGACCCTGACCTGACTGAAGCACTGAGTTTGGCTTTTGACTTACATTTGCCCGGGCTGCTTTATCACCTCCTGGACTATTGGGTCACCCTGTGGTGGATTAGATTAGATGAGGCAGATCTAGGTGCATTGTGGCACTAAGGACGTTGCATGGTTTTAGGAGACTGGCTGGTTCTTGCTTCGATTCCTCACCCTTTGGTTAGTAGTCCCCTTTCGGGATAAGGTGTTAGCTTCCCTTTCCTGGTTGTCAGGTGATAGGTGTTGAGGAAATAATACTGAGAGCAGAATGCACATCTGTGCTATCTTTTCAAGATTTGAAGGTTATGCAAATATTCAAGGTTCTTATGGTCTGAAAAGATATGCACTGGGTCTGTAGCTCCCTCAGGATGATAGTGCCACTCTTTGAAGGCTGGTTTACTCACGAACAGCTCTTTAACTAACATCTCACTGTTCCATTCAGCAAGGTTGCATTTTTGGGAGTAGGATGCACAGGAGTGATTTGCAGGGCTTGACTGGCTCCAGTATCCATGAAATTATCCTCAGCACTTGAATCCATTAGGGCTCACTCTGGGGGAATTGTCTTACATGACTTTTTGTGTACTTGGAAGCATGGAGAAGACCCATGTGTCTTGGATCAGGGTTCCCTCAAGGACTAGGAGATAGTTCTGGAGCGTGATACCCTGGAGGTGCATTGGTCAGCCCACCATATGTGCTGGGCTCTCTCTTTTCTTAATCCCTTGCCAGTGTAGGTCTGGGATAGGCAAGAGGTGAGACATGCCCTGGTGCACCTCAATAAAAGCACAAGTTACCAAACTGTTGCCATTCCTTCTCTTCCAAGGTTGGGAATCAGTGGGCCAGATCAACCTGCATTGGTCTGTGGGCTTTCCCTAGGGTTTTCAGCCGAGGGTGCAGGCAACAAAATGGTATGGTTGCTCTCTTCTCCTCCTCTTGCTCGTATAGATGGTTGTCAATACACAGAGAGAAGTCAGTAAAAGCATCAACGCTCTTCAGGGTCTCAACACAGGCTAGCTCATCCTTTACCTCCTCATGCCAGAATTGGTTCAGTTGGGCCACCTCATCACATTCAACGTCAGCCATGAGTTACTGGAACAGGGCCGAGCACGATGCAGCTGGTCGTTGCCCTTCCTGGAGCCTTTGTAGGGTATCTTCCACTGAGTGAGCACCATGAAGGTCATCAAGAATTGCAAAACATGTTCACAATAAAGTCTCCCAGTTGCTTAAGACTGGACTGTCCTGCTACAGCAGGAATGAGACCTGCTTCTCCCACTAGCAAACTGGTCCCACCCTGGCCTGATTGGTAGGATACATTTGAGAACCAAGCAGGAAAAGGAGACTGCATTGGTTCAGGGTCCTCGCACGTGATGGAGGCTCCTATGCACTGCACTAATTCAAATGAATAATAATAGCTAGGTCGTGATTCAAGAAGGTTCTTAAGTACGAGTCTAGCTTTGATTTCAGTGGGCCTACTCATGGGCTTTAAATAAACACTGTAAGAAAGTTTCTGGTGTGTCTGTCCCTGACTGTATTTTGGCAAACAGGCCTGCCATTCTGCTGCTCTGTTAGCATCCCAGCACTTGCAGGAAGTGAACATCAAAGGACCACACACAATCAGAGCAAATTGGGTTTAAAATGACAACAATACTCACAGAAGCCTGTGCTTTTGGGAGGGTGGGGGAGGATTCAGTATTTGCCATGGTTCTAAGCACAGTAAGTGAATAAAATCATACTTAATCTAAAGAAAAATGCAAATCACCCAAATCTTTGTAATTAAGTAAAGGGGGAGAGGAATTTGTGGTGGGTTAACTTAAAAAGACAAGTGTTGCAGTTGAAGGAATGCAAGGCTACATAGAGCATGTGGGCAAGTACCTTTCTGGGTACTTCTAAATCAATACTTCAGATAGACCAGAATAAAAATGTCTTTTTAAAAATGTGAACAAGCTTTGTGCTGCTAATGAGATGGGACTAATCTAGTTTTCTCAGGCACATTGCAGCGCCTGTCAAAGCAGACCTGCTGTTCATCCTGAGAGACACACCGGACAGTACTGGGGTTGAGCAAAGATGTGGCTGAGAGCTCTGAAATCTCTTTTGCTTATGACAAACATCCAGTTAAACTGCAGGGTCCTCATTTTTTATTTACCATAAGGCTGCCCCATTACACCTCTCCAGAGCTGAAAGTCTGTTACTGTTAATATTCAAACATTAACCTAATGGCTTGCCTTTGGTTATTCTGCTCCAGCCCTAACTGATATCTCTGTAATTTTACAACAGTGTTACAGTGCCAGTGTTTGTGGAGTTGTACTTGGTTTGCACCGAGCCTCTCTGATAGCATCTGACAAGCACAACTATTAAAACCTGGCTTTTGTATTGCATGTGTGTAGTAATAAACAAAAAAAAGCCAATATGTCTGGTTTAGAGGGATGAAAATTCTGTAGGTGTAGCTGTGTTAGTCAAAATTTCCAGAGGGGTAGCCATGTTAGTCTGTGTACAGCAAAAACAAGAGTCCAGTGGCACTTTCGTGGGCTCCAGCCCACTTTGTCAGATGTTAGTCTAGTTCAGCAAAATAAACAAGGAGTTCTGCGGCACTTTTAAAGACTAAGAAATAATTTATTGCATGAGTTTTCGTGGGAGACAATCCCACTTCATCAGACGTTTTGAAAACGGGGAACTTATCTTCAAAGCATCTGCCGAAGTGGAATTTTCTCCCATGAAAGCTCATATGATGAACAAATTTGTTAGCCCTTAAAAGTGCCACAGGACTCCTTGTTTGTTTTGCTGAAAATTCTGTGTACCCAGTAATGCTAAACAGAAATTAAACTTCTTCACTGGTGGGCTGCTGAATGATCACCTGCTAGCCCATGTGTTAGCTGGAACGAGATAAGAGAATCTGTGAGGAACAGTATTAATCAGCTCTAATGGCCAGCTTACTTGTTATCATGAATGCAGTCAGAATTCAAGACTTGCTCTCGGGGGGGCTGGGAGCTCCTAGGAAATGTAGTTTGGGGCCAGGTCTGCATGAGAATCACCATGTTTCTTTGGGTGTGTTATGGCAGCGTGTCTATACTCCCAACAGCCCTATTACAGAGACGGTTATTGTAGCATGAAAAGGTTTTGTTCGGCATAGTTTATTTCATTTGGGAAGCCTAGAGAAAGGGCATCTCCACACGGAGGGTTTTGTCCATAGAACTAAACCAGCGTAGCTTTGCTAGCCAACCGTGTCCAGTGCAGAGAAGCCTTTAGCCTTCAGGGAAAGGTTTGTCCTGGCCCTTGGGTTGATCATTAACACACTTGCAAGGGTTCATTCAGTCCCCTTAGCTGGAATGAGGATGCCTCAGTGCACGAGGAGGCCAGAGAAGCTCAGAAGTGCGCTGGGAGTGAGGTGAATGTTACTTCGCAGTGTTAATCAGTTGTTGGCTAAGGAGTGATTTTGCAGGCTCATGGTGCCATTTCAATAAGATGGGGGGTATAGGTGGAACTCATGCTCCCTTTGTATTAGTGCTTCTGTACAATGCCTCCTGTGTTGTACAGTAACTGGCTTTTGTCTAGGGCAGGAATCTCAGTAGGACTACTTTGTAAGGTGCTAGAATAATAGTGTGTCTTTCTCATTCCCCTGGAGTGTGCAGGAGAGAGGAAATTTGGCTGGATTTTTTGCCAGACACTACATTGCTTATATCCTCCAGCCGTGCCAGTGCAGCAAAGGTAAATGACAGTGGTTGGTGACCCCTCATTCCAATCCTTTGGCTATTGAAAGCATGTTATGTCATTTAGGCCCATTTTATCATGAGAAAGGATCACATCCACTTCTGTGAGAGCAGATGCACCCAAGGTTAAAGCAGGGGCCAGATCCCCAACCTCTGTAAACTGGTGTAACTCCACGGAAAGCAATGAACCTATATCAATTTATGGCAGATGAGCAGCTGGCCAACAGCATTCACTTAGGACCAGTGTCCAACAACCTGAGCCCTCCTATTAGCTGCAGTCACTTCCAGAGCTCCAGGGATCCATATGTGCAGTTTGTAGGGCCTGTTCACTTGAGATGATAAACATCCAGGCTTCTTTGGGATGGAGACTGGGCCCACAATATGTTCCAGCGGGAGTAAGAACACTACCATTCTCACTCTTCATCTTTCTTGTCCATAAAGATTGTGAGCCTTTGTGGGCAGCAAATATCTTCTGCTATGTGTGTGTACAGCACCTAGCGCAACAGGGACCTTTTATATTGGCTGTGGCCTCTGACCCTAATGTAGTGCACATAAAGAAAAATACACGTCAGCTCTTCCAGTACAAGTGGCATGTCTGGAAATGGGCTCTGTTGAATTTGTATCAGATGTGTGAGTTGGTTGCTGTCACATCCAAAGTCGGTCCTAGTCAGTCCTTGCTTGCACACCATGGCAGCTCTTCACATACATCCTACATAGCAGAGAATCTTAGACCAAGGTAAAGAGCCCAGCTGGGAGATCACTTGACTCCTACCCAGGGCTAGTTCATGCACAGGAGATCTCACACAGCAGGGTGTGAATGGGCCTTGGAGCTGCAGGGGAAGAGTGGGGTGAGCTGTGCTGTTCTCTTGTGGGGCCATTGGTTGGGTGTGGTTGGCGTTCTCTGTCCTAAAGCCCTCCTCATTCTCAGAAAGCCCTTGCCTCTGCCTGAACTCACTTATTTGGCTTTGTAACACAGATGGCTTGGGCTGCAGAATCCACAGCTGGATCCAGATTTTGAAGATCTCTGAAAATGGCGTGTGTCCAACCTGGGGCTCGGATCTGGTTCCAGACACTGATTTTAAGCAGGCTCAGAATAAATTGTGGATCTAGGTTTTTGTTCCATCTCTGATTATCCCTGTCATTACTGCAGTAACTTATGCAGAGCAACACCAGGAATTACAGTAGAGTGGTCCAACTGGGTCTTGAGAGTCCAGGGTACTTTTTTTTTGGCTCTGCCACTGTCCTGTTGAGTAACCTTGGTTGAGTCACTTCGTCCCCCTCTTGCATCTCCTGCCCCTTGCCCATTTAGACGGTTAGCTCCTCTGGGTGGGGGTTGTCTCTTCCTATGTGTTTGCACAGTGCTTACGACAAAGGTGCCCCAGTTCAGAGGATCTGGAGACTTCAGATGCTACTATAAAATTACTAACAAGTGGTACAATCTGGACTTGTTGCTGATGCCCAGTACTTGTGCTGGAGGGAAATTCTGCTTAGAGATTTCTACCTCTAGAAGAAGTGTGCAGAGGTTCCCCAGCCAGAGCTTGCGTATCTGACTAGCCAGAGCAGAGCCCAAAATGAGAATGATAAACGCCTATGTTTCACCCTTGGCGTCTTTGCCATCAGTTGGGTCCAGTGTCAGCATTTCCAAATGGCATATGTTGTTATCAACACATTCCTGGCCCGCACAGGGCCCTGCTTCCTGAAGTGATTGTGTAATAGCAGTGGAGCAAGCGGGAGCACAACAGCAGAGACGCTTTTCATGAAAATGACAGCTTTTTTAACAATGTTCGCAGTGCTTGACTTACTGTGCATTCGACAAGCCATGCAGAACTTTCTATTAAAAAATATAAATGTGATAATGACTGTGGTTGAATCGATCAGCCACACATCTGGTTTAGATGCTACTTCCCGTTGGCTTTTGGACCGAATCTTGTATATTCTGACCCATGGCTGGCTTAAGCAATGAGCTAGCGTGGCACTGGCTTGGGGTGCCAAAGCTTAGGGGTGCTGGCCCAGCCCTGCGGTCACATGGCCCTGCCCCTCCTGCCCCCACAGGCGCAAAGCCATCGCTTAGGGGCAACAGCCCAGCCCCCCTGCCATGTGACCACCAGCTCAGCCCCACCCCTCCTGCCCCCGCAGGTGCAGAGTGGGCAAGTTGGCTTCAAAAACCACAACCCCTTGAGCCCGCCCTGTTCTCCGCTCAAGACAATTCTGGCAATTGATTCGTTTTGAGCAGGCCAGGGACCTCTGCGACTTTGAGGCTGCAAGATTGAATTCCCCATGGCCTGAGGCTGCTGTTGTGATGACTGAGTTAGAGCTGCTAGGGGTGGGGCAGAGGCAGGGGAGGACAGTAGAGGCTCTGTATCAAGCAGTTACAGTAGGGAAAGCTTATTGGGGCCACTGACCTGAAAATCTCTTGCTTTCTTTCTGAATGAGTTGTGAGGCATCAGCCAAAACTCTAATGAATAGCAGCTAGAATATCAAACCTATCTACCTGTATGCTATTGCCGAGCCAGCTGCACCACACATCTGGATACTCTGGAGGGGCCAGGGCTAGGGCCAAGTGATCCATACAGTAAGGGTTGAGGGCGCGAGGTGGAAACGTTCCCTTTTCCTCCCATTGCTTTCATTTTATCTGCATCCCCTTCCTGTTCTGCACTGCTAGAGTGCTCTGCCCTGAGCAGGACTACTTTTATGGACCGTCTTCCAGCAAAGCACATCAACACATGCTTATTACCCTGTGGAAGTCAAGGCGACATGTGCATGTGCCTCAGTGCTTTGCTGGGGAAAGGCTGACAGCTGGTGATGAAAAGGGTATTCTCTCTAAGCATGACAAACAAGGAGTCTGGTGGCAATTTTAAAGACTAAGGGTATGTCCACACTTACTCTTTAAATTGAAATAATGCAGATTATTTCAGTTTTAAAGATTGCATGTCCACACTACATTTCCTTATTTTGAAATGAGGAGCTCCCTCATTTCAAAGTAAGGAAAGTCATTTTGAAATAATAAAACCTAGTATTATATCAAAATGACAGTTAAATCAAAACTGTTATTTCAAAATAACACAGTGCGGATGTGTTATTTCATTTTAACTGTTATTTCGGTTTAACACTTTTGCTCTCCTTCCCAGGGTGCTGTCCTTTTTCTACATTATTGGGTGGGAGCACGGCCCTTCTGGGGGGCCATATTGCCACATCTCCCATGGTGCCCCTCTCCTGAATTGAACTAGCAAGTCCTGTCCACAGACATGCTAGTTTGATTTGAGTTTCTAGTGGGGACATGTTAAATTGATTTAACTTAAATTGATTTAATGATTTTTATAGCCATTTTATTAAATCAATTTAACTTAAATAGATTTAAGTATCTAAGTGTGGACATAGCCTAACAGCTTTATTTATCTCATGAGCTTTCATGGGAGGAAATCAAGCTCATGCAATAATTCAGGGGTGGCCAAACTTAGGGAACCCAAGAGTGATATAAGTTGATTATTAAACCTTTGTGAGCCACACTGAGGCATATAGTCATATACTTTTACCTACTCCAAAATTACTAAAATTAAAATACATTGCACACTTCAATTTTGTTGTAAAAAGAGGGCAAATATCGATTCGACTAATGTCAAATTCTAATAATAACTTAAGGTTACCATGAAAACTGGGCCTACACTAAAAATGCCACCACTGCCCTGCCATCCCCTACTATGCTGCACTTCTCCCCGCTGTGCTCTTCTGTGAGCTGCACTTTTCCTTTCAAGAGCCGCATGTGGCTCATGAGCCACAGTTTGGCCACGCCTGCAATAAATACGTCTGTTAGTCTTTAAAAGTGCCACAACACTCCTTGTCAGTTATCTTCCAGAACTCCTGGAGGTGTGAGGTCCCAGAGTGCCGGCGAAAGACAAACAGTGCCTTTCTTTAGCTGTGGGAACAAAGGACCTGAGGGATAATGGACCACTCAGTCTAAATTGATGCCTGGAAAGGTGCTGGAACACATCATTAAACCATTAGTTAGTCATCAGTTGCCCTCGAGGATAATACAGTTCTAAGGACTAGCCAGCATGGATTTGTCAAGAACAAGTCAAACTAGTTCCCTTTGTTGACAGGGTTACTAGCCTAGTGGATTGAGGGGAGGCTGTAGATGATTTTACTACTTGGTTTTAGATGCAATCCCACATGACATTCTCACAAGCAAACTAGGGAAATATGATCTACATGAAAGACTATATAGTGGGTGAACAACTGGAAAATCATATTCAACAAGTCGTACTCATCAATGGTTTGCTCTCAGACAGGGAGGGTTTATCTAGTGGGATCTTGCAACCATCAGTCCTTGGTCTGGTACAATTCATTAATGGTTTGGATAATGGAGTGAGGAGAACACTTAGATGACACCAAGTTGGGAGGGTTGTAAACACTTGGGAGGACAGGATTAGAATTCAAAACGACCTTGACAAATCAGGATGTTGGTCTGGATTCAACAAGATGATATTCAATAAAGACGAGTGCAAAGTATAACATTTAGAGAGGAAACAATCAAATGTGCAATGACAACATGGGGAATAACTGGGTGAGCCGTAGTACTGCTGAAAAGGATCTGAAGGTTTGAGCTGATCACAAATTGAATATGAGTCACTAGTGTCATGCAAAACAAACAAGGAGTCTTGTGGCACTTTTAAAGACTAACATTTATTTGCGGTTTATGTCAGACACTGAGGGTAATCTGCTCTACTGGGAACTCGTAAAGCCTCAGTCGTAGTACTGTGTCCAATTCTGAGTACCGCACATCTGCAAAATTGTGGGCAAATTAGAGAGAGTCCAGAGGAGAGCTACAAAAATGATAAAGGGGGTAGAAAACCTGTCCTATCAAGAAGGATTAAAAAAACAGTCTATGAGTGTTTAAGTCTTGAGAACAGAAGACTAAAGGGGAATGTGATGACAGTCTAAACTTGGGTTAAGAGTTATAAAGAGGATGGTGATCAGTTGTTCTTTGTATCCATTGAAGTCAGGACAAGAAGTAATGGGCTTAATCTGCAGTGCAGGAGGTTCAGGTTGCATGGTAGGAAAATGTTTCTAACCATGAGAATAGTTAGGCTCTGGACTAAGCTTTCAAGGGAAGCTGTAGCCCCACCATTAAAGGTTACTGAGCACATGCTGGACAAACCCCTGTCAGGGATGGTTTCAGTTTACTTGCTACTGCCTCCGTGAAAGGGGCTGGACTAGAAGGTTTCCTGAGGTCCCTTTGGGTATGTCTACACTAGGGCTTAAGTCAAGTTGGGGCTTAAGTCGACTTAAGCAACTCCCTGGCCATATCTGAGGTTCATTAAGTCGACTTAAGCACTTGCCTAAGTCAACGTGACAACTCTTACCCTTAAAGTCAACTTTAAGGGTTAAGCTGACTTTATTAAATTGACTTAACACAACGTGCCCATTAAAGTCAACTTAATAAAATCAACTTAGTGGAGTAGAGCCTTTTAAGTCAACTTTATAAAGTCGACTTAAGCCAGGGGACCCATTTAAAGTCAAGGTTATTAAAAAGTCAACTTTAAATGGGTCCCCTGGCTTAAGTTGTCTTAATAAAGTTGACTTTAGGTAGGCTTTATTAAGTCAACTTAACTGAGCCCTGCAATGTAGACATAGCCTTCCAGCCCTACATTTTTATGATGCTATATGATCATCTTCTAGTACCAGCTGCAATTATGGAGTGGAAAGAAACAGACTAACTTGTTAAATAAAATAAAATAAAATAAATTACATTTCTGTGATGCCTAAAGAGAGTTTGTTATGAGGTTGGGAACAAAATGAGTGGCTGTTCTTGGTCTTAATGAATACCTGACATGAATGTGACACACTGTCATCCTCCTGGGAGATGATAGCCTGGGTACAAGTTTAAGCTTTTTGCTTTTCTTCAAGCTCAGAGGTGAGAACAAAGACTTATTGTTCTATTGGCCAGGAAGAAGAACAATGAATGGATGGTGTAGAAATGGGAAGGGAGGAGGTAGGAGAGCAGCTGAATGCTGTCAAAAAGAGGTGGGCAGATGAGCGAGAATTGTGGAACTGCCGTCAGTAAGATTATTTAATAATAAACAGATGTGGTGCAGTCATTATTTTTTGCAGCACTTTAGATGCATTGATAAAACACATTCCTCACCTGAAGAGGTTAATGTCTAACTACGACAAGGTAAATAAATGCAAGATGATACAAAGAGCCACTGTTGCGGAAAGGAAACGTGTGGAGATTAGGAATGAGAGCTGAGCCAATAACAGATTTCTGGAATTTGCTGGCAATTCTGAAAGATTAAAAAATGTAGTTTTGGGTTGAACCAAAAATCATTTTTTGTTACTGTTGAAATTCTTGGTGAAAGAAGGATTTTGAGGGGTTTGAAGGAGGCACAACCTGGTAGATGAGAAGACAGTTGTATGAGGATTATGTTGAAGCTGAAGCCCTCAGAGAAAGCAGGGCAAAAAGACAAATTCCAAAGGGATAGCCATGTTAGTCTAGGCCCGCAAAAAAACCAAGGAGTCGTGTGGCACTTTAAATCTGTTAGTCTTAAAGTGCCACATGACTCCTTGTTTGTTTTTCAAAATAAACAAAGGAATCTAGAAGTTAGTGAATATATGAGTGAGGTAGCTACAATACAACATGTGTTATGGTCCTGTCTCCAGACATCATGTGTCAAGCATGCCTTATCACTGATTATTGTGCTCTACTGTTAGAGAGAGCTGGGGCCGGATTTTGGTGTCTGTAGGCCCTAGGCACTTCCACTCCGAAATGTGCAAAAAGAAGGATAAATGCCAATTGAGTTACGTTGATTGACATGAAGCACTTTAAACTATTCTAATGCTACACCACGTGATTTTCCTTATTTTTCCTTATTTTTTCTGCTTTTTTAATTTTTTCCCTCCTTCGTATGCCCTAAAAATTTCGTAGGCCCTAGGCACTGTCCCTACAGTGCCTAATGGGAAATCCGGCACTGGAGAGAGAGTGGATGGGTCCCTGTTAGTGCTGGATTTTACTCAGTGTTTCATATTGTCTATGGTGCCCATCCTGGCCTCTCCAGGCCAGACCCCCAGCTGGTGTGACTCCCCAAATTCTGCTGGAGCACCCCAAAATAACTTGTAAAATCTCAATGTTCATAGCAGTTGGTTCAGTTGCTGTAGGGTTGTCCTTCCAGTTCACTGTGACAGTATCAGTGCAGAGATGTCTGGATGGCTTCTTCTGTCCTTCTGCTGTGAAAAGCATCTCACTGCTATATAGATAAAGCATGGTACTACACCTTCTCTTGTCACATTCTTGCAAATGACGGGGTACTGGCTCTGCCTGCATTGAGATTGGTAACAGTACAAACAACCAACACAGGAATCTGGAGTTGTACTCAGAAATGACAAGAGCCTTTTATTTGTGTTACTTTTTTAGGGAGAACAATATGTATGCAGGTGACAGTGTGATCTAATGGCTACTACTGCATAGCCCAGGAATTAGGACTCTTGGATTATATTTTTTCTGGCTCTAGCACTGACTGGTGTGACCTTGGGCATGGCCATGCTGTGATGCTGATGTAGCCACACCAGAAAAACCTCCTTGTGTAGGTGCTGTGTATCTGTATAAAGTGGGACTTGTGCTCTTTTCTCTGGTGAAGCCATGCAAGTCTCAATTTACAGTGGCATTGTAGTTCTTCTGCAGTAGGGCTTTTCTCCAAGGCAGCTGCATCACTGGTGAAAAATCCTGCCATAGGCGAGGCCCAATCTCTGTTTCCCAGTGCAGCCATCTGCAGAATGAGAACAGTGGTCCTGAGTCACTGGGTGTTTGGATCATGCATTCATATTTGCGATGCACATTCAGCTCCTGGGATAGAATGTTTGTTAACAACAGTAGGAAAATGTAAAAATATTTATAAAAATATGGAAAAAACAGCCGGAGCTTAATAAATGTGCACTTTGTTGCTCTTGCTACGAATACCTGTTCTTGTTTATTGAGTCCATTACTCCTGACAGGGCTAAGCCCATAGTTTGACCCTCAGCTTACAGGCCAGGTCCTCAACTGGTGTGAATTGGAGTAATTCTGTTGTGTCAACGTGCCTTATGAGCTGTGAAATGGCACAGTATATATTTTAGATAAAGATGTTGCTTTTCCTGAAGTTCGTACAAAGTATTTTGATTTCTGGAAAGTAATTTCAGGCTAAAAGAACTCCATACTAGCTTTTCGAGATTATAGAAAGCAACAAGAAAACACAAAATATCTCTGAAAGGTTGACTTAAGTATTTTCATCAGAAATTGAAATTGAGGGAGATGAGGAGGTAGACAAAGAATAAGTATTTGAGGGTAAAGGTATGACACCCTCATAAAATGTTTCACAACCATGTTATTAGATTTAACTCATGTTTTAAAATCACTGCATAAATTAAAATTGCCTTTTTATGAAGCACTACATCTACATCCTTTTTGGTTTCTTGCTGTAATTTTGCACAACTCTGTTAATGAACGTCTACGAACTCAGTGTGTTCATCTTTGGTGGCTTCTCATGTGTCTGGTACTTCCAGTTGTTCAACTGATATGAACACATAATTCTATTCAATAACAAAGGAGAACACTCAGCTTTAGCTTTTGTGACTGGGAGTAGAAAGAGATGAATTCCTATTTCTTTCATCCCAGGAAACATAATACAAAGATTGGGTCAAACCACTAGTGATGATAAAAGGAACATTGCAGTCAAATCTTCATTCATTCATTGCATGACATTCCACTCCCTGTTTAAATTCTGTAATCTGTCCTAATCACATCACAGCCTCCATGCTGGTAGTCCACTCAACAGTCAGCGTTTTAGAATAGTGGTCATCAAACTTACGGTCAGGACCCAGTACTGGGTCACAGACCCTCAAACACAGGGTTGCAGCACCCCTTGCTGCCACTGCCAAAAGACTGGAGTTCATTGCTCAAAGATGTAATTGCGGGTCGCTGGTATAAATGATTTTTTTCAACTGGGTTCCGAGGAAAAAAGTTTGAAAACCACTGTTTCAGAAGACAAGCAGTAGAGGTCGAGTAAAATCCAGAAGTCACTGCTGAAGATTTGCATGACTGGAGCTCTGCCAAGGATGGGAATAAAATTGTTCAGGAAGGCCAGGAAGGGAAGAAGAGGGGGAGGAACAGCGATCTATGTAAAAGAGCTCTATGACCGCTCAGAGCTCCATTATGGAAGTGGAAACGAGCCAGTTGAAAGTCTGTGGGTTAAGTTTAGAGGGGAGGGCAACAAAGGGGATGTCATGGTGGGTGTCTGCTATAAACCACCAGACCAGAAGCAGGAGGTGGATGGGGTGTTCTATGGACAACTGGCAGAAGTTTCTAGAGCACAGGCCCTGGTTCTCACAGGGGACTTCAATTACCCTGACATCTGCTGGGAGGCCAATACAGCAGTGCATGGGCAATCCAGGAAGTTTTTCGAGAGTGTTGAGGACAACTTCCTGGTACAAATGCTGGAGGAACCAAGTAGGGGCCTTGCACCTCTCAACCTGCTGCTCACAAACAGAGAAGAATTGATCAGGAAAGTAGAAATGAATGGCAACCTGGGCAGCAGTAACCATAAGATGGTAGAGTTCAAGATGCTGATTAATGGAAAAAAGGAAGGAAGAAAAATGCAGAACCTGGACTTCAGAAAAGCAGATTTGGCTCCCTCAGGGAACTGATGGGCAGGATCCCTTGGGAGGCTGATCTGAAGGGGAAAGACATCCAAGAGAGCTGGCTGTATTTTAAAGAAACCCTGCTAAGGGCACAGGAAGATACCATTCCGATGAGCAGAAAGCACAGCAAATGTGGAAGGTGCCCAACGTGGCTGAACAGAAAACTCTGCATTGAGCTAACGCATAAAAAGGAAGTTTACAGGAAGTGGAAGCTTGGACAGATGACTAAGGAGGCATATAAGGATATTGCTCAGGCCTGCAGGGATAAAATCAGAAAGGCCAAATAACCATTGGAGTTGCAGCTAGCAAGGGATGTGCAGGATAACAGGAAGGGGTTCTACAAGGATGTCAATAACAAGAAGAGGATCAAGGATGGCATAGATCCTTTACTGAATGGGGCAGGTATCCTCGTGATGGAGGATGAGGAAAAAGCTGAAGTGATCAATGCTTTTTTTACTTCAGTTTTCAGAGGCAGGGCCAGCTCCCCGCACACTTCAGTGGGTATGGCAGATTGGAGAGAAGAAGAGAGGCCCTGGGGTAATGGAAGGTCAGGTTAGGGACTACTTTAAAGAAGCTGGAAGTGCACAAGACCAGGGGGCCGGACAAACTGCATCCAAGAGTGCTGAGGGAGTTGGCCGATGAGATAGCAGTACCGCTGGCCATTATCTTTGAAAACTCGTGGTAAACAGGGGAGGTACCAGAGGACTGGAAAAAAGCAAATATAGTGCCTATCTTCGAGACAGGGAGAAAGGAAGATCTGGAGAATTACAGGCCAGTCAGCCTCACCTCAATCCCTGGAAAAATCATGAAGAAGGTTCTCAAAGAATCCCTCCTGAAATACTTGGAGGAAAATAGAGTGATCAGGAACAGTCAGCATGGATATACCAAGGGTAAATCATGCCTGACCAACCTCATTGCCTTCTATGATGAGATGACTGGATTTATGGATGTGGGAAAAGCCGTTGTTGTGACATACCTCAATTTTAGCAAGGCTTTTGATACGGTTTCCCACAGCATTCAGGCTGGCAAGTTAACGAAGTATGGGTTGGATACATGGACTGTAAAGTGGATAGAGAACTGGCTAGATCAACGGTTTCAGTCCAGTTAGCAACCAGTAACAAGTGGTGTGCTCCAGGAGTCAGTCCTGCGGTCGGTTCTGTTCAACATTTTCATTAATGATCTGTATGATGGGATAGACTGCACACTCAGGAAGTTTGCAGATGACACCAAGCTGGGGGGAACAGTAGACATGCTGGAGGGCAGGGACAGGATCCAGGGAGACCTTGACAAATTGGAGCAGTGGGACAATAGAAATCTCATAAGGTTGAACAAGGACAAGTGCAAAGTCCTGCACTTGGGACAGAAAAAGCCCATGCACCGCTACAGCCTGGGGACTGATCAGCTAAGTAGCAGCACTAGAGGTCATGGTGGATGGGAAGCTGGACATGAGTCAGCAGTGTGCTCTTGCTGCCAAAAAGGCCAATGGCATACTGGGCTGCATCAGAAGAAGTGTTACCAGCAGATCGAGGGATGTGATCATTCCCCTCTATTCTGCACTGGTGAGGCCACATCTGGAATACTGTGTCCAGTTTTGGGCTCCCCACTATGAAAAGGACAGGGACAAACTAGAAAGAGTCCAGTGGAGGGCAGCAAAAATGATCAAGGGGCTGGCGCACAAGACCTGTGAAGAAAGACTGAAGGAACTAGGCTTATTTAGCCTGCAGAAGAGAAGACTGAGGGGGGATTTGATAGCAACCTTTAACTGCTTGAAGGGATGCTCCAAGGAGGAGGGAGCTCGACTGTTCTCAGTAGTAACTGAGGACAGAACAAGGAGCAATGGTTTCAAGTTGCAGCTGGGGAGGTCGAGGTTGGATATTAGGAAAAACTTTCTCGCTAGGAGGGTGGTGAAGCATTGGAATGGGCTACCTAGGGAAGTAGTGGAATCTCCATCTTTGGAGATATTTAAGGCTTGGTTGGACAAAACCCCAGCTGGGATAATTTAGTGGGAGTGGTCCTGCTTTTTTGGCAGGGGGTTGGACTAGATGACCTCATGAGGTCCCTTCCAACTCTGTGATTCTATGAAACAAACAAGTCTGCCATCATCATTATTTACTATGCCACTAGTCTTTGCATCATCCACAGATTTTTATCAACAGTGATTTTATATTTTGTTCCACATTAGAAGGGTTGAATAACATCCAGCCTAGCGCTGATCCCAGTGGAACTCCACTAGAAATATGCCCACTTGATGATGATTTCCAGCTGACAACTACTTTTTGGGATCTTAGCTCATTTAATGTGTGTTTCATTGACAGTTGCTAGTGTGGGGGTTGGAAAGATGCTCCCCTTACCCAGGTGCATAATTATGCTCCAAAAATGTAGGCCGTATCCTCAGCTTATGTCCTCAGCTCTGCCATGCAGGTTGTGTCCTTGGCTCATGTTCCTCAGCTCTGCTTAAATCATATTGTACAGACTCCAGTGGGGCAAGAAAGACAGTGAGAATTAGGCAGGCAGCTGTAGCAAGGGAAAGGGGTTATGCACAAAAAGTGTCTATGGCTATGTCTACACTGCTGGTGGTGCTGCCAACAGTGCAGAATTGATTTCGTGCATTCAATTCTGCATCAGTGAAGGAGATGATCTATTAAGATGACCCTGGCAAGTAGCATAGCATTGCATCAACAGGATGGCATTTCCCATCAACACAGTGCAGTGGAGACACCATGGTGTATAGGCATTGGGAAATCGATGGGAGATACACAAGTTACTGTACATAGCTTGTATGTCTCCTGTTGACTGCCACCGAAGTCTGTGACCAGTAGAGAGCAGGTTTAAGTAACTAAGAGAGAAGACTGTATTAACTAGAAAGGAGAGTGAACATTAGCAGCACCTTTACTAAAAAGTGACTAGTGGACACAGTATTTCAGTATCGGTCTCACCTATGCCTTAGACAGAGATAAAATTCCCTACTTCTGCTCATAATTCTCCTGTTCATGCACCCAGGTATCACAAGCGATTGAGTATTTACATGGATAAGAATCCCTAGTGTCACAATTAACTTTATGAATTTTGGAGGGGATCTTAAACTGTGTGCATCAGGGCTTATGCAAATCGCTACCTGTTAGGGAAGAAAATGAGGGCACCTATAGGTGTAGATTACTGATTTCTGCTACTGTGGGGTTCTTATATATTTCTCTGAAGCATCCAGTGTTGGACAGGATACTAGACAAGATGGGGCTTGCATCTGATCCAGTCTGGAAATTCCATTATTCCTATGGCTTCCATGAATTTCTTTGCCTGACTTTTTGGTATGTGTAGGAGTGTGATACAGCATGGCTCTCTTCCGGTGTCCCGCTCAAAGGGCAGTTACTTCACTTTGCGGTTCTACCTCGCGGCTCTGTGGGACTGAGCAGTTACAGAGGCCCAGCCCTCAGACAGAGTGGGGTAGGCACACAAGAGTGTGTAGCCCCAGCCGTCAGGTGGGACAGAGCAGGCACACAAAAGTCTGTAGCCCTGGAAGGTCTTCTGGGCCATTGGGGTACATGGCTAGTGGCAGGCCAACCAGCCCCTCACTGTCGACTGGTGGTAGTTTGGGCAGCTCTCCATGTTCTTCCACGGGGACAGCTCCTCGAGCTCGCAAGAGCCTTTGACCAGCAGCATTTCCTCCAGGTCGTTAGGTCCCTCAGCGGAGGACAACTCCTCCAGGTCTTCCCCGGTGGGTTGCTCCGGGGGCTCAACCCGGGTTCCCCCTGCAGGAAAGTACAAGTCCTGCAGGGTTGGGGTTTCCCCAGTGCTAAGGGGCGCAACCTTGGTGCTGTACAAATCCTTGAAAGTTGCAGGCTCTGGCAGCAGTCCCGGTGGTTCCCTTGGTGGCACACTCCTCTCTGAGTCCTCTAGGCTGCCCTTTATCCTTCCTCTTCCTCCCGTGGCTTCGCCCCTCTGCTTCCCTCCCTGCGGCTTGGTAGTTCCCTGCTCGGTCCATCAGGGGGAGCGTGGCACTCCTCTGGCTTCCCACTTGGAGGGTGGCCACTCCACTTTGCTACAGTATGCATGCCCATATTATCATTGCGATGGCTGATATATGCACACACATGTAAGGCAGGTCTAGAAGCTGTGCCTAACAGGTTCTAAGGGGGGGAATTAATCTGCATGGGTTTTGTATTTGCATGAGCACAAAGAGCATATTAGCACAGTCTCACTGTGGGTGGAGGGCAATATGGGTAATAGTATTTGGGTTGATGTGATCACAAATCTGTCAATATCTGTAATGCTACTGAAGAGAAAGATGAAATACTGTCTTTTGTAATATGCTACTCTCTTTTGTTCAAACTCTGTTTAGGTTAGTTGAAGGGTAAAAATTACCATTAGTGAAAAAAGAGCTGGAAAAAGGGGCCAACCCCCCCTTCCAGGCTGGTGAGGTTAAGAAATAGGTGGAAGAGTAGCATTAGCTCATCTGAGCTATGCCTGAGGCATTGCCTCACCCTCTGCCCTACTCAGACAGGATAGATGGCTGACCAGGCTTTTTGTGAAGCCTTTCTGTGTTATTTTAATGGAAGGAGCTGTTTACCGTTACTCAGACTTTAAGAGTTGAAATCACTGAGAGAGGAGACCCTCTCTCTGAGCTGAAATCACTTAAGAGCAGCCAGCGGATGGCTGGACAGCAGGCAGAGCTGGTGGCCGGCGGGCGGAGCCAGCAGACGGTGAGAGTGGCCAGCGGAGGGCTGGACGGCATGAGTGACCAGCAGGTGGAGCCTGCGGACAGCAGGTGAAGCCAGTGGATGGTGCAGGTGGATGGAGTGAGTGACCAGTGGGTGGTGTCGACAGACAGCTGGCGTGAAAGACACTCCCTACATGCCCTGGGGTTTGTCGGGAACCTTGTTCTGCACTGAGTCTCCAGGTCAGTGCTGGTTTTGCTATTGAGTTCACATAGTCCATTATGCTGTGTGGGATCATGTTGGGAACCTGTCCTGCATTGATTCTCTGGATCAGTGCTGATTTTTGTTAATGGGCCTTTTACAGTCTGTTTTTATTACTATTAAAAGTATTGTATACTACACTCAGACTTGTGCTTGTGAGTGGAAGCATTACCCCTGTGGGGGGCCCAGGGAATAGTACATGATTTCCCAGAAAACTGGGTGGGGACTTGAGCCAGTTGGTGCTGTAACTTTATTTGGAAACCTGTAGATATAGAACCCGGCCCTTGTTCTGCCATCTCGCCTTGGCAGAAGGGTTACACACAATCAGGCCAAAGAGCCGTATCAGTGCTTAATTTATGGGTGGACATGCCTGGGCTGAGCCCTGGCATCTCTAGGCTTGGCATTTCTTTGCTCTGGCACTTCTACACTTGCCATGCCAGTTATGAAAGTTAAAAAAAAATATATATATAAAAATAAAAATATTCTTGAGCCCTGGCACCTAATTTCTTAAGCCCCAGCACCCTTCCCTTTTGTTACGAATTAAGCACTACAACGGACTATCTAACTTCAAGGGACTGATGTGAACCAACCGTTGCGACTACTGAAGAGTGGAGCAAACATTTTGACCAAACTACCGGCAGTTACTTTCAGAGAAAATCAGGACTGGGTTGCAGATTGGGCTACATTCATCAGCAATATTATTTATCACAAGTAATTCAGCCAGCTTGGACACCTTTAGAGGCTTAGCATGAAGAAGAATGAGACTCAAATATGCTGTTCTGGCAGTGAGTGGAGGGAAACCGGTTCCATGCTTCAATCATACTCATTAAATAGCTGCTTCACTTGCTCTCTTCAGAGCTTAACTGAGCTCCTCAGGGTCCTATGCTATTCATTCGTCCTTTATCTGAATTGCCACAGGGTTGCATTTGGCAGGTAGGACGTATTACCAGGATCTCAACTTCCCTGTATGAGCCAGGCCAGCCGCTTGGTGTCTAATTAGATTTAGGTGTTGAGTAGTTCTAGAAATTCTGGTTTCTAGAATCTTCATGGTTGTGGTTACATGCAATGTGTCAGGAATCCAGAAAAGCAAAAATGGGCTAGTTTAACTTATTCCTTGTTTTGCTGAGGGTGGACCAAGGGGTGGTTTTACAGCCCTGCCAACCAACCAGAAGCAAAACTAGATGCAGACTGACTGCTCCAATAACCAACGAGAGCGCTTATGTGTTTTGACAGTGCTTGAGTTACCCAAATGAAGTCTGCACCAGGGAGACAATCCAACTCGTATCCATGGAGTAATTTGTTAGGTGACACTTGTCTCCAGTGATAGTGAGAGGCAAATCCCAGACACAAGATTCATCCCATCTTCTACTGTAAATGGTTACTGAATGTGCTGATAAACAGCACGTGCTACATGAGCCGGGTCTGAATCAAAACCCTAGACCTGAGCCTCCAGGCACCTTAAGAAAGCTTGGAAGGCCTCCAGCATCTGCTGATACTATACATCACAGAGATCAGACTGCACTGTCCATGCACGTGCATGAGCAGCAGCAGTCAGAAAAGCTAACAGAATATTAGGATCCCTTAGAAAAGGGAGAGATCAGACAGAAAATATCAGAATGGCACTCTATAAATCTCTCATATGCCCACACTTAGAATACTGCAAGCCATTCTGGTCATCCCATCTCAAAAGAGATATATTAGAACTGGAAGAGGTACAGAGAAGAGCAATAAAAACTGTAAGCATTTGGAACAGCCTCTGTATAAGGGACAGATGAAAAAGACAAGCTGTTTAGCTGAGAAAAGAGATGAGTAAAGGGGGGTATGACAGTGGGCTGTAAAATCATGATGTGTGGGAGAAAGTGAATAGGAAAGAATTATTTTCCCCTTTACATAACACAAGAACCAGGAAACCCACTGAAATTAATAGACTTCAGGTTTCAAACAAACAAAAGGAATTGTTTCTTTACACATAGTTCAGTCTATCTGTGGAACTCGTTGCTGGGGGAAGTTGTGAAGCCAAAAGTATAATTGGGTTCAAAAAGGAATTAGAGAAGTTCATGGAGGATAGGTCCAACAATCGCTATTAGCCAAGATGATCAGGGACACAACACCATGGTCTGGATGTTCCTATGTTTCTGACTGCCAGAAGCTGGTATTGGATGACAGTGGATCCAGCAGATCATTGTTGCGTTAGATTAATTCCTAGTGAAGCATCTGCCTTTGACCACAGTGAGAAGACACGATTCTGACCCAGTCTGGTCATTCTTATGTTCTTATTAGAGTTAAGAGAAAGGAGGCTGGGTCAGGTTCAACACATGGCTGAGCCATGCAATGGTTTATTTATACCGGTACATCTAGGGCTTTAGTTCTCTTCCACATGGCCACATTGTGCTTCTTTAATAAAAAACAGCTACAGCAACCCTGGAGTCCCACATACAAGCCACTGGAAATGTATAAGACACACTGGTGATCTTTTTGTGTGCATCAGGTCCCAGGCTATAGGATCTGGTTCTGAATCGTGGATGTGATTGTCTGTCTCCAGCTGATGCCTTTGCTTGGAGATGGGATCAGAAGAGCAAAGACTCCTGTCTTGAACAAAGAGGCCAAAGCATGGTCCTTTGGCTCCATGAAAACTGCCATGTTACTGAAGGGGAAGAATTTTACCTGCTCGTGTTCCTTCATTTCAATAGCTCCACCGGAGCCCTATACAAAGCAGCAGTCTTGGTTCCTCCAGACCCTATCCTCCGCCTGATAGTTGAAATTGTGACGCTTTCTTCAAACTCATTGTTCAAGGGTCTCACGGGCCCTGATCCAGGAAGACCCGTCAGCAGAAGCCTAACTTTCAGCACATGAGGATTCCTGTCAGCTTCAAATTACATTATTGAGGTGTATTTCAGAACCCCTGCAGCCTAAGTTCAGTGAAGCCAAAGGGATTCCTTGTGGGCTTAAAGTTATGTGCGGCACATGCTTATGTGCTTTGCTGGATCAGGGCCCCAAAGAGTAGCGTGACTGCATGGAGATGAATACAAAGAAGTTGGCATGCTCTGAAGGACCCTCTGCATTTTTGCCTTGTAGGGAGGAGTGGTGGTTTGCTACAAATCTAATTAAAAGCCTTTAGAGCTACTGTATGTGGCTGTTTTCCTACAAAGTTGAATGATCCCATAACGAAAGCCTCATGCATTTACAGTCTAGCCTTCTTTTACCCCACAGCCGTGCCTTTTTCAGCTTACATTTGGCAGCAAGTACAAAGCGGTGCTGATATGATGGTTGACATGGGATAGAGAATCAGCCCCAGTTAGCCAGGCTGACTTGACCTTTGCACTGCAGCCAGCGACTGTGGGGTTTCATCCAGGGTGACATAACTCTGTGCCGTGTTGGAGAGGGACAAGAATGAATTTAGCCAGTGTTCTTGCACAGCTTGAGAGAAGCAGTGGCTTAACTGGTGTCACTGCTAGATGCTCAAACTAATGAAAGCCCCTTTGGGGACTCGGCCAGCATTTATAGTGGCTGAAAGAGTGGTCAGGCACAGTCATGAAAGCAGAGATGTGTGTTGAGCTTGCTCACAAGGACTGAAATGCACACACGCCACTATTTGTTAGGCTCATTTCAGTGAGGACTAATTATTAGTTCCATTGGCTAAAAACAATCAGGCACTTCCCTGCTTGCAACTGGGAATTCATGTTAGCCAATGAAATAGTGAATCCTCGTCTCATCCACAGTGAAGCTGGTTGCGTTGTTAAAACTAATTCCTTTGCCATTAGAGAGGATCATATCATTGTAGGAATAATAGACAGCATAGCCGACGGCCACTAGTTCCACACTGGAACAACACTTGTATCATCATCAAAGCTGCAGAAATGTCCATCCTGGGATCCTTCTGATGACTTGGTAACGCACACTAGAAGTATTGGTTCTTGTCTAGCTCTCGCATGAGCATGGCAGCACCAGGAATAGGACCTTGGTGTCCTGAGTCCCAGTCTAGTGATTTAGCCAATCTTTGTCTTGCCCTAGTGGCTGGTCCACAAGGAGGCTTGAATGCCATACTGCCTCAGACTACTGTACTTAGTCCTGTGGTGAGGGTAAGCTAGACTAGGCTTATGCTTTCGGTGCTGAAGGTCCCATGATCAAACCCTGCTGTCAGTGCCCAAAGCATCAGTGACATCTTTGCCCTACCACGTTGGACCACTGAAAACCCTGGATAAAAGACTCTAGACCATAACAACTATAGATACAGAGCAGATACTTGTCCACCCCATCAGCTCCTTGTGGCCCACTCTACACTGCTGGGAAGATTCACCGGCAGTCGATGGGACTTACACAAGCTATGCAGAGTAGCTTGCATAACTCCCGTTGACTTCCTAACTTCCTGTCAGAGCAGCATCTTCACTGTGCTACACCACTTGAGAAGGTGCTTATACTAAGTTGATTTCCAGATTGACTTAGTGTGTCTTAGCCAACACTACGTTGAGCCAGAAAAATCGATCTGATGTCAGTGATTTTCCCGCCATCGATGTATATCTGGCCTTAGAATCCACCTCCGCCAAAAGCAAGATCATCTCCCACCCACCTGCACCTTGGTCAACCCACCAAGTACAGGACAGCCAAGAGAATAGAGGGTCATTGTAATGCAGAGAAATAGAAACGGATCCAGAGGCAAGCGACAAAGATGATCAAAAGGATGGAATGCAAGTCAGGCGAGCAAAGGCTGAAGGAGCTGGGTATGTTTCATTTGGGAAGGAAGGAGACATGATACTTACCTTAAAATATTGAAAGGCAGCCATGAAAAAAGATGGAGTAAAAGTGTTCACTCTCGCCACCGAGGGCAGGTCAGGAAGCTGTGGTTTCAAAGTGCAGCATGGCAGGTTGAGATGAAATGGCAGGGAAAGCTTCTGAACTGTAAGAACAGCAGGACAATGAAACAGACTGCCTCAGCAGGTCATGGATGCTCCTTCACTGGAGGTTTTCACTAGGAGGCTGGATAGCCCCCCGTCTTAGACAATTTAGACATAACAAATCTTGGCAAAGGCTAGACTAGATGGTTTCTTGCAGTCCCTTTAAACTCTGTGATTCTGTGTGCCCTAAAAGCTAAAAAAATCAAATCTGGACCAAAGAGATTTGTCCAGGGTCAAGGCCAAATATACACAATCAATGGAACGACTGGTGGGAATATGAAGTGACTCAAGTGCAGAAGTGTTGGCAGGGTAGGAACTAGACTTTTTGGCACCTGGGGCAAGCAGCCCCAAAGGCACCCGGCCCTGACCCAGGGCCTGATCCAGCCCAGGGCCTGATCCAGCTGGCAGCGTGGAGCCAGATCCGGCCCCAGCTGCCAGTGGGGCCTCCCCGCTGGTAACCCCCCCACACACTGCAGGGCCTCCCGCCCCACCAATGGGCCAGCATTGAGGTGGCAGCAAAGGAGTGGAGCGTACTGTGCTCTATTCAACTCCATCCAGCCAGGCAGGCGCTTGTGCTAGCCTGCTAGACGCCGGGTTGGGTATTTCTCTGCCAGGACCCGGCTAGGGGAAGGGAAATTAAAGGGACTGTGACTGCAGCAACTTATCTTAGCGATTTGCATGTCCCCGAGGCAGCTTGCAGAATACTGATGTAGCGAAGGGATCCCTGAACTAGCTGGCCTAGAAGTTTACTCCATCCACGAGCTATAAGAGACTTGAGATTGGTGGGGACATGCAAATCACTAAAACAAGTTGTTGCAGTCACTGTCCCTTTACTTTCCCCTCCCCAGCTGGGTCCTGGCACGGGAATACCCAACACGTGCCTAGCAGGCTAGCACAAGCGCTTGCTTGGCTGGATGGAGTTGAACAAAGCACAGTATGCTCCACTCCTTTGCTGCCAAGACCGATCCGTGTGGGCATGGCCTTGGTGCCCTATAAAATATGGTGCTGTGGCTTTGCCCGGGTTGCCCCAGCCTAGTTACAGCCCTGAGTGCTTGATGGATGGGGCTCTCAGATTGTAATCTCGGGGGGACAGGGACTGTGTCTCCTTCTGTACACTCAGCATAACAGGGCTGAGACTGTGGGACACTAGTGACCTAGAATTAATAATGTTTCCCTAAGACCTTTGACTCCCAAAGGGGCAAATTAACTGCTTGTCTGGTTCTCTCAGTCACCAAAACTCTTCCCAGACTGGGTTCACCTACACTACCTGATCAGTGTGCTTTTGACCAGTCCTTTGAACTGGAAACAAAAAAACTTGTAGCCCTGAAGCTGTGACTTGGTCTCTTGTTGCTGCCTCTGGAATCGTGGCTCATTTCCAGCTCTGTCCCAGTTGGAAATCCTGTTTAGTTTCAGCTTTGCTCCCCCTGGTTTTCCCAGAGAGGTTGTGCTCCCTATCTATGTTTCTGAGGGGGTTTGCATGTCTGGTGGGGGAACCAACGGGAATTCATGGTGCAGAGATAGAAATGTCTCACCACTCTGGGCTGCCGTGCCCTGGCCTCTTTGTCTTCAGTGCTCCACACAGGACTGGGACTCTTACTGCAACTGGAGGTATTCTCTGACGTGCTAGGTCCTGTGCTCTGCCACGGCTCCTGGGCTGATTAAGTTTATCCTTTGTTGTCATCAGCACCTCTAGGGGACAATTCGGAGGGAGTTTTCTGGCCCTGGACTGCTAATTCAGTCTGTTGTGTTTGTGAAAAGTACCTGAGTAATGCGATTCACAGCTATCGTAAATACTCCTGGACATCTATGGCAGGGGATAGTAGCCATCCCACTGCAGGGAGGTTTAATCAAGGCCCCTTCAGCTTCCCCAGCTTTAGTCACTTGAGTAACCGTGTTGACTCATAAGAATAAAGTTATCCCTGGGTTTAATTTGACCCCCCATACTGGATCCGATGAGCAATAGGGGCAGTGGAGAAAAATTCATGTCCTGAATTTGCAGAAGGAAAAATATTTAGCAGTTTTGACTCTGAATTTTCTACTTTGCCCAGCAATGAGGAAGTACTTTGTCTTTTAAAGTAAAAATTGCCTGTCCTATTTCTGCCAGAAGAACAAACTGATTCCACCAGTGAAAGTAATGTGGGGCTCTGGTCCAAGGCACAATTTGCCAAACTCTCTTGTAGAAATGGCCGGGGCCCTGATCTTACAGGGAGCTCTGTGCAGGCACCCATACAATGGCCGGATGGAGGCCTGTTTAAGTGAATACAGCTCTGTATGGGTGCTGTAGCATATAGGACATGGGGAATGTCCTTTTAAATATTTTGTGAGCCATCTCGTGGCACTCACTTTGTTCTGTGCAGTAGAAGCAGTCAGCCACAGCAGTCGTGTGTATGTCCCTTGCACATCGGGTATGTTCAGTCAATGCAGTTTTGTTGCTCCCCACTGCGTGGTTGTGCCTTCGTGTTATGTTTGTTGGGCGAGGAACAAAAGATGTACTGTGTACAAGGCCCCTCCTGCATGGATCTCACTGCTGGATCAAACACTAACTTTAAAAAATCACTTTTGTGAAAATAGTGGGTGTTATCAAGCAGTTTGGATGGAGAGTAGCATGAATGCAGCGTGAATAACTCTGTCCCTGGCTCATTCCTTAGACTGGGATGATTTGTCAATGGGCTCTAGTTTTGCCAGGGGAATAGGGCCGCCTCACCAAGCGCTGCCTGTTCATCCTTTGCTCCAAGTCTGATGAAATGTAGCACTAGCAGTAATGCAGTCTGGTATTTTTGCGGTTTCCGCAACTCACAGGGACCATGCTCCTTGATCCCCAACCTGGCTTTCAGCAGTCTTCAGCCCCTCCCTCTGATGGTAATCGCACGTGCAAGCAAGTCATGCTTTGCCAGAAACAGGGAAGTCCTCACCTTAGCTTAGCGTGCGGTTGTTTTTCAAAAGCATCTTCCTCCTACGCTTTAAAGCACCCGGAGAAACCCACTCTTCAGAACGTGTTGGCCACTTACATTAAGAGACTGAATTTGGATTGCTTAAAGCGGAGGAAGGTGGTTGCCAAATGAGTTCTTAGCAGGACTACACTGCTGCCGGAGTTTGGAAAAAGTTGTGTTAAATACTGTATCTCCTGATAGCAGACTTAAAGGAAATGTGATTATATATCAGCCATCATCTTCCTCTTCAGTGTTGACTGCTCTTATTAAGCAAACCACATTCCTCTGCTGTTCCTTTCCTCTTTGGGGAAGCAAGTCCCAGCTTGTCACAGAGGTATCTTTTGATCAGCTTGGAAAAAGCTACGCTATTAACCAACCAACAGCACCTGTGGGAGAGTTCACACCATATGACTCCTTCCTACATTGCTTTTTAATTTTTGTTTCTTTTTAAATAAATGTGTTTGGCTGACCAGCAAAATAAGCCTGGCAAAGTTGTCCTTGCAATCAGCTCAGTTCTCTAAAAGGTTTTCAAGGCAGGACTCTTCTCGTGAGCAGGTAAGAACATGCAGTGAGAAGTTGGAAGCTAGTCAAAAAGGGGTAGGTCTGCTTCTAACAGAGCAATAACTCCCAGTGACTAAGACGGTAGCTGATGCTTCACCAGAAGCAGAGATGGAAATGAACATTTTACTGCTCTCCGAGAGAAAGGCACTTTGAGGACTATTTGTCCCCCGCCACCTTGCCCCAGTATCGCCTGGACTTTCTGAAGAATGAAGCTCCAAATGTAGCATGAGTGGAGTCTGATCTGAGTTATTTAGCCTCTTCAAACACACTTAGGTTTTCTCTTGACAGTTTTATCTTCCAGTTCGATCAAGTTACCCTGGAGTTTCCCATGGATCAGATGCAAGAACCCAGCTCATAGATGTCTCCAGCAGCAGGTAGGAAAATGATTGTAAACCTTTTGAAGAATTTGTTTGGAAGGTAAAAAAACCAGCCAGCCACCTGTAGATTCTCAAAAACTAGCTTGTTGAAATGAGGTGTCGTTTTAGACAGCTCCATTAAGACAACTGCTCTAAGAGGGTTCAACAAGCTGTGAGAGAATAGCTTTGACACAGAAGGAAGATACCGTACTTTAGCTTGTTGCTAGCAAATAGTGTTAAATGTCTGTCAGGGACCCACTCGGGGGACACAGTGGGGGATTTTAGCTGCAGATTCATTGGTCTTTTTCTGCCTTTTGGCTGAATGAGTCGTTGGGTATGTCTGAGCTGCGGCTGGGACATGTGAAGCCCAGCCCAGGTGGAGAGACTTGTTGTGGCATGCTAAGAAGAGCAGTGTGGCTTAGACTAACCAATTGAGCTTGCAATCGCTTGTCCTCCAGATACAGTGTGGCCAGACCCCTGATGGAAATGATAGTCTGTGCAGGTGCACAAAGGACAGATCACTCCTGTGTCTGGTCGAGAGAGTGTTTTGGACTCAGCCAGAGCTTCGTTCTGTATTAGGGATTTGATCTGCAGTGTCCAATTATTCAGATATTTTACCTTAAGATGTGGGATTCATGGACTGCATTCCAGGTCCTTTTTAAGAGCAGCCCCTTAAACTCATACGTTGCACAGTCAGCAATACTGGCACAGCACTGCTTGTCCTCGGGGGGGTTTTTAAAAAAAAGAGGCTGACAGTTTGCGAGCGGCAGCTGCAAATCTTTCCAAAAGGAAGTGACCAGAGATCTTGGAAACACGAGGTGTGCACTGAAGGACTATCAGTTATGTGGCTGTGAAGAGCCATTCTGCTGGGGTGTCAACAGCAATGTGTGTATACATGGCCTGTCAAATAGCTCTTTGCAGGACAATGCTATTTAGAAACTGGTGAGGCCACATCTAGAATACTGTGTTCAGTTTTGGGCTCCCCACTACAAAAAGGAGAGAGACATGCTAAAGAGAGTCCAGTGGAGGGCATCCAAAATGATTAAAGGGCTGGGGCACAAGCCCTATGAGGAAAGACTGAAAGCATTAGGCTTATTTAGTCTGCAGAAGAGAAGATTGAGGGGGGATTTGATAGCAACCTTCAGCTACTTGAAGGGATGCTCTAAGGAAGATGGAGCTCGACTGTTCTCGGTAATAACAGAGGACAGAACGCAGAGCAATGGTCTCAAGTTGCAGTTAGGGAGGTCGAGGCTGGATATTAGAAAAAACTTTTTTACTAGGAGAGTGGTGAAGCCTTGGAATGAGCTGCCGAGGGAGGTGGCGAAATCTCCATCTTTGGAGGTGTTTAAGGCCCGGCTGGACAAAACCCTGACTGGGATGGTTTAGTGGGAGTGGTCCTGCCTCTGGCCAGGGGTTGGACTAGATGACCTGTGAGGTCCCTTCCAACCCTAGGATTCTATGAATAGAGGACAAATAACATGAAAACGAGTGCTATGAACTACCTCCCTGAAATTACCAGCATGCCTGAGAATTAAAAATACAAGGAGAAAGTTAGGTGCATGTAGGAAGGAAAAATACTATGGAAAATGAGAAGGGTTTTGTGTTGGATGGATTTGTACAGTTTGGCTCAGCTCCATGAGTGCTGTGTCCGTATAGAATGAAGACCAGACTTTGTGGCGAACCAGCTCTGGGAGATTTTTAAAAGTATCTCTGGCTCAATAAATTAGGGTGGGACATCTGGGAATATATAAATTGATCAAGCATTAAGCAAAGGCAGGCACTAATTACTGCAATTTGAAAAGTAGGTGTGAAAAGGACCCAGTATCAAATGCATTGAGGCTGATTCGCCTCTTAGTTAACTGTGAGCATCTGAAGTCGATGGAATTTCATTGAGATAAAACCAGCAAGAGATGAGAATTAGGCCCATTGAATTGTTTTTGTGGCCCTAATCCAAGGTCCTCAACCCCTCACGCTGAGCAGTACCTGAATCCAGGAGCAGTTGAACCAAAGCGAACGGATGTGCTCCCAAAGTTGGGCACTACTCAGTGTGAGTACGGACATCAGATTTTATCCCAGGATGAGGACTCTTCTTATTCCTAGAAACATTGAATTTCCTTTTGAATTTCTTGGGGGAAGGATGCCACGGCTGTAATCCGTATGGAAGCAGCTGGGAAGGGCCTTGTATACCCAGTGCCAGACTTCCCTGACACTTCTGCCCCACAGTACCCCTGCTTTTCTGCCAGGGGTCCTCCCAGGGGTACAGCTCTCACATTCTGTAATGGGGGGCACAGATCTCCACTAGGGATTAGATAGACCGACAGCTCATCCCTCGCCTTAGCCAGATTTTAGCCACAGATCCAAACTGAGCGCTGGTATGACTGGGAACAGCTCCGCTGGAGCCCACTTTAGCCCAAGATCTATTGTGAGGGCATCATTGCGTCCCTTAACATTCACCCCAGGCTTCACTTTGTAATTTGTGATCTTCACCACTGGTCTCCCCTGCAGCTTCTCTTTGCAGCCTCAGGCTTCCTTTTCTGGGTATATCTGCACTGCTGTCCCAGGCCAGCTGACTGAGGCACACAAGGCTCGGGCAAAGGTGATGTTTAATCAAGGTGTAAATGTGACCTCAGACCTCTCAGGGTCCTGGAGTCAGGCTCCACCCTGAACGCCTACACTACGGTTAAACAGTCCCTAACCCAAGTCCCATAAGCCTGTGCCGCCTGTTACTTCTAATTGCAGTGCAAACATCCCCTCTTTGCTAAGTGCTACTCCCTGCAGGCTGGACTGCTCCCCGCTGCATTGCCTGCTGCTCCCTGCAGGTTTTCAGAGCTGCCTGGGCGATGCAGCTCCACATCTTTCATTAACGCCATTGGCTGCATTGCAGAGGAGCTTTGCAAATCTTAGCCTGTTTTTCTAAGGCCTTGTAACTCTACAGCAGCCTGTCGCCTCGATAGGTGCCAGTAGCATCTACTCAGCCATTGGTGACATTTATTCCAGCAAAGGCCAACTCTCAGGACAAAAGACCTGATGAAATGCAGATTAATGTCTCTTCTCCTGCTGTCCAGACTTACTGTGAATAGAAAGCTAGAGAACCGGTGTTCCCAGACCTGCCCTGGACACAAAGGAGTTGTGGTTTATCAAAAAACTTGGTGAAGATTGTATGCTGTCACTTTAAATTGCTGAGGCATTTTGGTGCCTGCTTGCAGACTGGGAGGCTTTAGTGGTGTTCATCTGCTGCCAGCCAGCCTGTGTTAGGAAGCAGCCTGCTTTGTCTCTCTCTGATTTGGGGCTCTTGCGTGTTCTGAGTTCTAAGCAACCAAGTAGTGTTATATTGCAATCTTACAGCATGAGTTTCTTACGGTTTTTTTACTAATTTCTCTCCTTGTATGTGTTATGTACCCCTCCTTTCACCTTGACTGGTGTGCCACCCCTGTGCCACCCTAATAATCCACCCCTGGGCCTCAATTTATCCTGCCTTGCAGGGTGAGCTCTTCTGGCCTGCCCGTGTCCAGCCTCCAGAGCGTAGTCTGTCTTTCAGATGACGCAAGTGTGCTCACAACAGCCACTCATGGGATTGTCCCCAGAAAACACTTCCAGTCTCTGATGCAATCCTGGGAACTTCCATCTGGCAGAGATCAGGACACCTCACTGATCACTGAAGGTTTATTTACACAAGTCAGTCAATTTAAGAAAGAAATCGATATCCACCAGCTTTTGCTCTAAGTCAGCTGTTCACACGCGGTCATCTAACATCTCACTGCTTTAGGTAAAACAGACATAAGTTTATTGCTTAAAACATGATTTCAAGTGAAGGTAAAGCAAATCAATGCCAAATCAGTAATTAAGGAGATAATCAGAATCAAATAAAAGATAATACACAGTCAAAACTAAAACCACTGCTTCAGTCATGTTCAGCTTATCACATGGGACTGACTATGATGGTCCTCAGCCAGAAGATGCTCTGTGAGTAGGCATTAGTCCTTGGGTATGTCTACACTGGAGGCTCTGTTAAGTCAACTTAACAAGGTTGACTTTAAGTCAACTTAAAGTTGACCTTGTTAAGTCAACTTAGAGTGTCCACACTGAAAATTCCTGTTGACTTCGCATTTCCACACTGGCAGGTGCTAAGTCCACCCTTCCTGGTGGTCAGAAACTCTGGGAGGGGGCCTGGAGGCCAATGAAGTTGACTTAAGTGCTATTCCCCATCTACGTTGGCTTAAGTTGACTTAATAAGGTCAATTTAAGTGTTAAGTCGACCTTAAGAGGTGGTGTTATTAAGTTGACTTAAAGAAGCACTTAAGTTGACTTCATAAAAGCCCAGTGTGGCCATGGGGGGTCTGTAGGTCAACTTAATCTTCCTTAAGTTGACATAAGGCTCCAGTGTAGAGGTACCCCTTGAGGTTGCGAGCAAGATGGAGTCCTTGGCTAACAGGCCCAGACAAAGGAGTCTCTTTCTTTTTACTTAGTCTTCCTTGACCCCCCACATGGGGTTAGGTGATTGAATCTGGCAAGAAAGGAGGATGGGTGATCTGCCCCTCTTGAGCCACGGTTCTACAAATGCTTAGCTAGTCCATTGTTCTATTATGGATGCCGCTGTTGGATGTCTGAAACACAGCTCTGCTTGCCTCCATTTGAGCTACGTGAAATGCATTTGGGGACATGTTCTGTATCCGTACACATACATGATGTTGCAGGAGAACATGCTGCCAATAACCATAATGTAGTGCAGCGGTCTCAAACTCAAATCACCACGAGGGCCGCATGAGGACTAAGATATTGGCCTGCAGGCCGCATTACCAAAACCTCTTCATACAGCAGGGACACCAGTTTATTAAAATTAAATTAAAAATTAATTGCATTCAAAATGATTGTAAATAGAATTAATGAATTTTTAATTGAATTTTAATTTTTAGAAAGCTTTTAAATTAAAAAAAATTAAAAGTATTTTTTAAAAAGAATGGAAAGAAAGAAAGAAGAAAGGGAAGAGGGAAGAAAGAGAAAGAAAAAGGGAAGAGAAAGGGAAGGAAAAGAGAGAAAGAGAAAGAGAAGGAAAGAAGAGAAAGAGAAAAAAGAAAGGAAAAAGAAGGAAAGGAGAAATGAAAGAGGGTCCATGCCACTTCTTACAAATGGCAGAGGAAGATTGTTCCTGTGGTTTTTCACAGCAGCAAGAGCCCTCTCGGAGCAGCCGCCGCTCAGAAACTGCCTCTGCCTCTTGGAAAAAGCCGCAGGGACTATCTCTGGCTCTGAGCCTCTTGCAAGAGGCTGGAAGAGGGAGAGGAGAGGGTTCCTGCAGCCCCGACCCCCAACAGATGGCCCTGCATGGCTCTGCTTGCCCCCCACTCACAGGCAGCAGCAGGCTCCAGCTCCTCCCAGGCTGGCCAGCAGTGGGATTGCCTGTGCCGAAGCCCTGCAGGGGAGGGGGACAGGTGGCCAAAAGCACTGTGGGCAGCCGGAAGTACTGGGCAGGACCCCTAGAGTCAGGCAGCTGCATCTTGGCTGCTCGCTCCCAGCCAGCTCTATGTTCCTGCTAATTTTTTGTAGGCTGTGTGTGCAAAAAATTTCTTATGTGCAAATCTTCAGAACTGGTGTCCAAATTTGTGCGCTCTCCAGTGAGTGTGACCAAACTTCTGAGCACAACAAAGAAAATGTGTATGATGCAAATAATATAGAAACTTTATTTTGACATGATGATGGAAATGATTTTATAAATTACAAAACCTTATTTGAAACATGCTAGTTGAAACTGCCTTCTTAAAGTAGCATAAAAATATTAGCACTGTTGAATATTTTTTTTGTGCATGCTTTATTTTGTTGTGCATGAGGGTTTCACGACCTGTGTGCACGCGCACACGTGCACAGCTTAGAGGGAACATGGGGGGGGGTCTTAAAAAGCCAGCCAAGGGTACAGAACCCCTGAATTCCAGCCTGTCTTAGGGGCCACAGGGGGGGATTCAACGAGCCTCTGGGCCACATGTTTTTGAGACCCCTGATGTAGCGCATGCCATGAGCATTCCTAAAACATCTTACATGACACAATTAGCATTGGACAGCCCACAGTTCCATTGTAAGGATGAACAGAAAAATGACATAAATCATCTTATAGGAGTGTGGGAGGGGGTGCAACATGTCACAGTATGCCATGATATATACCATCGCAAGGGTACAGCCCCTGTTTCACCATCTATCATACAGTCGGGGTTAAAATCTGTTTGGAAAGGAGTTGACATGTCAGGATGAATTGAAATGTACAGTGGCTGAGCCTGATAAGATGGAACTAGTCTTCTGTCCTTTCCACCTCTGACCTAGCTTTAGGACTCCATCTGTGGGAGGCTGGCAATTTTCTTTTGTTTTTAGTTGTAGAATCATTTGAAGGAAGACCGAAAGGTGTGTGATAAATACGATAGCCTTTGCAGAACATGAAAAATAGACTTTGCTCAGGACCTGCTGTCAACTCCTCTTCACAAATCTTTGGAACAGCATGCCTGCCACTCTCCTTTGTAACTTATGCAGAGCCTATGACAGAGTCTGCCTGGATGAGCACATTTCAGCAATATGTCCGAGTGTAAATGTTAGCATTGCTGGACCTTTCTCACTAACCTTTAAAATGGCCTTCAAGCAACCCACCACAAGTGCAACAAAACCTAGAAACCAAGGCTGTGACATTTGCAAAACCATGTCCTGAAACCAAAGACTTCAGGGCTAACATCTTCCATTTCTTTTACCTTTCAATGAAGAATATTGCAGGCTTATCTTTTTAGGAGAGATTTATCATATTCTGAGGTCGGCAACAGCTTGGATAAGACAGTCTGAGCTATATTTTATTCATGGGAATCAGGCCTGAGTGGTAGAAGCTGTGAAAGGAGATAGAGATATCTATGAATAGTCCAAGTACTTTACTCTACTGTAAAAGCTATCATGTTAGGAAAACTGATCTGGAGACATCTTGCATCAGGCTAGGAAGCCTGTGTTCCTTAAAACCAAAAAGGCACTGTCTGGTCTGATTCAGTGCAGTTGTATAAATGACTGCATTTCAAGGAGACAAGCCTGATGAAAAGGAAGAGCTGCCAAATCCAGTTAATCCATTGATGCTGCTATTGGTCGTGGCATGGCAGGGACAACTCAGTGTTGTTAGTAGCCCTGCAGGTAAGAGCTGAGCCAAGGTGGGGTGTCGTAAAGGATGTTAATGTGGCTTCCAGGGAAGAGCCCATTTAGTGTGTGTGTGTGTGTGTGTGTGTGTGTGTGTGTGTGATAAACACCAGGGAGGGAGAAGAATTATTTGAGCTACAGGACAATGTTGGCACAAGAACAAGTGGAGATAAACTGGCCATGAACAAATTCAGGCTGGAAATTAAAAAAAGGTTTCTAACCATCTTAATATGAGAAATGGAGGCAAGAAAGCAAACTGATTTTAAAACACAGCTTCATAAATTTATGAATAGGTGGTAGGGTCACCTGCGAGAGCTGGGACTGGACTCAATGGCCATGTCTACACTAGCAAATTAGTCCGGATTGAGGAGACTTAATCCAGACTAATTTGGTCCCTGTCTGCACTAGCCTTTGTGAACTTCAAACTAAAAAATTTTGCTACACGAGGCTTCGCTTAAGTTCAAACTAAGCAGTTAGTTCAAACTAGCCATGTTTTTTAGTTCAAACTAATTTTAGTTCAAACTAACCGCGCTTTTTTTAGTTCAAACTAAAAAGTTAGTTTGAACTAAAATAATGCAGCTGGTTCGAAATAAAAAGCCGCGGTTAGTTCGAACTAACCCATGGTTTGTTCAAACTAACCCAGAACTGCTTAGTTCAGACTAAGCAAGTCTGAACTAAGCTTTCTGATGTAGACATAGCCAATGAATCTAGGAGATCCCTTCCAGGCTTATATTTGGAAAATCATTCTGGAACCGAAGCACGTGCATCATCTTTCACATTGCAGACATTTGTCCTAGACTCATAGACTCTAAGGTCAGAAGGGACCAGTACAATCATCTAGTCTGACCTCCTGCACAATGCAGGCCCTAAAACCTCACCCACCCACTCCTGCAATAACCCTCTAACCTGTGACTGAGTAATTAAAGTCCTCAAATCTTGATTTAAAGACTTTAAGATACCAGCCTTGTTTGGAAGCTTTGGGGTGCCCTGTACTATAAGCATGTTTGTGTGCTCTCTCCCATCCTCTGGTCGTAGCGGGGAAGCCACACTCAATCTATAGGCCCATGTGCTTCACCTGGCTCCCTTGCCAGCGGCTCCCTTCTGCAGCCAGGAGGAGAGGAGATCAGTGCTCCGTTCCCTCTGGGTCCAGCAGGGATCCCAGTCCCTAAGACCCAGGCAGGGCGCTTTGCCGTGCTCCCTGCTACAGCCAAGAGGAGGGAAATTCTGTTTTCTCATCACCTTGGTTGCAACTCCTTTGAAACCATGGGGTTGCAATGGTGTAAATGAAGGAAGGATTTGGCCACAGGCTGTTGAAATGTGAATTTTCTGGCCATGCTTCACCGCGATTATTTTTATCAGATTGGATAAGCCTTCTGCTATTATCAGAAGAAATAATAGAGAAAAGAAGGCGGCTACGCTGAAAGTGGAAATTGCTGGCTGTAGACAATATTCAGGATAGGTTACTGAGGGCTGAACTGGAAATATGGAAATAATCAGGAATTTTAGCTTATTAAGGAATTGGTGTCCGTATGAGGACTGGGCCCCATGGTGTTTTAAAGACATTTTCAATGTGACTGAGTGATGAAAAAAATTATTTATATTATGGCAAGAGTGGAGAATAAATCTGGCATGCACTGGATTTAAATTCCATTTCCGTCAGGACATGTGATTGCCTCTTCTATCCCTCATCCAAAGCTTAGCAAAGAAGGTACCTGGGAAATAAATCTAGCAGTCACACCTAATGTATTCTGCTCCCAGGCTCATCTGTGATGATGAGAGAACAGCTCACTTTAATTCAAATTCCTTGTGTCTTCCTGAACTCAGATAGAAGCATAAGACCGGATTCTCTTCTCACTTACACCAGTTCATGCTGCTGTAAAGCTTCATTGACTCCAGCAGAGTTACTCTTGATCTGAACCTCTCTGAGAGCAAATTAGGTCCCCTTGGCTATTTTGCAAGATGGCAGGAACTGGTCACAGATTCCTTGATAGCTATCTGGGAAAGCAGGACAACTAATTGCCTGGGTGTGCTGTCAGGTTGGAAGAGAAGCCTATTTTGTGGAATGGAAAAAGGAGATGCTTCCACCCACAATCCCTGCTTTTCCCTCCATCATGTTATGAAGACAAACGGGTTTCTGGCTGTTCCTTTTCAAGTTCTTGCTTGTCTCTGAACAGGGAAGAGAGCCCGGGTGGTGAAAAGTATGTGCAAAATGAACGCAGAGGGAATCTGTTGGGCAATCTAGGCTATGATGTGCTCTAGAACCTCAGAAAGGGCCAGGGGGCTGACAAAATAAGACGCCGCCTTGTGAAATGACCCACCTGCTTCATAGGGAATAAAGAAGGGTGCGATCCTGGCCTCACCGGTATTGATGGTAAAGCTGCCATGGATTTGAGTGAGGCCTAAAATTTCAGACATGGTTAGCAAAAAAACAGCTTTCTGAATTCAATCAGATCCTGTTCCTTCAACCCATATTCATGTAAGGCTACTTCACAGGAGTTGTTCACTGAAGCCAGTGGGGCTTCTCCTTGGCATAAAGGTTACTCATTCACATGAGCTTGGCAGATTAGACCCCAAATGACAAATGGGGGCACTTGAAAAAGTGTGTGATTATTAATTTAGGGCCAGAGTCTGCCTCTTTGACCCAGCTGAATTGTATTTTACCCCGCAGTGCAAGGAATGAGTTTATTAGTAGAACAGGTCACTTCTCATGTGAGTAAAAGTGGTGGAATTCAGCTCAAATAGAGATTCATGGCTTTTGTAGCTGGACAGTGCTGCCCAGTCTCAATTTTCTGCATTCAGATCTCTTGGCTAGAAGTAGAGCTGATCAAACAACTCTGCATAGACTAGATTCCTGTCAAAAAAGGTTGTTTGTTGCAACTTGATGTTTCATGGGATCGTGTGGATTTTGATGATGTTTTGGATGGAAAAATTCCAGACTGATTCAATGTCAACATGGAATATTTTGTTTCAACTTTCTCATTTTGCTATGACTCATTTTTGCTAAACATTTTGAGGTTAGGCAACAGCACTGCTGGAAAGGATCTGGGATTGTTGTGGATCATAACCTGTATATGGGCAAGTAGTGTGATGCAGTTGTGAAAAGGGCTGATATAATTCTGGGCTGTTTTAACAATAATGTTGCCTATAAGACACAGGAGGTAATTTTTCTGTTCTTGTTAGCACTCATGAGGCTTTGGCTGGAGTGCTGTGTCCAGTTCTGTGCATCACACTTTAAGAAAAAGATGGACGAATTGGAGAAAGTCGGGAGGAAAGCAAGAAATATGATAAAAGGTTTAGAAAATCTGACCTATGAGGAAAGATTTTGAAAACCTGTTTATTGTTAGTCTTGAGAGAAGAAGACTAAGGGAGAACCCAAAAAGTCTTGGCATATACTAAGAGCTGTTATAAAGAGAATGGAGATCAGTTCTCCATTTCCCCAGAAGACAGGAGGAGAAGCAGTCCTCTGTGTTGATACTGGATGCTTAATGATTAGTGTGAATACCAGCGAGACACATTGCACCCGATTTGCAGATCAGTAAGGTTTAATGTGCAAGGTTTTCTATGGCTATACTAGATACATACAAAGCCTTAAATTAACTACAATATATCATACTCACTAAGCCTGGAGAGCTAAGCAGTCACTCAGAAGGCTGTAGACAGGAATGGCTGTCTTCAGGGGCCCTGCCAGGGACTCTGTGGCCTTTGGTCCAAATGGCAGCACATCCCGCAGAATCAGGTGTTGATGGAACATGCCCCTTTGTCTAGGTGGTACCTTAGATAAAGCAGACAAAGCATCTGACGAAGTGGGTTGGAGCCCGGGAAAGCTTATGACTGAAGAAATCCATAAGTCTTTCGGTGCCCCAGGACTCTCATTGTTTTTCCTTTACAGACTAATACGGCTACCCTGCTGGTAATTACCAAAATGTTTCATACTGCTTAGTTCATTTCAGTGTTTCTGAGTCAAATTTTTAAGGAAATTCTGTTCTAGGAAAAATTTCAACTTTTCATCTTGACAAATTCCAGAATGTCAGAATTTCCAGTGAGCAGAAATTCTGGTTTTGAACCCGTGCCATTCAAAACTAAGAAAGCTACAGCCAGTCTTCTCTAAAAGCAAATTACACCCCCAAAGATGTGTTGTGTGCTCATAACCTGAGTAGGGGCTGCCTCAAGACAGAGCAACATGCTCACTCGCATTTCAAACATGGGTAGAAAATGTGGGTGTGGCTTTCAAAAGGGAGGCATGGCCAGTATTCTCCCAGCTGAAAACATTGTGCAGAAGGAACCATATTGAAGCTTCCCAAAGCAGCTCTCATGTGCAAATTTTCTGTGCCCTGCAAGCAGGGCCATAGCAGATATTGGTGCAAGTGGTGGGTTACTGGCCTTTGGAAAGTTCTGGATTCTTGTTAAATGGACCAATGGCAAATATAGTAGAAAGGGACTGGGAGCTAAATGTTGAAAGCTGTATTTGCCTTGGATAGTAGGAACGATGTTGTTGATCAGACAGTTGGACATTTTAGGCCAAATTCTTGGCCGGTCTCAACTGAAGCTGTTTCACCGAAGTCGAAGAGTACTTTGAATGTACAGCCTGATCCAAAGCCCACTGAGGGAAATGGAAAAAGTCCTATTGACTTTAATTGAGTTGGGCCAATTTATACCAGCAGAGAATTTGGTATTTAGGTGGGTCAGATAGTTGTAGCATAGTTATTAGGGGACTGCCACAGAGAGCTTAGGGATTTAGAAAGAGAGAGACCAGATTTTTCCAGTTTGCTATGCAGCCCCCAATCAAAAAACAGATGCTGCTTGGTGATTGTGGGTCAGGCTGGCCCTCCAGTCCTGCAGGAAAATTCAGGACTTGCGCATGCACCTAAAGGCTGTTGGGAGACAGACAGGGATGGGGGTGGGGGTGGGGATGGGGGTCGCACCTCCTCTGATCCCCTGTTAGCTCCGCTATTGCTTTAGGACAGTTCTTTTTAAACAATTAAGAGCCATCTCTAGCTTATTCCCATCCAGATGCTAGTGAAGAAAATAAGCTAAATTAATAATCTGAATAAGTATTTAATTTTTTTTTGAGTTTGTTTACGGCAAGATTAGGGCAGAACACTGTGGTCCAAGAAGTGTCTGTACAAGGGAAAGCAATTTACTTCTGAGCGGGGAACTTCACAAGTAAAACTAAAAAATGTACAGGTGTCTCTTCACTGGGTCCCACTGGCTTGTCAGCATGATGGCATCTCCTGATGAGGTCCCATTGGCTGGTCAGCATGGCAGCATCTCCTTACAAGATCCCATTGACTTGTCTGTAAGGAGCATCTCCTTCCAAGGTCCCATTGGCTTGTAAGCATGGTGGCATCACCTCATCTGTGTGGTGGCATCTCTTCATGAGGTCCCATTGACACCTCCATGTGGTGGTGTCTCCTCTAGAGGTCCCATTGGCTTGTCAGTGTGATGCCATCTCCAGTGTGTTCCCCATTGACTCTTCCCTGTGAAAGTGTCTCTCAATGGGATCAAAATAGCTTAACGTGTGAGTCAGCTGACAACAAAGAAGTAAAGAGACAGTCCCACTTCAGGCATTGTCAGCATTAGGGGCCATGTGGGGGAAGACTAAGTGTTGATAGGTGCATATCTCTGGGTGTGCTGAAGGAACACCACACAGACCTCTTGAGGATGCATGGTCATCTCCCTATGGGCTGGCCTGGCTCTGTGGGCCAGTGAAGATGGGGGTGGAGGTGTCTTGTTTCCTCCACTTCCCTGCCCAGTCTCCATTGGAGAGCCTGGCGTTTATGTCCACAGTAGACATGTGACACCTGGGTTTCTCTGCCACAGTGGATCTGTTTTGCCTGCAATGCTGTCTGATGGTATCTGGGAAACAGGTAAGGACAGTGTTACCCTGCCACACCATCTGCCCTTCCTAGCCAGTATCTTCACACTGATGAATTCAGGGATTGCCTCTGAACAGATCTTCTCTGCCATCTTTGTCCAAGCACCTATGTATCACCTGGTCCCCCAGGGGCAGCACTAAGCAAGTCACCATTCTTGCCACACAGACAGTTCCTGCTTTTTCTGCCTCCACTGTTCTGTGGATTTAAAGTTGATGCATTAGAAAAGAAGCCCCAATTTCTCAGGTGGGGGGAGAAAATCAGGCACCTCTTTTGACATCAGTAAATGAAGTAGAAAAGTTTCATCTAGAAGTTCTGTGTTGCAGTGAATCTATTGTCTATTTCCATTGCTCACCACCTGCTAGGATTCTCCAAGCCCGCACAACCATTGTCTGGCTTGCTACTGGCTGTAGCAGACAGCTGAGATTGGAGGCTGCCAAACCTAAGAAGCAGTGAGACTTTTAGGTCCTTATTTTTTTCATAGGTGCGGCGCATTAAGAACTGGGCTGTGTCAGTCATGTCCAGTAGCCAGAACGAGAGATGGTCAGGTCTGAGGGATCAAGCTGGAGTTGGGAGGTGGGGTCTTCTGCCAGGGGTGAAGCCAGAGATTAATAGCCAAGCACCAGGAACGAGGTGAGGAGACAGGGCCCAGAAGCAAGGCAGGGGCAGTCACAGCAGTAGGTCAGGAATCTTCCTTGTTGCACAGAAAACATTCTGGCATTCCTGCTAGGCTTAAATAGTAGGTCTGGGCCAATCAGAGATCATGGGAGACGCTGCTAGTTTTCTCTACTATGGGCAGCATTTCCAGCAGTGACTGGTCTCCTAGGATGTGTGTGTCAAGCTTTTGAGGTGCATCCAGACCAGTAAGGGGTTCCATCACCACTTGTCTCATAACCCTGACTGCCTTACAAATGCTCTATTGCTGTCTTTCCTTGTCCAGACAGAACCAGCCTGCAGACAAGGGTGCACTAATTGTGTGTTTCAAGCAGCTCTGGTTCAACACCTCTGACTCCACCAGTCTTCTTATTCCATCACAGCCACACTTCAGTCTCCACCAGCCTTGGTTACCATTTGCCTAGAGATCCACACATACCCAGTCTCAAAATTTCCCCAAAACTGTTTCCCTGGAGTGTCCTGCCCTTTCTTGGACCACATTAAGGAGAAAATGAGGTCAGTTTGCTCCTGCAAAGAGCCAAAAGCACATTTACATCTTATTAACATAACTGGGGTAGATCTACCCTTCCCTTCAAGCACTGCTCTGAGCTGCTTTATAGTAAAAATAGAGCAGGTTTATTAACAAAATAAGATAGGTTAAATAGAAGGAATAAAGTCAACATGCTTTCTAACAGCTAAGAGGTAAAGTCAGCAGCTAAGCCTTAGTTTAAGGTAGTTTCTTCACCAGTCTTCTGTCCTCAGAGACAGTAACCCCCTTGACTGAAGGACCTATCTTCCTCAATTGGCAAAAGATCTGGAACCTCTGGTCTGTCCAATGATGGATGCTAAGAAGGCTTCTTCTCTCTACTTACATCATCCCAAACTCACTATTTTGTTCCCAGACTCAGGATGGTTTCATGCTGTTCTTGCAGTGTGGGAGATCTAGGTGGACATTAGGAAAATCTTTTCCCTAGGAAGATGATGAAGCACTGGGATGGGTAACCTAGGGAGGTGGTGGAATCTCCATCCTTAGAGGTTTTTAAGATGCAGCTTGACAAAGTCCTGGCTGGGATGATTTAGTTGCGGCTGGTCCTGCTTGGAGCTGGAGGTTGGACTAGGTGACCGTCTGAGATGCCTTCCAACCCTTATCTTGTAGGATTCTATGATATTCTGTTGTACTGCAAATGTTGTGCCAAAGTAGGGTACTGATAGATGGACAGAAATGTGCTCTGATTGAGTTTTAATGTTTGGACCGTCCAACATTATGGACATCAACCAACAGTGACTCAGGCATAGATTTGCTTGACATACCGGAACTAATGATCCAGTAAGCAATCTTCATTTGAAATGTTCCAAAGGGGTATCTGTGTTAGTCTAGTTCAGGAAAAAAAACAACAACCAAGGATTCCTGTGGCACTTTTAAAGACCAACACATTTATTTATTGCATGAGTTTTCATGGGAGAAAATCCCACTTTGTCATACTCAAAGTGGGATTTTCTCCCATAGAAGCTCACAAAATAAATAAATTTGTTAGTCCTTAAAAGTGCCACAGGACTCATTGTTTGTTTCATTTGAAATATGTCCCTTTAAATAATTTTTCTGGTTTAGGACAGGTGAAATGTATCTTCACAGTCTTCCTCACATGCTTTTTGTAGGGCATGTCCAATATCCTGGTTGAAGGCAAGAAGTGCATAACATTCTTCTTTGTGGGCTTGGAGAACTGTAATGTGTGAAAAGATATGGGGTTTTAGTTCAGTGCGGTGAATGAACCTAGTCCGTGTCACTCCCCCTACCCCTAGCAGTTCTAGTCTAGCTGTGTAGAACCTCTCTGTGCTGCTTTGCTCTGTTTTGTTCTCCATGACTTGACTGTAGAGATACACCAAACATCTTGCATGATTCTTTGCCTCTTGGGCCACTAATTCCCTGGCACTTCATTTTGAAAGCAAGCAAGCTGATCTTGCACCTGAAGTGCATGCTTGTGGTCAAGTTGAAGACAACCTGACTAATGATGTTGAGGGTGGAAATTTGACTATCAATGCTTAGGATGGAAACTTCCTGGAGGTCTTCTTATAGTATGTTAATTTCATGCTTTTTCTAGACTTCCTTTGTGCATGTCACTTTAAACAGGCATATTTCCTTTGCAACTCACCATGGTGACCCACCTTTTTCTCTGTTTTTTTTTCCACAGTATTTTTAAATATGGTGTTGTTGAAACTTGATTTAGCAGGATTTCTCCCAATGTCCATTATTCAAAGTCTTTTCAATACCATCGCCAGTGTCTGATCAAGATATGTCCATGGATATTGGAGGTGCATTCAGTTCATGAAAACATCTGGTATTCTCTGGTAGAGTCTGATAGCCAGATATTTTTATTTTCATTCTACTGGATTAGCCAAATTGGCACCTGTGTCTTCCTAAGAAAAGCACTCAGTTGCTGCAGTCAATAGAGGAGTGGAATGTATCTGTTGATGGTGCTGGCTGTCAATCTTGTATCGTTTTGACACATTTGAAGCACTGGCAATAGCCCATAGTAATCTAATACATTTCACTACTGTGTGTGGTTAACCCGATTATTAAGCAACTTTCAGGCATCAGAAAGAAAAAAGAGCTGTGATTAAAGACCACACTGACAATCAAAATTAATACAAAATGTGTCCTTATACCAGTGTTCAGGTCAGGTTGAAACAAAACCAAGACTACATCCCACGTGTGTCCAACTGTAAAACAGCATTGCTTGCTGACTATGACAGAGTAGCTAAAACAGTGGCCACAGGCAACATGGCATGAGTTGGCGATGGCCTCACAACTGAAAATCTTTATTGGTTCATGACCTAAAACTATGGCACATTTCATGCCTTTATCTTAACATCCATAAGTGCATCTTCACCCCTCCTCTCCCATAAATCGGATCAGACAGTGATGATGGCTTTCATGGTAGAGGCAAAGTTGTTTAAGTTATAGAATCTGGGGCATCCCCATCAAGGAATCCAGATACTACAAAAACTGGGCACTCACTCGATCCCCTGGAATGGTTTTCCATTCCTTATTGTAATGAGTATCTTTCCATTGTTCTAGCCCTGTGTCTCCATTAGAGATGGCCAGACCATGGAAATCTCTTTGCAGGAAACATTTCATGTTTTTACAAAAAAATCATCCCGAAGTGGGACAGAATTCTTTGCTTCCCAGCTGCCTGTCCTGAAAACTCTTGTCAATTTCACTTAATCTCTCAGGATGCTGAGCGGGAAATTGTTGAGAGCCACCCAGACAGACAACTGGGGAGCTATCATTTTGATTTGCCAGATTGGGATATCTACAATTTTTGTTTTGGCAAAAAAAATTAAAAAAGTGGCAGGGCATTTTTCATTGGACTGACTTTCCAACTAAAAGTTCCTGGCAGGCTCAAGTCTCCAGCTCTGTGTACTGTCCATGGAAGCCAAGCTGAGCTCTCTGCAGGACTTTCTTTCCATCAGTTCCATTCAGCTAACTTGTGTCATTTCTTGGATGGTTCAAACCACTTGGTCTTTGGCCTTGTCGCTTTCCCACACCATTCAGATTGTTCCCAGAAACACACTGTCTTACTGAGTTATTGCCTTCTTGTGTTAACGGTCAGTCACCCAGACGCTTGTAATGAATACAAGTCGTCTGGCTAGTTGGCACCAGGTTTATTCAGTGGAATAGTTGCTACAGAGCTATATGAACTATGATCAGGGTTCTCCACCTTTCCACAGTACTGTACCTCTTCTGGGAGTCTGATTTGTCTTGCCTATCCCAAGTTGCCCCTCACTTGAAAGTGACTTGCTTACAGACTCAGACATAAAACACAGTAGTGTCACAGCACACTATTACTGAAATATTTTCCTTTCTTATTTTTACCATTTAATTATAATTGATTGGAATATAAATATTGTACTTTCATTTCTGTATGGAGTGTATAAAGCTGTAGAAAACTCACTGTCTGTATGAAACTGTAGTTTATACTGACTTTGTTAGTGCTATTCTTGTAGCCCATGGGAAAAATAGGCACATCTCTAGACGAAACAAGCAAGGAGTCTGGTGAGGCTTTTAAAGACTAACAAAAGTCTAGATGAGTTGACGTATCCCTGCTTCCCCCGGGGATAAGCAGATCCCTGGTTGAGAACCACTGAGCTATGTTACCTTCATTTATAAGTGCCCTTGTCAGTTTCTCTTTAGCCTGACCTGAAACCAGCTGTCTTTATTTAACAAGACGTTAATAAACCGATTAGAGCACCAATAAGAGAAGCTCACAGAAATGGTTTTTAATTGATGTTCACAAAGTTCAGCATCTGGGGGAAAAGGCTGCTGTTCCAATAACACAGAGAGACCTCCCCGGCGAGTGGCTCCTGCCCTGACTCCTTTCCTTAGTTTTCTATGCTGGATCCTGTCCACATACACTCCAGTGTTGGTTGAGATGGGTTCAGCCACAAAATTTGGCTCTGGACTTCGAATACCTCTAAGTGTGGGCTGTGTTTAGATCTGGAAATTTGGCTTAGCCTTAGCTCCTGTTTAAAGGGAGATGCCTCACTCACCCATTTTCAAAATGCTGGTTTGGATTTCAGACACACCTCCCCTCTCCTCACCCCTGTTCAGGAGTCAATTTTGGATGTGTGGGTCTGGGCACCAGCCATCATTTTGCAGGGTATGTGAGTGCCCCACTTTTCTCAATCTGTACAGAGAAGGAAGGAAAAAGTGGCTGCATCTGCTCTGACTTCAGTCGCATGATCGTTACCCTAAATCTGGAGAAACAGCCAGCTTCTTTGGAAGTCTGGAATAAGGCAGTGGTCTGATTGAACAGCCGTGGGAGAAATAAGCACAAAATATGTACAATAAAAGAGCTCCTTGTGCCAAGGAATGCAGCAAGATGAGATTCCAGGCGAGATCAGAAGCTCAAAACAAGATACGACTAAACTGGTTTCTAAATGCATTTCTGTCCTTACACCAGAGACTGACATAAATTCAACCCATTGCTTTCCTTGACAGGGAACTTTAGAAAAGAAAGGTGTAGCTGTAAACTGCATTGTTCGGCTTTGGGAATTCCTGATTAGTACTTTGATAAGGACAGCGTCTTGCCATTTTCTAAACAAGCTCGGGTCTGTTCCTAGTTCTTTCTTCCTGTCACAGAAAGGTCTTCTGTTGTAAAGCATGAGTGATGAGCTTTAATTATTTTCTACTGTAAAAAAAGGTGTAAATATGGAGCTGGGCAATAACAAGGGTTATTAAAGCAAATAGACTATAATTGACACACTCCTCCCTCTCAATCATATTTTCCTCTCATCTGTTTGCAAAAAGCCAGCCAATCCAGTTGGGCTTTCTCCATCCATGTGATGCAGTCTCTCCCTGGAGAAACCCACTGGCAGGGACAATAATGAGTTTTCCAGCCCAAATCAACCAGAGTTATTGCTTTTATTCTATTCTATAGTGAGGAATGCATCATTTATCAGCAAACCATAAAAAATCATAATGAGGCTTTAATAAAGAGGAATATCTTGTTTACTGTGCTATTCATCCACCATGGCTCCATTAGTAAACTCAGGAAAAAGAGACATGCTAAAATGATCTAAGTATAAATCTAGCTGCATTTTGGGTGCTTTCTCTCGCTTTCCCTTTTGTTGGTAATGAGAGAAGAAAAAAATATCATTACCCATGTATATGATGCAGAGAAAAGCAAGGCTGCCCTATCATTAAAAACTTACATTAAATCTTTTTTCCATAACTGCAGCAGCTTGGACAGAAAGAAACTCAATCATCAACTATTTTATGAAATAAGAGTACAAAAGGAAGATTGCAATCACCAGATGTAGCTTCATTTCAAACCAGCATGCTGAAGGATGGCGTGATAATGGATTCTGTCTTCTAATACTGAAGAAAGTCTCCTACTGCATAATAAATCAGAGCTATATGGAACTAAGGAAATGTTGTATATACTCTCCAGTGAGAGCCTCTGCCGGTCACAGAATTTTGGGACCTGGTCAAGATGTTTTGAATGAAAGGAGCTTTTTTTTCTAATGGGAAAAAATGGCCTCTTTATAAACATGAAAATGTTCATGAAAAACCATCTATTTTCGTTTTAAGGGGAAAATGCTGTGTCTTTTTTAGTATTTGTTTTTGGTTGAAAACCTTTTTGGAGTGGCTGTTGAAATCTTTCATTTCCAGAACACTGGGTTTTTAGTAAATGAAGGATTTCAAAAATGCTTTTGATGAAAATATTGAAAACATTGGTAAAAATGGGTTCATTTGTCATCTTTGGGGGTTGCAAAAATCCAACTTTGAAATCTCAGGTGGAGGGGTTGGAAGGGGAGAGCAAAAATGGGTTTTCACCTTTTAATTGGCTCTGGTGCTTTTCCATTATGGGCCCTGATCCTGGGAGGTGTTGAATGCCTCCTAGTCTTCAAAAGTGCCACTGGACTCCTTGGTTGTCTTGCTGAACTAGACTAACACGGCTGCCCCTTTGGAACATGGAGATATCGTGTTTCCTGAAGTCTTGTCATTACAGATGCTGTATCATTACGCGTGATGAAGCCAAGAGCTCTGTTGTCTTATAGCAGGGGGTGTTCTGGCTAGGAGCTACAGGCAGAGCAGAGATACCCATTTACTGCAAATACCCTGCTCTCAAAACCTTCCTAGCTCCGTGTCTCTTTAATATCAGTGTATGGGTTTCATAGGCACACCTCACCTTGTGGTAGGTAGTGGTGCATGATGAGATTGTGATGGTACCATTCAAACATACACTTTTGCATCCTCCCCTTCCTTGACTTAAGGGAAGTCCCAGGAGAGTGGTGGTAGCTGGAGGATATTTTATTTAGTACAGCCCTGAAGCTAGAGCAAAGGGGGAGGGGGGTCAGCACCTGGAACGGATAAGTCTTAACATGGACGTGGAGAGAAGGAATTTTTGCCGCGTGCTGCTCTGCGTTGGCTTCTCTAGCTGGCGTCGCTCCCTCCAGCTGTGCACGTGCGCTCTGGGAAAAGGAAATAATAAAAGGCAGCAGGTTTGAAGCAGCCCCACCTCTCAGCAGTGTCTCATGAGTAGTTGCATTTCTCCTTGGCGTGCTTTAGGGTGTAGTGTTTTGACATGACGTGTAGGCTATAGCACTAGATTATAAGGCTGGGTTCAGAAGAGAAACCACAGAGGGCCTCCATTGAAGGAACTCCCTGTTGCTTTTCCCATTCTCTGATGTACAGGCTGCAGCTGAAATCTCTTTGGCTGGGCACCCATCAGGCTGGAGAGTCATTTTGATTAGCAAGGGGGAGCTTGGGTGGGAGAGTGGCACTTTACACCAGTGGCAGTCTCTGCCTGTCCTTTTCATTGGCACCTACAGAATTCATCCGTATAACACAAATCACCCTTTACGCTTGCGTAGTTAATTTGAGTTAAGCCCCCGGAAGAGCAGTTCAGCTATGGGGTTTTTCACTTCCTGTTGCAATGTCTTTGGTGCCATAGCTGTGCAAGGTAAAAACAGCTGCTGTACGCTGCCTCAGAGGTGGCTGTTTTGCAGTGTTAGGCAAGCAATGTCTAAATCTTTTTCTCAGCCATAGATTCCTGTGGCACTTAAAGACTAACAAATTGATTTATTGCATGAGCTTTCATGGGAGAAAATCCCACTTCATCAGATTCTTTGAAGATGGGGGAACTAGCGTCTGACAACGTGGGATTTTGTCCCACGAAAGCTCATGCAATAAATCAATTTGTTAGTCTTTAAGTGCCACTGGACTCCTTGTTTTTTTTTACTGAACTAGACTAACACGGCTGCCTCTTTGGAGCTTACCTCAACTGTGCGCTTGAACCTGCCCTGCCTTACACTGATTTTACACCTATGTGACTGGACTGACTGGTGAAGTTGCTCAGGATTTACATTTGTGTACACATCTGAGAGCAGAATCCAGCTTGATGGGCCAGATTCCCAGCTCGTGTAAAATGGCGTAGCTCCACTGACTTCACCGGAGCTATTAATGTGAGGAGGGAGGCTCATAGTTTGGCCCTCCACTGTTGCACTGAGCTGCACAGAGATGTTATTCCCTGTCTGAGCCACAGGGCATTGTCTCTGTTGCTTGGAGGGAAATCTAACGTGTTGCCCTTTGCAGAGCACCATGACGCAAAGGGGGCATGATGGTAGATTTAGATCCAGCCTATCACCACCTAGTGCTTATGCTGCTCTTGGTGGCAGGCACTAGTGCCTGGGGAGAAAGATGCTGAAGAGATCACCCGCCTGCCCTGGAATGCCCTGGACTGGGAGCCAGGAGCTGAGACAGCACTGGGATCATGCACTGCGGGTATGAGCTTCTGACCATGCCCAGCCCATGTGGCTTGCTGACGTTTCCTCAGTCATCCCTGCCTTGGCACGAGCTGCAAACGTAGAGCCTAGGGGAATAGTCCGACAGTGCCTTTACATGTTTCAAACAGGACTGACCAAGCAACACATCGCTTGGCATCTCTGCTCTCCCTCCCCCTGGCATAGGCATGGAGCGGTCCATAACAAAGTGATTCTGAATCCTTTGGGACAAAATCCCACCACAGAGGTAGGATTTCCTTCTCCACACCCCACTTAAGAGTGATACATAAAAGAGTCCTACAAGATGAGGGTTGGGAGGGACCTCAGGAGGTCACCTAGTCCAACCTCCTGCTCAGACTAAATCATCCCAGCCTGGGCTTTGTCAAGCCAGACCTTAAAAACCTCTAAGGATGGAGATTCCACCACCTCTGTAGGTAACCCATTTCAGTCTATCACCACCCTCCTCTTGTAAGCTTTTCCTAATATCCAACCTAGACCTCCCGCACTGCAACTTGAGACCATTGCTCCTAGTTCTGTCACCTAACACCACTTGTTCCATCCTCCCTGAAATCCCCCTTCAGGTAGTTGAAGGCAGCTATCGAATCCCCCCGCTCTCTTCTCTTCTGCAGAGTAAACAAGCCTAGTTCCCTTTGCCTCTCCTCATAAGTCATGTGCTCCAGCCCCCTAATCGATTTTCTTGCCTTCCACTGGACTATCTCCAATTTGTCAACATCCTTTCTGTAGTGAGGGGCCCAAAGCAGGACACAATACTCCAGATGTGGCCTCACCAGTGGCAAAAAGAGGGGAATAATCACTATATGATGGGCCCAGCATCACCATTATGACTGTTCTAGTTTACTGCATCTCTTTTTAGTGAACCCACCGTGAGAGCCGTGTTCTGAACACACTGGTATCCCTAGCCATGACAGGTGGGGTATGGGTGGAAGGACCTCCACTCACAGCAGCAGAGAGAGGAAACCTGTCTGAAGAGAGAGGAGAAATCCAACAAAGAGTTGAGATTTCATGCAGAGTAGTGCCTCATTTCAGCCTCAGTTCACATCCACGATTACAGAAGCATCAATCATTTAAATTTCATACTGTGGCACTGAACCCTGGCACTCTCCTAACCCAATCCATCATCGTGCTTTTCCTTTTGCAGATGCTTGCACTCAACTACATGGGCTCAGCTTGTGTTTTGGCTGCTAGAGTTAAGCTTAGAGGTTTGGCTTGGCTCTGCCTTTCAATCTTCTGGCTTGCCTACAGCTATTATTTAGGCAATCGATCGTTTAATTTAATACATGAAATAGAGCTGGCCTTTTAATCATGAATAGGCCCTTTAGCTCCTTCTCCATTCTGGGCACAAAGACAGAGAAGCTGTCTGCCAGCCCTTGAATGGGGGTTTGTGTTCCAGATGTTGTGATGCATGTCATGGCACTGTGAACATTGCTGGAAAGGGGGGGTGGGGGGCTGATTCTCTTCTTGGTCCCATTTGTGTAAATCTGGAGTGACCCAGAGGACAGCAGTGAAGCCACCCTGGGTTTACACTGGTAAAACAGAGCATCATTTGGCCCAATAGCTGTAATTTATGGAAGCAGTTACCATCTTCCGGAGTAAGAGTACCTGGTTCACAGTTGGGCTACAGTCTCCAGTCGAGATTGGGGCCCGTTGTGCTAGGCACTGTGTATACACATAGCGAAAGACAGTCCCTGCCTGAAAGAGCTTTGTTTGAATAGACAAAACAGGCAAGGAAGTATTATCTCGGATTTACAGATGGTAAACTGAGGCACACAGCGTTTACTTGAACTGCCTGAGGCCATAGATGGAGACTGACAAAGCAGGGAAATGATTCAGGATCTCCAGAACCCCAGTCAGTGCCATAACCATAAGAGCATCCCTCCTGGCTAAGACATTTTTGTCCCACAGCCCATTAGCTTAACAGGCTTATTTCTCATCCGATGGCAAGCAGTCAGTCTGAGCTCTTTAGATCCACCAAAGCATACGTATCAATTGACTCGGGGCTGCCACAGACAGGAAAATGGGCTGTATAGTCAGGGCAGCATTAATATTCAGTGTGCAGTCCATTCGGTGCTGGATTTTGCAGGAGCCATGAAGTCCTACCACTGGGTAGAGATCCAAAATACACATTGTGACATCTTGGATGGAAGAGGCTTAGAAAGGTGATTCTGTCTTTCTGTATCAGAGCACAGGCCCCATGGCTGTATCTGCCATGTTGTGTGTGTGTGTGTGTGTGTGTGTGCTCGCGCGCGTGCATGCGCGTGCGTGCGTGAGAGAGAGAGAGAGAGATACAGAGAGAGGGAGTGGTGTTGAGGTTGTTACATTAAAGAATAACATCGTCATAACCCATGCTTTGGCACTAATGGCTCGCCTTCCAACTAAGGGGATGGAGTGCCTTACAGTGAGAAAAGATGAGAATTGGAAGGGACCTCCAGAGGCCATCTGGTGCAACCCTTGCTCAAAGCAGGCTTCCATCAGAGGAGAGACTAAAAGCATTATGGCTATTCAGCTTGGGAAAGAGATCACTGGAGGGGATATGATAAGAGGTCTGTAAAATCAGGAATGGTGTGGGAAAAGTGAATATACAAATGTTATTCGTCCTTTCCCACAATACAAAAAATAGAGATCTCCCCATGAAATCAATAGGCAATAGTTTTAAATCAAACAAGAGGAAGAACTCCCTTGTACTACCCCCAATTAACCTGTGGAACTCATTGCCAGGGGATGCTGTGAAGTTCAGAAATATAACTGAGTTAAAAAAATGAATTAGATTAGTTCATGGAGAATAGACTATTAGACAAGTTGGTCAGGGATGTAAAATGATGCATGAGATGACCCCAGACCTCTGACTGCCAGAAGCTGAGATAGGAAGCAAGGGGCAGATCTTGCCTAGCTCTATACATTTCCCTGAAGTTCTGGCACCGGTAGTGGTCACTGTCAAAGACAGGGTATTGAACTAGATCATTGGGTCTCAGCCTTTCCAGACTACTATACCCCTTTCTGGAGTCTGATTTGTCTTGCATCCCCCTAATTTTATCTCAGTTGAAAATGACTTGCAAAATCAGATATAAAAATACAAAAGCATCATGGCACGTTGTTAATGAAAAATGGGTATAAACAAGTCACTGTCTGTATGAAATTTTGTTTTTTACTGACTTTGCCAGCGTTGTATATGTAGCACATTGTAAAAGCAGAGAAACATCTGAATGAGTTGATGTACCCCTGGGAAGAGCTCTGCATGCTGTAGCCTTGGTTGAGAACCACTGGGCAAAACGGACCATTGGTTTGACCCAGTCTGACATATCTGATGTAGAGAAGATAGGCTGGAATGACGGGGGGTGTAATGTATAAACCCCACACTGGGCCAGAAGGGGTGAAAGGACAGTATTGGGCCCAACTGACCTTGTGCTATCTGCCCTGAGGAGCTTGCTCCAACTGGAGATGGAGTCAAAGAGGGAGCAGCTTGGCCCAGGAGGCTATAGGCTGCAGAGGAGGTCAAACCTACCCTCCAACTCCTGAAGAAGGGGGTAGAGTTGCCTTCCTGAAACACTGAGGCTGTCTGCTGAGCCTGGCCCATTTGGTTTCTTTTTTCATCTAAAGCAAGGAGTCTTGTGGCACTTAAAGACTAAAAGATTTATTTATCGCACGAGCTTTCATGGGAGAAAATCCCTCTTCCTCATACGCTTTGAAGACGAAGTGGGATTTTCTCCCATGAAAGCTCATGTGATAAACAAATCTGTTAGTCTTTAAATGCCACAAGACTCCTTGCTATTTTTGCCTTACTAGACTAACCCAGATGCCCTTTGGAATTTTTTCATTTAGTTTTATCTGTGACCAGAAGTGGAGAAAGCAGTAACCCAGGGAGGGTAACATGGAGCAATGACTCAGAGATCAATTCTATCCACCCTCCTAGAGCCCCGAACTGGAGCCCAATTGAGTGAGTGGGCGCGGGTTCCCCTTCTACTACCTTCTGGATGAGAAGATGGTAACAGGCCACCTGGCCTGCCGAGGACACTACTACAGTAGGGGAAAGACAGGGAGAGGCAGCCAATGATGATATTCTTTCTGTGCCATTTCCTCTGTGGCTTTTCCAAGATGCACATTGAAGTGGGCCAGTCATTGGTATGGTGATGACAGTAAAAAATTCCACGCTTCCCAGCCTATTACAGTGGGGAAAGCACTCCTTGCCACAAGGCTGATGCACCTCTGCCTGAGAGAGACATCTGCCCGCAGTGTTTACAAGTGCTCTTCCGTGACAGTACTAGAGGATTGCTTTGGCTGGTTTCACCTACACTCTTGCCCTGTGGGCACAAAGGGAACTCTTCTGGGCGTGCGAGGGGCAGACATTTGAGTCAAAGGCTCAGCAACCAGGTAACTGGGCACCAAACGTCTGTGCCAAAAGGCTGATGATGCCAATGAGGGCTACATCGTGACACTGGCCCGCAGAAGGAAGAAGGGCGATGTGCTGTACGTATGATCCTCCCCAGAGAGCCAGCAAGCATGTGGGAGGATGGTGCAATGAGATCCCTTGTGCAGAGCTAGCCGGTTCCACAGAACTGAGCTGCCCTTGACCATGGGCTGCGGTTCCAATTGAGGGGGAGGCTCCCCATGGCGTGATGCAGCACATTTAGGTGGCAGCATGGCAAATCCAAGTGCCTCAATGAGGGGGGAAGAGTGTTTGAGCCAGGGTAGGTCGTCAGCCTTCATTCTTTGGGTGTATCCCTTCCAGTTATCGGGGTTACACTGCAGCAGAGGGGACAGTGGGCTCACTCTGTATACAGCATCTTTTTGCCCCCGGGCTAATGTGCATCTTCTAGGTTCCCCACCTGCAGATTCCCACCCTGTCCTTCACTATAGCTCAGGAAGACCAGTTTTCCCAGGTGGTTATGTCAGCAAACCATAGCACAACAGGGACCAGCTGGCAAATTATCAGGGGCAAAACTGTTCTTCTGGAAGCTCTTTCGTAGTGGATCTTGCTCCAGGGATTCTGCTCTTCCCACGTGCCCACAGCAGATCTGTGAGGAGACATTTGCCCAATGGCCACAATCTTGCTGTCACTCTTGGGTGGAGCAATCAGATACACTCATCGCCCAAGAACGAGATGAACCCAGAATGAGCAGGAGTGGAGGGGAAAGCTCACAACCTACATCAGATGAGCTTGCAGTGACTTGTTCGGCAGTTCAAGATCCTGTTGAGCAGCTTATTGCAAACGCCCAACGTAAGGACCCTGCCTTCCTGAGCGACTCTTTGGGAAGTGGTTTTACAACAGGCATCCCAGAGGGTAGGTTGCCTAGTGAATATTTTCCATCTCGGCAGGATGAAAGACTTTCCTGGCTTAGTCTCGCTGCAGGAGTCTGCAGTTCAGCTTCAATCCAGGAGCAGAAAGATTTGTTACCAGCTGCGTTTGCTGGTGCAAGTGCTGTGAAGGCCCCGCCAACTGAAGACATTCCTTCTAACTCATCAGGAGTACCCTTCTACATCCATACAAAGCTGCCAGCCCCACTTCAACCTTCCTCTCTCATTTGGTGACCAGCCCTTAGTAATGTCCTTCTTCCAAGCAGTTCAGAAGGGCCTCATGCAACCATCCACCAAACCAATGGGTTTAATATTTCAAGGCAGGGACAAACCACTGAATAGTTGCTTTGTCAGGAAACCAGTTAATACGTGACAGACGCTGCAATGAACTTGGTGAGAAACCAGGATTTTGCAGAAGGACGACGTCAGAGGCATGAATGTGGTTTACTGTGATCAAATGGCCACGTGGCCACAACCGCGCTATGGGCAAGTTAAAAGCAGAGGTGTCTGCCAATTTCCAGATGTCTTCGAAAAGGAAAGAACAGTGGAGCAAACAAACAGGTTCTCTGATCACCCAATCCAACAACCCTTTGAGAAACTTCATTGACCTCAATGGGCTTTGGATCAGGACCTTAATCATTATGAATTTTATTACTTGGTTCATTTCCAGGCTGCTGAGCCCCATAGTTTCCAGATGGTGCATCATCTGAGAGGTACGTCTCTCCCAGAGAAGGAATGATTCCTCCTTCTGTCCCCTGCTCTTTGTCTACTGACGGACTTAAAGGAGAGGGACCTGACATTTATCACTTGCACAGACCACACAAAGGACACATTGTACATCAGGCCATGATGCAAGACTCATTGCTCTTGGCAAATGTTCCCTAGCAGCTAACCTGTGAAATGGGCTGATCCTAGTATGTTGTGACTTTTATTGTCTTTGTTTAAGTCCAGTCTTGATAGATGGATCTGATATGCAAGCCATTGTCCAGTATGAGAGTGAAATACAACTCTAGCCACCAAAGCTGTTCAGGGAATCTGGGTATCTTGTAGCAAGAGTCGTCGGGAAGTTCTGTGGCCTGTGTCGTGCAGGAGGTCAGATTAGATGGTCATATTAGTCTCTTCTGATGTTAAAATCTGTGACTCTGTTATAAATTGAGCCAAAATCACTGCACCTATTTTACTGATGCTCGTTTGTCTCCTACCCCTGCAACCACCGGTACTGGTTTGAGTTTGGCTCAGGCTGTGACTCGTGGAAGGGCAATCTATGCTGCTTTCTAGTCTAGGGCTTGCTCTGGAGTCGTTCTTCAGTAAGGCCATTAGGTCCATCCCGAACTTATTCCTCATTTCAGCCTGTTTTCCATGAGCATACTCCCTTTCCTTTCAGCTAACTAACTTGGCCTCTCATAGAGGGGAATTTCCCAGTATAGATGTTTTTGGCCAACTTTAAGGTAAAAGTGTGTGTGTTTTGACCATTGAGTCAACAGTAGCTTGGCTTGTGAGATAGTCACCAAGCCAAAAGCAAACAAGAGACACAGACCTATCATATTATTGAGTCACAAACAATGCCAGCACCTGACCAAGCTTTGCCTGCCTTCATTCAGGTTAGGAGGACTGGAAAAAAGTGTTTGTGCACTTACAGCTTCCTTCCTGGATGAATGGCTCATCTTCCCCCAGGTGTCTCCTTCCCTCGGGAGAAGCTGGAATTATTTCTTCAGATGGCACCAGTCATGCTTGCAGGCTGATTCATTTGTTTCCTTGCGCCAGACAACGTCTTTTGCTTTTTAAACACTGGGCCACACGAGCGCAGAACCTGCTCCTTTGAACTCAGCCCAGATCACCGCCATTTCAATCTACCACCACTCAGAGCACGGGGGCATTGGAGCAGACACATCACTGATCTTGGTGTAAGCAATTTCTCTTTGAAAAACAAAGGGACAGATTCAACCTTCATTTCTGCTGGCCTAAGTCTGGACACAAGTTGTGATAACAAGTAGCACTTTTCATCAGTAGAGTTCAATGTGCTTACAAAGGGAAGTCAGTTTCTTTACCAGCCTTCTAGAGATGGGGAAATTGAAGCAAGGAGAGGCAAAATGACTTGCCAGAGGTCACCCAGTCAGTCAGTGGCAGAGCTGGGACTACTACGCAGGTCCAAGAGCAGTGTCCAGTCTACTTGGCTGCAAGTCCCCTAGTCTCTGTGGATGAGACAAGCAGGGGTGCTCATGACACGCACTCCACTGGCAGGCTGGGAGATGATGAATTTAGCCCTCCAAATGGTTGGTGCCAGCCACGGTGTTGACGTGGCCACATAGCTGGGAGATGTGGCCATCCAGTGGCCCTGTCAGTGAGTCTTCGGTAGAGACCTGAATGCAGTTTAAAGGGCCCCTGTCCTGGACACACTCTGGGGAGGACTCCCAGGCCGAGGCTGCCTGCCTTCCTCCAGAGATAATTGCTTTTCAGGTGCAGCAGACTCTGCCCGTTCACTGGGAGAGACTTTGAACCTCCTGCACCTCAGGGGTGAATGGCGCTGGCCAGCGTTACCAGCAGCTTCATGGATCTCGATTACTGGGGAACCGTGTGTCTGTCTGCACCCTGGGATAAGGGCGCAGCATTCGCTCTCTCAGGATGGCTTTGTGGGGTGTTTGGCCTAACAGGGAGTTTGAGCTATGATGGGAACTTTCAGGCTGTGGCAAGCTCGTGTCAGAGACGGGGAGATGATGACGGAGCCGTATTTGAACCCATGCACGTGGCTGAGGCTCTAAGTCAGAATGTGACGGTTCCCTGGCTCTGCCCTAGTTGCCCTGCAGCTCTGGGTATCGCTATGTCGTGCGGCTCTACTATGTTGTTCCATACTGTGTGAATTTAAACAACTGCCTTGATTTGCTAAAGTAGTCTGATCTGATTCTAAGCCCTAGTCTACGCTGAGGGCTTTTTCTGTGTCAGTTGACCACCGTTTACGCAAGGAACGGAAAATTCCTAGTGTAAATATCTGCGACTTTCTAAGCTACCATTACACATTAGGGAAAAGCCAACTGCAAATCGCTTGTGGTCGGCTTTCCCCTACGTCCCCCGACCCCTAGGACTTCCGGGGATGGCTTCCAGGAGCGGTGGGGCGAGTTCATACTCGCCGTGATGCACTCTCAGAAGCCCAAACTGATGGCAGTGAATTCGCCACTGTCAGTGTAGACATACCCTAAGTTCCAAAGGGGCAGCCATGTAGCTTTCATGGGAGAAAATCCCACTTCGTCAGATGCTTTGATTTTCTCCCACAAAAGCTCAGGTGATAAATAAATTTGTTAGTCTTTAAAAGTGCCACAGGACTCCTTGTTTGTTTTGCTGAACTGATTCCAAGACTCACACTTCCCCGCATTTATTTTCCTCCCATTTTTCTAGCATCTGATGAAGTGGGATTTTCTCCCATGAAAGCTCATGCAATAAATACATTTGTTAGTCTTTAAAAGCACAGCAGGGCTCCTTGTTTGTTTTGATAAACAAGCCTAACACAACTACCCCTCTGGAACTTAAACCCAGGTGGTTTTTCTCTCCCCTTGAGGTCCAGACGCCATGTTGTCTTCTCGTCTCGTTAGCTTGATAGCTTTGTTTATGTTACACGTAAATGTACGTTTGTCATCTGCCTGATAACCAAGCAATGACACATTCGTTTGTCTCAGGCAGACAATGATTTCTTGCCAAGCATATTCTAAGACTATAATTCTAGCGCATATTTGTAACGCTGCATGCACTCCATACATCTATCACGCAATGATCTTTGGGATGAGTGTGTTACCAATGTATGTACAATACCTTAATTACACCTTTTAGACACATTATGACAACAGTGTGTTAGGTACATTGAGTGTGTCAGGCCTGGCAAGAGTTGCTGATATGAAGTAGTGAGGAACCAACAGGCCTCAGTGTTACAAACGTCTTGCAAGACTTAGGTTGAAATCCCAAACCTAACATTAGCTCAGGCTTGGCCTTAGGATCGTAGAATCACAGAACTTGGAAGGGACCATGACAGGTCATCAAGTCCAGTCCTCTACACTCATGGCAGGACCAAGTACTCTCTTAAACCATCCCTGACAGGTGCTTGTCCAACCTACTCTTAAAAACTTCCTATGATGGAGACTCCACAAGCTGCCTAGGCAACTTATTCCAGTGGTTAATCACCCTGACAGGTAGGATTTTTTTCCTAACGTCCAACCTAAACCTCTCTTGCTGTAATTGAAGTCCATTGCTTCTTGTCCTGTCATCGGCAGTTAAGAAGAACAGTTTTTGTCCCTCTTCCTCATGACAGTGTCTTAGATAAATTGAAAACTCTTATTTTGTCTCCTCTCAGTCTCCTCTTTTCAAGTATGTTTCAACTTAAAGTCGACCTTGTTAAGTCAACTTAGAGAGTCCACATTGAAAACTCCTGTCGACTGCCTTCATCCACAGTGGCAGGTGCTAGGTCGATGGAGGAGTGGTGAGCACAACACTCTTCCTGGTGGCCAGGAACTCTGGGAGGGCGTCTGGAGCCCAAGTAGGTCAACTTAAGGCATCTACATTGGCTTAAGTTGACTTAATAAGGTCGACTTAAGTGCTAAGTGGACCTTAAGAGGTGGTGCTATTAAGTTGACTGTAGGTCAACTTAACCTTCCTTAAGTTGACCTAAGGCTCCAGTGTAGACATAGCCTTCTGGACTAAGGAAACCCAGCTTTTTCAATCTTCCCTCATAAGTCAAGTGTTCCAGACCTCTAATCATTCATGTTGCTCTTCTCTGGACTTTCTCCAATTTGTCCACATCTTTCCTGAAATGAGGCACCCAGAACTGGGTACAATACTGCAGTTGAAGCCTACTCAGGGCAGAGTAGAGCAAAAGAGTTACTTCTTGTGTTTTTCTTACAATACTTCTGTTAATACATCCCAAAATGGTGTTTGCTTTTTTTGCAACAGCATTACACTGTTGACTCACATTTAGCTTGTGGTCCACTATGACACCCAGATCCCTTTCTCCAATACTTCTTCCTAGGCAGTCGTTACCTATTTTGTATGTGTGGAATGGGTTGTTCTTTCCCAAGTGGGGTACTTTGCACTTGTCTTTATTTGGGCCTTCAACCCAAATCCAGAACTTTAGTCAGCACTTAACTCAGACCTGGACCTAACGTGGGCCCACCCCCAACTTCAAACCAAAGGTGCCATTCTAAAATACAGCGCTTGCTCACATGCTACAAAGAGACAGGATCCCTGGCTACACCTGTTTTAACTAACAGAAGTTCTGAGCATGCATGGAGGGAAGGACTTGGGATGGAAATAGCCATTTAAGTTAAATAATCCCTTGGTCTGCATGGTGCCAAGGTTTATTTGATTATCAACCCTCATTGAAAGATGGCTGTTAAGTACAGCTGTGAAATCTAGTGCTGGTGGATTCACAGGCTGTGTGGTATCCCTCTGTCTAATCATGGATGGATGATATTGCTCATCACAGTGGTATCTGGGTGCCTTTCATGGGATGAAAACCACATATACAAATGGGGTGAAAATAAATTTTGCAATCCAGTTTTGGAAATGTATTACTTATTCCCCCCACCACTTTTCCTTGCCGTTCCTCCTCCTTTATTTCTTTGCCTTCTTGTCTTCACCTCTTTTTCTTCCGCAGACCTCTTTCTCTGCTGTTCTCAGTTGCAACTGGGAGCTAAGTCATGGTTCTACCTTTTGCCCTTGGACCTGAAGGCCTTGAGATTTGTGACGGGGCTTTGGCCTTGTCTCCTGCTCCAATGAGCATCAGCCTTATGGGTGGCAGTGTCACCGAGCCTGAATGTTGTTGTCACCAAGTGGGGGGTTCCAGGGGCTGGTTCCATGAAGACTGCCTGGAAGATCAGGACTCTGGCTTTGGGCACAATGCAGTATTCTCGGGGAGCCAATGCAACACGAAGAACCCATGTCTTCTCAGGGTGAAGAGATGGGCCACAAGCGTGGGCCTCAGAGGTGGGCGATGGGGAGACCAATCAGCTGATCTGTTTCATTCTTGACTCACTGATGCTTTTGTGGTGCTCAGCAGTTCAAATCTAGGTCTAACGAATTGCATTAATCCTGCTGCCTGGACCTCCCAAGGGTGCTCCAATCGCCATGCCCAGAACGAAGGTGGTCTGAAGAGGGCTTGTTCAGAGCTCCCCCCTCTAGGCTGGCTGATGTGCGGGGAGCAGTTTGACGTGCATCTCTGCTCTTTCATTCCCTTGGCTCTTCAATGGGAACCCACTGGGCAAACGGCCATGAATTTGTGGGCTTGCAGAGGCTTGCATTCTGCTCAACAGTAGCAGCTCTGCTTGTGTTCCTGGGGAAGATGCCATGAGTCATTGGCGCCTTGCCAGCTTTCCTCCCACTCAGAACTGATTTTGGAATTCAAAAGATTTTTGCCACTTGACATTATCCATCTTAAGGCTCTTTTGCTTTCTAGAGTGGGAAAATCTGGGACAATGGGACAGTGGGACAATCTCTTATGGATGGGCAACAAGGAATTGGGACGGTGGGATTTGTCTGGCTTAAGAGACATATGTTCTATGTTCTTATGAGCCACTGAAATGTTATTCAGAGTTGGAAATGGCACCAGAAACCTCACACGATAACCAGTGAGAAATACTGCGTGTAGACATACCAGTGATTTCTCATTAGAACTGGGATTCATTTGGGCTTGCCCACTTCATTTGCTTTTCTCCAAAGTTTGTGTGACTGTGGTTTCAGTCACATGAATATCTAGGGAAAGTGAATTTTCTGGTTGTAACCCAGCCAACTTTCAACACGAAATCCAATTTGTTTGGGGCAGATATGAATGGACAGTTTGTAAAAGCTGAGTTATCCAGTTAGGGAAGAGATACAATGCCACGTGACCAGCACAGAGCTCAAAGAGCATGTCAGCTCTTCGTGAGGTTTCTTCATACAAACCACTGTGGAAATATTTCAGACAGGCTCCAACCTTACTCCGGATCGGTGAAATCACTGGCAAAATGCCTATTGTCTCCAGTGGGACAGCTTTGTAAAAATTGGAGCCTGCTTGCAGAAAATTAGTGAATAGAAAAATAAGCTGAATTCCACCTGTGATTCTTCCAGTTCTGTTCATGACCTTGTGGGCGCACACGTTAGGAATTAGCAATGGGAACTGGAACACACCTGTCAAAAGTGAGTCCTCTAAACAAAATCTGAGTGGGTGGCAACCTTCCCACCCAATGTGTGGGCTGTGTGAACATTTCAAGGCAGCTCAGTCATCGAACTCATCTAACCTACTTATTAGCTGTAGTCTGGTTTTACTCAGTTGGGTGGAGAATATTTTTACAGCAGAAGGAACTTAATAACTGTGAATGAGGCAGACTTAAGCAGACTGGGTTGATCAGGTGATTTACTGAAGCTAGCTAGGCAGGACCATTTTCTGTACATGTTTGTGAGCTTTATTTTCTGGGTTTGTTTCTAATGAATCAAATGAAGAAATCACAGACCCCACCACAGCTTTCTCCCCTCAGGTGGGTGGTAACTAAAATATCCTCTGCCCATTCACTGTCATCTTCACGTTGATCCTTCGTTTCCTTTAAGAGAAAATGTGCCCCCTCTCGTCCTGTCTGTGCATAGCTCTCCTGGAATTAAATGTGCCAGGTGGAAATTGGCCCACATCCCGATGCTGGAGGGTAAAGAAATGTAAAGGATGGGAAGCATTCAGGAAGGCTTCACTAAAGTCTGGCCCTACTGTACATCCTCTTCAGCTAATGAACCTGCAGTGCAGAGCTGGATTCTCCAACGTGGCTGTGCCCAGCAAGGGACTTCAGCTGGATGGTGTTCACCTAGGAGTGGACTATCTATCATGGAGCACCGTGTTCCCACACTAAGGTGTCAGTTTGTTCATACAACTGCTGGGAAAGCAGCCGTGACGTAGGACAGAAACCATCTTGGCAAATGGAGGGATCTCTTGGTTGCCAGGCCATCATAGGCCAGTGGCATCCAGGGCATGGGAAACCCAGAATGCTGCAGATATTTGGGTAACACGGATTGTATGGAATGGTTCCTATAGTTTGGCAATCCACCGAGTGCCAGCTAAGGTAAAGACACAGACCTCCCCATAACCAGTCCAGGGTATATGAGGCAAGGGCAGAACTCTTGTGTAGGGCTAGGCAGGTTTTCCAAACGGAAACAAAAAGTCACTCTTAAAAAATTTCACAAAGCAACAAACATGAGGAGCAGGACTGGTTCAGGTCACTGTCAAGTTTCCTTACAGTAAACTTGAAAAGTTTCCATTTTGACCTCTTTTTCTTTAACTGTTTATTTTTATTTAGAAATTTAACTTAATATATACGAAAGACAGCTCAAATCAAAACCCTGAAACTTTTCTTTTCAAAAGTGTCAAACAGGATGTCTTGACAGTTTTGAAACTTTAAAGGATTCTTTTTTTCAAGTCAGGAAATTCATTAAAGCTAGCCCTTTCTCATGCACAGTTTCAATAAAGCTGCATTTACTGAACCAAAACAATTCTTTTTTTCAGCTGAAAAATTCATGACCAGCTCTACTCATGGTTCAGGCTGGGTACCATATAAAACTGGCTGTCCAGAGCCAAGCAAAATCATAGAAGAGTCTTGAATCCACCATAGCGCATAGGGGCACAGACTATCATAAGCCCATGAAGACCCATATATCACAGGCTAGAACAAAACACGCCTCTCCACCAGATGGCTGGCATGTGTATCGCTGCTTGTGCTATGTCTTTTTCCATAGAGTCCAAGGCCATAAAGGACCGTTGTGATCATCTAGTCTGACCTCCTGTGTCACACAGGCCAGAGAACATCCCTAAAATAATTCCTAGAGCAGGGTTTTTAGAAAAACATCCAGTCTTGATTTAAAAATTGCCAGTGATGGAAACTCCACCAGGACCAGTGGTAAATATTCCAGTAACTGATTATCCACACTTTTAACAAAGAATTCCTTATTTCCTGTCTGAATTAATCTAGCTTCAATTTCTAGCCACTGGAATGAGGTATACCTTCCTCTGCTAGGCTGAAGAGCCCACTGTCAAATATTTGTTCCCCATGTAGGTGCTTAGAGAATATAATTAGTCCTTAACCTCCTCTTTTTTAAGATAAATAGATGGGGGTATTTGAATTTATCACTGTAAGGCAGGTTTCCTAATCTTTTAATTGTTCGTGCTGCTCTTCTCTGAACCCTCTCTAAAGTAATAGTTTGCCTACGGTGCCAAAAGCCCATGGGCCAGCCCTGGCTACATTCATGCCTCACACAACACACTAGTGAAAGGGGTAAGCAATACAGAGTGGATCTTTGTCTGCCATAAATTGGTGTACCTCCCTTGAAGAGCTTCTTTGACTTACACCACTGAAGATCTGGCTCTATGAATTAAAATAAGGAGGAAAATGTCTGAAATTTGCAGGTTGCCCTGTATTATCTTTTGGAGTTTTCACTGCAAATTTGTCACAGCAGCTTCATGGTTAGTGAGGTCACAGCCTGGGCATATCAGACATATACATAAACAATAGAAGCACTCCAGACCATAATCTGGGTGAGAAGACCCAAATCAGGATGGGCTTTGAAGCTGAAGTACAGTGACCCTTTTATAAGGCATCTCATTAAAGTGAGATTAACTAGAAAATAAAATAAAATAAAATTAAAATAAATGGTTGTTTGTTTCCCCACTGTTAGTATCAGAGCTAGAAGCAAGAGACCGCTAGAGCAATCAAAGACTCTGGTGGAGACTCGAGGAGCATCTGAACACTGTACCATGTCTGGTTCTGAACAAACTTGTGACATTTGGAACATGGCTTGTGAGAGCTGCCTGTCATTTTGCTTTATTTCTCACTCCAGCAAATAAGGTCTGCCTTCAGTGTTATGAAAATGTCTCCCTATTGACACCTTAGCAATGGGATAATACATGACTATGTTAGAGGATCATCTCACATGCAATGTTAGGACTCTGCTCAGTCTTTCAGACTCCACCTGGGCTTTCCTCCTCTGTTCCCTTTGGCCAGGTGGTTTGCATGGTAGGAGCCAAAATTCCCACTGCCACTGCCTCAGGGTGCTTGGGCTGAGTAAAGGATGCAGGAAAGACGTGTCCAGACATTGTTGAGTTTGGACAATAGACATATTTTACGGACCCCCCCCCCCACCATGAGTTATTCATCCTCAGAGAAGAATAAGTGTGTGAAGGAAGGCCAACAAAAGCAGCTCTGTGATGTTCATAGGGTGAGGAAAGACAAGCAGCTGGCTCTCTTTATCTTGGCGCAGCAAACTAGAAAGCAGGACATGAACAAACAGACGATCTGTCAAAGGAGCAGGCCAGAATGCAGGAAGGAGACTCATACTTGGGTTTTGAAAGCAGCCTAGGACAGTCAGGTGTCCAACTCCAATGAAAGTCAGTCGGAGATGTGTTCCTCGCTCCCCTCCACCATCTAATGAACCCCAGCCTTAATGGAATGAGAGCATGAGATTGAGGGGTGAGGAGAAAGTGCATGGCTTGCTGTTGTCTCAAAGTCCGTAGAGCATTTTGAGATTATCTCAGACTAGTGCTCAAAGGTAGTTCTCTAGAAGATATAACACAGGTGGATTGGGTCAATAGCAAATGGAGACAATTCTAATCCACTTCCCATCACACAGCTTTCAATGTAAATGTAGCAGTGACTCAGGAAAAGTGAGACACACAGGAAAAATGCATAGCAGCAAACTGACTGGGAGAATAGGAGGGTGAGGTAACATCTTGCATTGGGCCAACATCTGTAGGTAAGAAAGATGAGATTTTCAGCTACAACTGAGATTTTGTGTGACTCAAAAGCGTGTCTCTCTCATCAACAGACATTGCTCCAATACCAGATGTTACCTCACCCATCTTGTCTCTGTAACATCCTGGGACCAACACAGCTACAACTAGTCCATGTATCATAGAAGTTACATTCTGATCTGGGATTTCTTATCCTTACCTGCCTGTAGAAATGCTCAGGAACGGGGAATGGGGACCATGGGAACACAAGACTACCACTATCAACCCAAGATATCAGCTTTGTATACACACCACAGGTTACTGTAGTACCAAGATGTTAAGAACTGACCTGACTGTTTCTGTCTGCCTTTAGGGCTGTGAAATTATGTTGGCATTTTTGCAGAGGAGGTTGCGCAAGAAGCCTGGCATTAAAAAGGATTATATGTCGATCACCTGTTATTTTTCCTATCATAGCCGTAAAGCAGTAACAATGTTTAATGGTCTCCAGGTCTGTGTTCTCCCTATGCTTATGTAAGGAAGCCTTGACTTATAACATGAGATTTTGGTATCTTCATCTGCACCAAGCTTGGAGTAACTAGTAAAAGACCTGCTCAATTAACTCTGTTCACATCACATACTATCTATCCATTAGTGGGCAAAAATGGGGAAAGTTGTACTGCTTGATCATTTTAGGACTATACAGTGTCCTACATAGGATGAGGTATCTAAGTCTTCAAAACATCTGCACATGAGAAACAAGAAGGTATATTTGTTTACATGACGTATTCTGTTATTTTAAGGTACATTTAGTTTAGGTATCCTATGACTTAAATAACATGGATAAAATGGACAATTTTCAAAGCCACCAGGGGTCCAATCTTCAACTGCCCTCAGGTGCAGCATGCAGGATCAAGCCCTATGTTATCTTAGAGCCTAAGTCTCATTGAAAGTCAATGGGTATGTCTACATTGGAGGCTCTGTTAAGTCAATTTACAGAGTCCATATTGAAAATCCTGTTGACTGCACACGTCCACACTGGCAGGTGCTAGGTCGACCCTTCTTGGTGGCCAGGAACTCTGGGATAAAGCCTGGAGGCTGGCTTAAGTCAACATAAGTGTTAAGTCAACCATAAGAAGTGGTGTTATTAAGTCAGCTTAAGGAAGCACTTAAGTTGATTTAATAAAAGCCCAGTGTGGCTGCAGAGATCTGTAAGTCGACCTAAGGCTCCAGCGTAGATGTACCCAGTGAGAGCCAGGAGTATCTGGCCCAGATTTTTAAAGAAAGTTAGGTGCCTAACTCTTACTGAAATCCATGGGAATTAGCCACCTAAATACTTTTGAGGATCTGAGCTTTGGCATTGTTAGGAATATTGTCCAAAAGAATTCATGGCTTTCTGAGACTCACTCATTCCAAGGTCTTCCTACTCCTCAGGCTCTTAGAAAGCAATTTTAGAAAGCAGAATTAGATCTATTTAAAAACCCTCACTAGGAACTATCAGTCATCCACAATATATATAATCAGACCAAATTTTTCAGTGATGCTTTAGTTCTAGACAATGACTTATTGCACTTCACTGGCCCATGTATTGAAATAAAACCCCACTGAGATGAATGTAAATGGCTCAATTCCTGCTGAGAAATACCAGCAACATGTCATTAAAAATCCCCCTGCCGTCTTCCCACACCCTTACGGTGCGTTGGAAATTCAGTAAATTCTGCACAGCACTTCCTAGTGCATTTTTCCCGTGTGGCTCAGCATAGAGATGGAACAGCCAGGTCTAGGGGAGAAAAAGTGTGAGGGAGTCGTGGCTACCATTGTGCATACCTTTTCCAGTGGGTCTGGTGCTGTGGGTGAGCTTGAACCTCACTTTGCTTCACCCAGGTTATGGCCAGGTCCAGCCTGACCAGGTTTAATGAGACTACCCTTCTGTGAGCACAAGCTCACTCCAAACCATCTAGGGGCATTCATCATTTCTGGCTTAGTCCCATAGGTTCCTTCAGGAGACCCATTTTTCTCACACCTGAAAACAGACTCTTGTCCAGGAAACCTTCCCTGTTCCTTCTAAGAGTCACCCCTTTTCAGGCCTTTCTTGAGCCAGCATCTCCTCTGTGGAGTTGGACGGGATTAGTTAGTTCCACTCTTTCTCCGTAACTGGGAGCTGAGGTCAGGGTTAGCCAGTGCTGAGGTCTTGACCAGCTTTTATCCATCCAGTTTCTTGTTCTTGATCATGCTTTAGGGAAGTCAGCAGCCCACACTTCCCCCGCTGGTAACACCTGGTGGCTGTCCTGCTATGACAGAGGCACCTTTATACCGATACCATTCGCACAGCTGTCTCCCAGTTGAGGAGTGGGGAACTTTTCCCCACCATCTCTGCATGGCTTCTGAGTCCAGGCCCTTAAATATACAGTAACAGAGTTATCCACCCCGGCATCGCTCATTCCTTGTACCACCTCCTCTCCATCCATACCTCCTTTAGCTCCTTCTATAAATGGCCCTTTTGAACTCTTAAGGGGCCATGCCACATTTCAGTGTGGGCTGACTATTAGTCCCTATTTTTCTTACGAAGCAGACTCCCTGTAGGCATTTCATTCTCCTGCCCCAATCTGCCTTAGGTGCTGTCACTTGCTGCACCATACCATAGCCAGCTTTGTCTGTGATTTGACTGATACCAGGAACTTTCAGCAGTGGCAGATGACAGAGCTAGGAGGAATGGTCTCAAGTTGCAGTAGAGGAGGTCTAGGTTGGATATTAGGAAAAAACTTTTGTCACTAGGAGGGTGGTAAAGCACTGGAATGGGTTACCTAGGGAGATGATGGCATCTCCATTCTTAGAGGTTTCTAAGACACAACTTGACAAAGGGCTGGCTGGGATGAATAGCTGCGGTTGGTCCTGCTTTGAGCAGGGGTTGTAGTAAATACCTCCTGAGGTCCTGCCCAACACTCATCTTCTCTAATTCTATGAACTCATTTCACGTGGGCTGGGATGCAGCCACCCGATAACGGCCCAGGCTCATGACTGTCTGATTCAATGAGCAAATGATGAAAGATCACTTCAGCTGTCCAGTAGCAACTGGCTTTTTGGAAGCTCTGCGTGCGCCTAGTTTCAATAGCTGGGTTGAGCATGCACAAGAAGGTGGAGTTCCTTCATACAAATACAGTGTAAGCACTGTTCACCCCAATGCAGAAGCAGATGCTCTGTGCGTTGCTGCATGGGATTTGCACTGGGTCTTTGAGCAGAGGTGACCTTCACCCACAATGAGTCTGGTTCTGAATGGAAGCGTACTCAAACCCCATCACTATGCCTCCAAAGGCTCCTCTTTGGAGGTAAAATAAGTGAGCTCATCTGATCACCATGGAATGGAAATGAAACGTGTGACCTGGGTTTAATTGATCAGCAGGTACATGCATGCCATCATGACAGAAGAGTGTCAAGCAAAATACACTGCATAGCTGCTGACCATAATTTGGAATGCCTGGTGGATGGTGGCCAGCCCTACAAAAAGAAGCTGCAATTTGATGTGTTATCTCCTTACTTCCAGCTCAATAGCAAAGGAGAAGGCCTAATATATTTTATGTTGCAATTTTATAACCAATATATCCCCTATGTAGGACTATTTCAATTTCACCAAGGGTCCAGTCCTGCTCCGTCAAAGACAAGCAGACTTTTGCTGTTGACTTCGGTGGCAGAAGGAACAGCCTTGATGGGAGGAGGCTGTTTTCTGTAATGACCAGCAGTTTTGACCCCTGCTGTTTAATTTCTAACACACAACGGTGAAGCTGGTGGAGTGGTTGGCCATCAGAACTAGAGAGGGGCATAAATCTGAGCAGCTAAACTCTGGATGAAAGTTATATCTCAATCGGAATTGTGATCACCCATTTTCTGGTGCTTCAGTTCCCAAATGATGTGTGTCTAATAGAGGCTGGAGATAGGCATAAAATCAACTGAATGTGAGGTCAGAATACAATTATTCCTCTGTTTGGGGGACATTTGGATCGGAGTCCAAATAAGGGTCCTAACTTTGTGGCTTGTGCCCAACTCAACTCAGAACCAGACTCTGCCTGTGTAACTGGATTTATTTCTACTGAAAAATATGGACTCCTTTAGGGGACCAAATGTAGATTATTTCCTAGAGCCATTCGCCTAGCTGCCATCAGCACCATGACATGCCAGGTTTGGTATAGGGAAGTGTTAGCATAAAGTCTTCTGATAGAAGCGGACTTTGACGCTCCTGTTGTGGACTAGCTCATTACCCAATGCACAAACACCGGCCAAAACCCTGGAGATAGTTCCATTTACCCCCATCGAGCACTGTGTTATTTTAGTGAGGTGCTATAGTGCCCTATCTAAGGAGGTCTCTGCCCAGACTCCAGATATCTGGGGGCAGTTCTGCCCATGTTGCCATCAGGGCATGATACACTTTTACGCATGGAGAAATAGAAGCCACCACAAGTGTGGTGAAAAAGCCACAATGTTTGCACATCAGGGTGCAAAGTTAATGGGTCTGCTTCAACATGTGCCAGACACAACAGGTCTCTAGTGATCACTGCTGGCCAAGAAGGAGCAGAGTGCATCTCACCCTGATGCTTCCCATCTGGCCACCACCACTCTCTTTTAACACTCTAAGCTGGAATTGCTTTCTGTACGAGGGAGAGAGCCAGCTCAGGACTCCCCTCACTCGGGAAATCCTCCATTGTCCTTTTAGAATGGTTTCGAGATGGCTTTGCGTTGTTTCAGCAGAACAGCTTTTGTGGAACCCAGCGTTTGTTCTGCGCCATACAAGGTACATATTCCATGAGTCTTATCAAAACCTATCCCCAGGGAGTTGACATTGCTCCCAGACTGGTCTAACCTATGGCCTGGCCTTTCAGGACACAGTTCTGCCTTACAGGGAGGAGATCTGACTATAATTAATAGCAGATTTAAAAGTAACAAAAAGATGTGTATCTCTTCATATCACTTACAACTGGTGGAACTCATTGCCAGAGGATGTTGTGAAGACCAAAAGTGTAACTGGGTTCAAAAAAGAGCTAGAGAAGTTTATGGAGGCCAGGTCCATTAATGGCACTTAGTCTGGGTGGTCAGAGATGCAACCTAATGAATGGCTCTGAATGCCAGAAGCCTGGACTGGACAACAGGGGATGGATCGCACAATAATTGTCTTGTTCTCTTCATTCCCTCTAAAGCATCTGGCACTTGACTGCCCTTCTGCCTGGTGATGGGTCTAAAGCCAACATAACTGGTGCAGAAATTCCTGAGCCTCATGTTTTTAAAAATACCCCCTGGATTGTTATGTGAGGAAGCTCCCTGAGAAGCAAGATTATACAGGCTGTAAGGTGCAAATGAGTTGCTGGTGAAGGTTATGGCTATATGCCGTCCCCCACTCCATCCATGTCACATCAAGGCTGGTCATGCCCCAACAGTTACGGTTGTGTCAGTATCTCCATTTAAATCCCACACGCTGAAGCGTTTAAAACTTGGCTGGCAAAATTCACTCTGGGCTATGCTTTTTACACATCTATAGCCCAGAATGGTTTATTTTTAATATCCAAAGCTCTCAAGCAAGGGTGTGTCAGCCCCGAACAGGGAGCTCACACTTTGGGGAACTCATTTAGAAAAATGGCTTCTCTAGATCCCATCAGAGCAACTTGTTCTGCCTAAAATTCATAAGGAATTTCAGTCCATGGACAAGAGATCTTATGAGTCAGTCAGAGTCACTGATCCAGTGGAGGCTCTTCTACACTGTGCCAATAATCTTTTTACTTAACAAGCCCTATTAAAACACAAACTGATACGATAAGTAGCTTTTTGTGAGCCATGGTATCAAGCAGAACCTATGCATTCCTCTGACCCAGCCCTCCACTCGCCCTGTGAAAGTTAGGATTCACCCATCTAATCACATCGTTTCACTAGACTAAAGCATTTCAGCCCTCTGGAGACAACTGTCATGTGCCGTATGCAGAGAACTGCCGGAGGCCCCTGCAACAGTGAGGAATGATTAGGGGAAAGGTGTTTGTTGTGCTAGCAGGAATCTGGGGAACTAAATGCTTGGACGCAATAGTAAGAACATTTGCCCACAAGGGGCATCTAAAGGCTTCAGGGGGAAGGTGACAGAAATGAGGGTGAGGTGGTAGTGTACGACACATGCTTCCAGTGGTTTTCTAGGTAAATGGCTCCTGGAAAAGGTTTCCTATAGAGGTGGACATTCTGCTGCTGGCACTACAGTAAGTCCAGGTGGTCGTTAAAGGAATGATCACGGAGCTGGTCATCACGCCGGTTGGGTTCTGTCACTGACTTGCTCTGTGGCTTTCATCAGATCACATAACCTTACAGAATCATAGAGCTGGGAGGGACCTCATGAGGTCATTTAGTCCAACTCTCTGCTAAAAGCAGGACCACTCTCACTAAATCATCCCAGCCAGGGTTTGATCCAACTGAGTCTTAAAAGTTTCCAAAGATGGAGATTCCTCCACTTACCTAGGCAACCCAGTCCAGTGCTTCCTCACCCACCTAGTGAGAAAGTTTTTCCTCATATCCAATACCTCCCCAATCTTCACTGATAATTCTGTCTGGAAAACAAGGATAACGGGTCAGATTTTGGCCTTGTACTAACAAGCTGGCTGTCCTCTGGTCTGCAGGAACCTGCGTGGGGATGGGAAGCATAAAGCTATCTAAGCCCAGCTCTAATACACTCTTTTTAGCTCCAGGGTACAAGGTGTATTCAAGGTCCTACTGGGATACAGCAACCCCATCCAATGTCACAGACCTCTGGGTGATGTTTCCAGAGGCACAAGTTAGGGCAAACATCAGATGTGTCTACCTTATGCCAAGGGCTGACCCAGCTTCAGATTCCAGATCCTAGAAAGCCACCTTTGTCTCCCACAGCATGTCCCAGAAACTGCACCAAGTGCAACTAGCCTAGATCTGGGGATTTGGAGCCAGTGATCTTTCCTATCTATGTAAAGCCAAGAGCTATACAGGAGAACTTTCATGTAAGCACAAAGTTCTGCTATTAATTATGCCATGGGGTAATGCAACTTCCCTGTAATCACTGGTGACCTAGAAAAGGAATCCACTGATCCAGAAACGTATGTCTAACAATCTGCGTGCATGGTATACATCATGGGACCAGTGGTTTATGGAAATTAATCCAATCTCCTGCCAAATGTAATAACAGCTGAGAACAGGAGTATGGGCCTTAGAATCACTGAATGTAACCCCTGGGTGTATGTGTCATCAATTATCGCTCCTAGTTTTGCTAGGCTTTGTTTATGCCACTGTCCTTTCTCTTGTCAAGTGGTGAAATAAATCAAAAGTGTCTAAATGCCTTAAGATGTGCTTCTACTTAATGGATCTTGATTTGGCCCCTAGAACTGTGAACAAACAGTGCATGGAAAGAATGTGTACTATAGACAAAAGCGTCTCACTGTAAATCACACCTGTCAGGAACGAGGTGTCAAACAAATAAGAAAGGGCCCGAAAAACAGAGATGGTGCCTAAGCCAACAAAGAGACACAACCAATGTTTTGAAATGATTGTATCCAGAGGTTCATGATGAGCTGCAGATGAGTTATGCAAAGGGCAAGGGGCTAGGAAACCAAACTTCTTAACAACTTGAAAGTGAACGTGCCAGAATCTCCTGTGTTGGACAGACTCAGTGGAACACTGTGGCCTTCAAAGGTGGTGAGAGAAGTTAGGCATCAAACCTCACTGAATTTCAATGCAAGCTGGGCACCTGATTTCCTTTAGTATCTTTGATAATCTTGGATGGATGGTCTAACTCTGGACTCTTTGAAATGAATGGGAGAGGTCTCGTTAACTTAAGTGGACACAAGATCAGGCCCTAAAACAGGATAGTCCTGAATTAATATTGTTATAACCTCTTCTAGAGTAACATTCCTGCATCCAGACTGGTTTTGGCTGGAGGAGAAACTCCCAGATGCATCTGACTTCATCAGATTCACTTTTTGCATCCCGATCCAAAAGAACCTGCCCATCTCACTGGTTTTTAAGCAGAACTCCCTGTGGCTTTCAGTAAGAGGTTCTTCTGAAAAATAAATGGCCCAGAAATTGTTGTGTGATTCTCTCTGGGTTCCTTTTAATGTATTCAGGAAGTCACTTGCTGGCTTTTTCCACGAGTCCTTGTTTGCCCTTCACCATCTGCAGTCGGCAAAGACAGGCATCAGCTTTTTTCATTATAGATGAGCAAGAAATGAAAGATTAAAGGATGCCTGACTCACTAGGTGTTTATCTTTCCTTCAAATGTCGCTGGATCCAAAAACAGGCCTTACCTGCTCATTTGGGGAAAGCATCATGTTCAGTAACTCTCTCTGTGAAGGACTGTGATGTGAGGAAATGGAAGCACAGCATGCAGAAGGACTGCAACCATAGCGTGCATTCTGTCACAGGATTGCTTCTCAAAGTTGGCTAAGAATTGTGACCCATGTTTTAGAGAAGGAGAATCTGAGGCACAGAGCAGGGAAGAGAGTTGGCCAAGCCATGAGCAGGGTCACAACTAGAGCCTAGGTCTTCTGGTGCCCAACACCCTCTTGAAGGGGCCTCATTATAGTCCAGCTTAGGTTCCCCATCACCAGGTACTAGTGTGACCTCCTCATCAGTGAGTTGTGTCCCCCCCGTGCTGTCTGCAGGGCATGTGAGTCTTTCGCTCAAGACGTAGAGTCATGCCTTCGGCTCTGGACAGGAGTTGGCCAAGATGGCAGCCATTATGTCAGCGTGACCCAGTTGACAATGGCTGGTTCTGTGGTAATGAAACAGGGCGTAAATCCGCTGCCAGAACTGGGGCAGAAAAGCCACTTGATCTGAATGAACTCTTCTGCACTTCATGGTGGCTATTCACAGGCATTGGCAGGGAGGCTCGGAGAATGTTCCTGGTCCTGGCTCTCAATGACCTTTGCATTGCTCAGCCAAGCAACTTGTCAAAATTGGTTCAAAATGGCCAGCCCCTTCCGGAAGCATTAATGTTCCAGGCATCAATTTCTTTTAGGCAGGGACTGTCTCTTCCTATGGGCACGTACAGCACCTGGCACATTAGGGCCCTGATCTCATCAGGGGCTTACTATTACAGAAAATAAAATGCAACTCCTTTCCTGTGCCGGCATTGCCCAGACAATCCCAGCTCAGTGCTTTGGGCCCTCGGAGCAGCAGCAGCTGCGAAGGGATGAAAGGATGGTTTTTTCCAATGGTATCAAGCTGAGTCAGGAAGGACAGTCGGGGGGGGGGGGGAGTCAGCTCTTTTGCTTTGTTTTCCCTATGCTTTAAAAAAAAATCCCCCCTGCTGCATGTTTCAACTCCCAGCTGCCTAGGGCAGATCCATGTCTCTATGCCAAACTCTTCATGGTCACCCCAAGTCCCCCTGAGCCTCTCCTTTATCCGGTTTTCTATCTGCAGGAAGCTGCTTACACCATTTCCTCCCCAACGAGCAAGAGGCAGTTGAACTGAAGTGAATTTCAAGCTGCCCCGCAACAGCTCAGCCCTTCCAGACCTACAGGGAAAATTCTTTCGTGTCTGTTTAAGTCTGTGACCCTTTGTGGAGAGCCAGCTAGATCACATTGCAGATAGGGTGGAAGACCTTATTATCTTGCTGCTGGGAAGTCGGTGGGGTGGGCAGAGCACATGCATGCACATTGCTCAGGGCTCTGCTGCCGCTGCGTTCTCAGGACTTGGGAAAGTTAGCTAAGCCTGACGTTTTCAGTTTCGGGACTACTGCTTCCCATGGCCAGCATCAGGCATGCATCTGCCACTTTTCTTTGCTAATTAGGATGGTGTGGTGAGAGGCAGTGGAGAAGATAATGGCTGGCCCAGGATTGAGGGAACGTGTGGCACAGCCGTAGACAAAGCCCCTTCCGACACATCCGCCACAGATCAAATGCTCTTATCAGCCAGCAATAGCACTTCCTAGCCACTCTGAGCACCCTTTGCACTGGGGAATTGGGTCTTTTGTGTTTATCCCACTGGGACTAGTGCTTTTTAATCTGCTGTTTCAGCCATGTGGTTTAAATCCTTCTCTTATTCCACCAGTGTGACACCATGGAAGTAAGCTTGGCCCCGTCCATGCACAGCAGTTAGTTCATTCACAAAGGAGCATTTTAATCGCCTAGTCCAGGGACATTCATCTCTTCCAGATGACTGGACCCTTTCAGGAGTCTGCTTTGTCTCATTGTGTACCCCCAAAGTTTTACCTCTCCAAAACAACTTGCTCACAAAATCAGACACAGGGCTGTCTTTGGGGGGTTGCCCATCCTCGGCGCGCCACTGCCCATTGCTGCTTTCGGTGGCAAGCCAAAGGCAAGGGGCAGGGCAGAAGCACAGAGCCTGTCCTCTAGGATGGCCAACCCCACCGCTGGGGTGGAGCAGCTGGCCTCAGGGACGGGGCAGGAGAGCAGAGCCTGGCCTCTGAGCTGGCCTGGTCCCCCCCACAGCACAGGGTGGGGGCGAGGACCCCAACAGGCTGATTCCCACCCCTGCCTCGGGACAGTCCTAATCAGACATAAAGACACAAACACGCCACAGCGCATAGCTCCTGGAAAACTGGTCACATTCTCATTGTTACCATAGACTCATAAAATTCATCAGTTGGAATATTAATATTGCACTTACATTTCAGCATGTAGCTGGCAGTATAAACAAGCTGTTTGTATGAAATTTTAGTTGAGACTGACTTTGCTAGTGCTTTCTGTGTAGCCTGTTGCAAAACTAGGCGTGCATCTGGAGGAGCTGATGTTCCCTCTAGCAGACCAATGCATACCCCCAGGACACGTGGAGTCCTGGTTGAAAACCACTGGTTAGGGTTGCATCTGGATTTGCTAGCTCTTCTGCTGTAAAAGCAGTTCATAGATACGGGGCCAGAGCATGGGCAAATGGGGCCAGCCCATTCTGCGAAGGGATTGTAAAAACAGAGGAAGGCCTGTGTCTGTATTGCTCACCTTCCTGAAATCAGAGGGAATGGACTTGATGGGGGAAGGGGGAGAAGAGAGACTTGGCACCTGTCTGGATGTGACCGACCTGATTAGACATCTCAGCCCTAATGAGATACATCCTGAATTCTCCCCTCGGCCTGCGTGAAGGACCAGAGATGTTTGGAGCAAGAAAATCGCTGCCTCCTGCGGTCCACAGATTCTCTGCTCGCTAGGAACATCTTGGCCCCTTTTGACCCTTCACACCTCTCCTCCTCTGCCCCGCAACCCCACTAATCATCTTAGCTCTTTGATTTTGTTATCTCCTCACCCATGTCTTATCCCAGGGTGTGCGTTATCACAGCTAGCGTGTTAATTCTACTTCTGTTCCATTCATCACCAGGACTTTTGTCCACCATATGCCCCATGTAAAGAGACCTGGATATGGGCCATCTCCCAGAGGAGGAGACTTGATTCACAGTTAATTCAGTCTCAACCTCCCTGAATAAAACCCTCTGGTAGAAACTAGCTATTTTCTTTCTCAGCCTCTGGGCCAGAGACAGCCCTGCTGTAAATAAATGCACCTGCTAGTGAATCAATGGGCTCGCCTCCAGCGTTCACCAGGTCAGAATTTCACCCAAGGCATGACAAGTTCCTAACGGGCAACCGTGTTAGTCTAATTCAGCAAAACAAGCAAAGAGTCTTGTGGCACTGTTCGAGATTAACAAATTTATTTGTTGCATGAGATTTCATGGGAGAAAATCCCACTTCATCAAACACTTTGAAGATGGGGAGCTGTATCTCGGAAGTGTGGGGTTTTCCAAAATGCTTAAAGAATTGAAGACCACATGTCCCGTTGGATGTGCTTCTAAATCCCATAGGTGCTTGATAAAGTACCACCCAAAAATGAATAGCCCTCTTTAGATCAATGGGAAGTTTTTGCAGATGCTATTTCAAGATGTCAGTACTTGGCTACTGAGATCTTGAGAAATCTGAGGTCTTGAATCTTGGCTTTATTTGACTGCAAGTGCCGTGTATTCAGGTTATCCAGCCCTAGCTATACTCATGTGGGTCCAGGGAGGTTAAAAATGTCCCTGGTTATGCAGCTATAAAAATAAGGCACAGAACTCACCAGACAACAGCCCAGTGGCTACACTCTCCCATTGACAGACTGGGGAAAGGCTGGTTCTGGTCACAGAGCACTGGAGCCCCTTTCCCGCAGAAGTGACAGGGGTCCATTCACTTGGGCAAGGGATTTAGTCAGAGAAGAGGGGTTTCATGCGAATGCCTGGCTTGCTGGTGCCATGCAGCCCTGGAGAGCCTGAGCAATACAGCAAGTCCCCCTCAGATCAGACTTCCCTGGGAGCCTGCTATGGGCAGCCAGCAAAGCCTGGCCAATCTCCGTAGTCTGTCTGCAGTAATTCACGTGCTTGACTCCTTGCATTTAGGAAAGGAACAATAAGTAGAGATCTGCTGTCTCGCTGCCTTGCCCCAGGCTATATCCCCTTCTCCTGGGCCATGCCTCTGGCATGCCTCCTGTGAAGAAGACTGTGCTGGACAGTATGGGACAGTAGATCAGTGGTTTTCATACCATGGGTTGCAGACCCTCTGGCACTGGGTCATGGCGCCCCTGCTACTGCCACCAAAAGACTGCAATGCATTGCTCAAAGATGTAATTGTTGGGTTGTGGGCTTAAATGTTATTTTTTACAACTGGGCCCTGAAGAAAAGTTTGAAAACCACTGGACTAGATGATGATACTGGTCCCTTCTGACTTTAGAAGCTATGAGATCTGCTGGTTTAATGGCTCCTTCATACTGCTGGGTGGCTCTTGGGTGAGAGGGTGAGGCAGAATTGGCCACTGTTATTGTCCACATGCACAGTTAGGTTTGTCAGTGTGGGCAGAGTTAATACAAATATTAGGGAATCAAAGTGAGCTACACAAGTTATTTTAAGTAACTTGTGTATCTCCCTTCAACTGCCGCTGAAAAAGGAGGCAAGTGTAGACCAGACCTAAGAGATTCTCTGGGAGGCAAGGTGTTATCGAACTATAAACTGTAACTATTAATGATGCAATTTATTATTAATAATAAATAATATCACCCTGGATTAGGCCTCAGAGTCTTTCAGCCAGCCTAACTACAGCATAGGCATTTCTTCATGAGAAGGTACAATTTTTTTTTTTTTAAAGTAAGTCCTTGGAAAAAGTCTGGCACTTGGGAAGTGCTGTGTAAACATGAGCTAATTCAGGGTTGGAACCACTGAAGTGGAAAACAAGAAACACCTGGAACTTCTCCCTGCTTTTCTGGTCACAATCAGAGACGCAAAGCTCTTTGTTCTCTCAATGATTATTTTTCTGCAAACTCATTGGAAACAAATGCCCAGAAATGCTCGCAAGGGATTGTGGTTGGAACTAGACTGTGTGGAGGAGCAGGGGAGGGCTCAAAAGGTGGCCAGCTCTAAAGGTTTTCATTTCCAATCAGTCAGATTTTGCTTTAGCCAAACAATCCTTACATCCATTTTGGGGCTGACAACAGATGAAAGTTGAGCTGGACACATCTATAAGATATTCCCTTCCCTAACACCCAGTTTTGTCCTGTATTAACCTCTGGGGCTAAGGAGATATTTGATTTTCATCACACTCTATGAAACATACAACGTGTGCCATTTTCCATTGCCCACAAAAGTCTCTAAAGTAGAAATAAAGATTTCCACTCTTGGTGGCCTTTGGTAATACTCTGTGGAGGGCTTGGATTGTGATTCTTCACTTTTCTCAGCTATGAGAAGTCAGGATCAGTTATGGTGGTGGTATTTTTCTAGCAGTAATGTCATGGAATAGAGAGGGGCCGGGCTGTAAATCGCATTTCTCGCTTGTTGTATCTGATGTCTCACTGCAAGCTGTCACTTAGAGTGGAGCAAATGTCACTCTGAGCGGGGAAAGGCAGACCTGAAACAAATTGCTTTCTCATCTACAGAAGGCAAAAAGGCTATGTCTACACTGGGGTGGGGGTGGAAGGCTTGGAAGCTGACTTGACAAGGTCGATGTGAAGTCAACCTTGTTAAGTTGATTTCAGGGTATACCTGGAGCTGCCCCACGTCCTGCCCCACCCCTGGTCCCAACCTCCTGACACCTGTGGCAAGGGGTTGGGAGCCCGATCAGGCTCCTAGCCTCTCTCTGCTGCCTGCAGATGGGGGTGTGGGGACCAACAGCCTGTTTCTACAGCCTGCGGAGAGGGGCAGAGTGGGCTCCCAGCCTCTCTCCGCAGGTGCCAGGAACTGGCTGCCAGCCCCCACCAGCCACAGAGAGGGGCTGGGAGCTGGATCCGGCCCCCAACTCCTCACCACGTGGCAGGAACCAGAGCAGGCCATTTGGTGGCTGGATCGTGGCCCCCGAGCCCAGTCATGCGCCAGGGTGGGGAAGGGGATGTGCCCTGCCCTGTGAAGTTGACTTAAATGCTTAAGTTGACTTATAGGGCAAGAGTTGTTAAGTCAGCTTAAGAAATTGCTTAAGTCAGCTTAACAATTTCTAAATATAGACTGGGCTTTGCTTAAGTCGACTTAAGTGGCTTTAAGTCGACTTAAGCCCATACTGTAGACCGGGGGTGGCCGAACTTGTGGAACTCAAGAGCCACACAAGTTGATTATTAAACCTTCAAGAGCCGCACTGAGCCATATAGCCATATGCTTTTACCTACTAAATTGATTTGCTGACGTTCTTCCGTGAGCCATGCTTTTTCATTCAAGAGCCACATGTGGCTCCCAAGCCGCAGTTTGGCCACACCTGGTGTAGAGATACTCAAAGAAAGGGAATCTGAAAAGGCCCTTATAGATAAGTCCTACAGAGGAATGAAAGCCATGGGGTGCTATAAAAATTACAAGATGGGATTTCACAGAAAATGAGATTATTTAGACCAGAGAGTCTACTGAAATTTTTAACCAGCAGTGAGGCGTTAAAAGACCTCCACCCTCCTCTTAACAAAGCAAATGTGTATGAATAGGCACACATACATGATTAGCATTCAAATTCCCTCACCCATCTCCATGCAGCTTGTCTTTATTGTAAACTTCACTGACACCCAAACATAAAAGGTATTGTCAACTTTTTCTGGAGTTCTGAATTTTCCTAGATCAGGGGTCTGCAAGCTGCAGCTCTGGAGCCACTGTGGAGAAGTGGGAACCCTCTGCTAGATTAGTCAGGGAAGACAGGGGTGTTGACCCTCTTTCTTTTCTATTCGGGTGATGGGACACAGGTGGGTGATATGAGGTAGAGCCACTAGGGGGTAGGGGGGTCGTGTTTAGGGAGCCTGTACCTGGGACCCCCCGCTGGTCACACCGGATTCAACTAGTTGGACCAGGGGGCGGAGAGGTGGGCAGAGCTAGGAGGGGAACAAAGGACCGGAGAGGGAAGAGGGAAAATGGGGGTCCAAGAGACAGGACCCTGCCCTGGGGTGTAGCCCTAATCCCCTGGGGGTTTCACTTGTGGTTGTTCTGAGGATGCTGATACCAACTGTCCTTGCTGCTGTATGAACTGCTTTGCTAATAAACCCTCTGATTGCCACACTGGCTGAGAGTCGCTGCTGATTGGGACCCTCCTGGGGGGAGGAAATCCCCTCCAAGGGAGACCGGACAGAGCAAGGATCTGACCCTCTGAGCTTGGAGTTGGGGGCTGGCTGCACGGAGCGTGGAGACCCGGGTGCTGGACGGGAGGAGACTCCGCCGTGGCAGAGACCTGACTGGCTGTGGACAGAGGGGATCCAGGAGGCTTGTCTGGGGTCTCCATCACAGCCACACGCGGCTCTTTGGCTGCTTTCTTGTGGGTCTGGGCTCTGTGCCCCCTCCTGCCACCAGGGATCTCTTCAGGCAGCCCACTTCAGGCCCCCTCCGCCCCGGGGGACACTGCGGGGTGCCGGCTCCTAGTTCCAGGCTCCCTCCCCATCCCAACAGGCCACCCTGCTGCAGGTGCCTGGCCCAGCTCCCAGCTCCCCCCACCGAGAGGCTACACCCATTGCGGCTCTCAAAACATTTGATTATTGAAGGAATTTTTAAAAATGGCACTTATCTTCTGGGTTGCAGTCCCCAGCCTAGATTTTCTTCCTGTAGGACTGCTTTGCCTTCAGGCTTGGCCAACCTCCAGCTCTACACTTCTCCCCTTACATGTACGTATAGGTTGGAATTAGTGGGGCACACCTGCTCTGCAAAGGTTGCTCTGCATTTTTCTGCAGGCTCATGGAGACTGGGATTCAGTCACCCCAGCCTGGAAAACTGAATAGAAAAAGTCAGCTCTGCTGTGGAATGCCAAAGGCCCAGTTTTAATATGCCATTGTTCTTTTTCGATTTCTGTAGGACTTTTCCATGTGGAGCTGACCTAATGACCTGCAAGTCAAAATAGCCCCACTGACAGACCCAGAGGCTTCAGGTATTTATTTTTTAATTGATTTTATTCTCCTTCTTCACAGTTCCTCACCCAGGGTTTATCTACCAAACAATGTCAAGAATATTTGTCCCACAGCGAGAGAGAGCGTTCAGTGCAAAATCCTACAGGCCTTCTTCTTTACATTTCTTTCTAAGAATGGTGGTGATAGGATAGACTAAACATTTCCTGATGGTGCAGTAAGAAAGCTCAGCTACCCAGGTCACAGAGCAGAAATAAGAGACCTGGACAGTAAAAGTGTGTAATGAAGCCATTCTATGTGCACAGCTCATACCGCCTCCCTGTCTGGCATGAGTGGCTGGAATCACTTGCTCCCATCCAGCCTTTTCATGATATAATTAATTCATTCCTCATGGAGCATATTTCAGTAAGTTCAGAAGCAGGGAGATGCCCTCCACTGATTTACCATGAAGCTTGTCTGTACTCTCAGGTAGCAAATGCCTAATGCATTTACCAGTAATTCAGGGACGACCTTGGCAATGACTGCAGGAAAGAGAATTGGATCTAACATCCGAAATGTTCTGAGAGCAGACGTCCCTGAGTCACTGCTCAGGCTCAGTCACAGGATCCAGAAGAAAAATGAAGAAATGTTGCATAGAGACCTCAGCTCGCATTGTGTAATCCCATTCTATTCCCCATACACAGCCATCATAGTCCAGCCACTTTGTAAAGCAAAATCTGATAAACCACAGCAGAACTGTACAGAAATATACCTCTCTAACAGCGGACGCCTAAAAGAATCAAGATATAAAGGGCTGCATTCGGTGAATTGGTTAAAGACGATGGCATTTCTCCCCAGGAGGGTAGGAGTATGAGCTTACTTTTGATTTCATTTTGATTAATAAAAGGATTAAAAATTCTTATTTTAAGTGGCAGACATGAAAACCTGGATGGCTACCCTCAAGTCAATATGGGTATGTCTACACTTACAATTTAGTTTGAATTAAGGAGGCTTAATTCGAACTAAATTAGTGGATATCCACGCTACCTTTCATTAGTTCGAATTAAGGAGTTCCCTTAGTTCGAACTAAGGAAAGCCTAGTTCAAATCTATAAAACCTTTCTTAAGTTTGACGTGATGGTTAATTCAAACTCATTAGTTCGAATTAAGCCAATGTAGTTGTGTTAATTCGAACTAACTGTTAGTTACATGTGCATGGACATGCTAGTTCAAATTAGAGTTTCTAGTGTGGATATGTTAATTCAAAATTCAAATTAACTTAATTCAAACTAATAATTATTAGTTCAAATTAATTAGTTTGAATTCAGTTATTTCAAACTAACCTTCTAGGTGTAGACATAGCCTATGAGTTTTAGCAGTGACTTCAGTGTATCCAGATTTCCCCCAAAGTGCCTACCTACCAAAGGCAAGACTTACCTGGGGATCAGATACCCCACGTCCTGAACTTGCTTCCACTGAAGTCTGTGGTAAAACTCCCCTTGACATCAACTGTTGTCAAATCACAGTTGTGGGTCACACACCTATGTGGCATCTTCATCGGCAAATTGTCCAGTTGACTTCAGTGGCACCACATGCACAGTAAAGGACTATCTAAAGCAGGCGTGGCCAAACTGCGCTCTTCCAAGATAAATTGCGGCTTCCCGAAGAGCACAGCGGGGAAGGGCGGCATGGTGGGAGACAGGGGTGAGAAGCGTGCAATGGTCGGGGACCGCAGAGAGGCGACGGCATGGTACAAGCTGGCAGGGAAGTGGAGGGTGGTCACTGCCGGCAGGGAAAGGCGGCGTGGTCAGAGACTGCGGGGAAGGGGCAGTGTGAGCAGAACCGGCAGGGAAGGGGTAGTGTGGTCAGAGCCACCAAGGAGGGGCAGCATGGTCAGGGTCGGGGTGGGCAGAAGTGTCGCATGTTCGGGGAGAGCAGAGAAGGAGCAGCGTGGTAAGAGACTGCAGGGAAGTGGCAACAGGGGTGGGGGAGGAAAGCGCAGCATGGTTGGAGAAGGCCCTGCATGTTTAGATTCTCTCATAGGGCCTAATGCAGCTTACTTGTTGTTAAAATAAAATTGTGTTTTACAAGTCTTAAACATGATGTGGAATACTAAAAAATGAAAATACAAAGGAGAAAAGTTTAAAACTGAATGTAGATTATTTTCAATTTTTGGCACAACCTACTGCTGTGAAGCATTGTATTCCACAATGACATTCAAAACATTGTGCAATACTTAGAGATCAGCATCTGAGAGAGCTTTTACTTACTGCATTGACAAGTTACTGCCCAGATTTTAAAAAACTTGGCACAAGCCTGCAGTGTTCTACATCTAGTTTTCATGGTAACCTTAAGTAATTATTAGAATCTGACATTAGTAGGATCAATATTTGTCCTGTTTTTATGATAAAGTTGAAGTATGCAATGAATTTTAAGCTTAGTAATTTTGGAGTAGGTAAAAATATGTGGTTATACACCTCAGTGCGGCTCTCGAAGGTTTAATAATCGACATGTGCGGCTCTTGAGTTCCACAAGTTTGGCCACCCCTGATCTAAAGTGAGCAAGGTATCAAAATACAGTAGAAAAACAACAAGGAGTTGTGTGGCACTTTAAGACTAACAGATTTATTTTTTGCTTGAGCTTTCGTGGGAGAAGATCCCACTTCCTCAGATGCTTCGAAGATGGGTGAACTTACAGAAAGGAATGAAACTAAATGCAAGGGGGTGTAAAACATAGGATCAGGTCATAAAGTAACAGCAAATCAGAGCAGTTTACAGGCTCAAACCATGGGAAGCTGTTACTTTATGACCTGATCCTATGTTTTACACCCCCTTGCATTTAGTTTCATTCCTTTCTGTAAGTTCACCCATCTTCGAAGCATCTGAGGAAGTGGGATCTTCTCCCACGAAAGCTCATGCAAAAAATAAATCTGTTAGTCTTAAAGTGCCACACAACTCCTTGTTGTTTTTTTTACTGGACTAGACTAACACGGCTATCCATTTTGAAATTATCAAAATACAGCCCCATGTGAGGCTTTCAGCTCCTCAAGTGAGCTTCATCCACCTCTTGGGATAGTTGTCTTCTCACTGGAGAGTATTGTGTAGTGGGCAGGTGGGTAGGAAAAAGGATAGATGTGTGACCTCTAGAGCAGATCTTCAGGATAGTCTTGAAGGCCATATTCACTCAATCTGTGCTAAACTGCTTTCATGGAAGTGAAGCATTAGAGGAAACTACCCACCCCAAATTACAGGGGTAATGGGGGACCTGGCTCCCTCACTTTGTTCATACTGTGGTGGGATGACCAGCATTCTTAGCAACTCTCGGGGCTTTGCAAACCAGATTCTCAGCTGGTATCAGTCAACACATCTCCATTAAAACCAAAACCAGCAAACTGGATCTGAAGTTTTACTTTATTTCTTACTTTCATGAATTGACCTTCATAACAAACTGTGCTGCTTATGCCACCAATGAGACATAAGTGTATGTGTGGTGAGAGGTTGTCTGTGCAGTTGAGAAAATGAGTGATGGTTTCTAAACGATCTCTACAACCTGTATGAGAGCCAGGCTTGCTCCTTCGCTCCCTGTGCTGGTGGAGAAGACAGCATACTATGTCCATGGGAAAAGAGAACACCTTACATTGATCTTGACTGAGCCCCACCTTGCTGAATGATGGAAGATTATGTCTGGAGAGGACCACAGAAGGTCATCTAGTCCAAGTCCCTGTTCTAAGCAGGACCAACCCCAACTCAATCATCCCAGCTACGGCTTTGTCAAGCCAGGCCTTAAAACTTCCTAAGGGTAGAGATTCCTCCAGCTCCCTTGGTAACCCCTTCTAGTGCTTCATCACCTTCCCCAAGAAAGCTTTTCCTCATCTCCAATCTATACTTCCCCCACTGCACCTTGAGACCATTGCTCCTTTTTAATATCATTTGCCACTGTTGAGAACAGCCAAGCCACATTCTTCCTGGACCTTCCCTTCCAGGTAGTTAAAGGCTGCAATCAAATGTTCTCTCATTCTTCTCTTCTGCAGACTAAAGAAACCCAGTTCACTCAGCCTCCCCTCATAAGATATGGGCTCCAACCCCCTAACCATTTTCTTAACCTCTGACGGACTCTATCCAATTTGTCCACATCCTTTCTACAATGGGGGTCCCAAAACTGAATGTAGCATTCCAGATGTGGCCTCACCAGTGCCAAATAAAGGGGAATAGTCATTCCCCATGATCTGCTGGCAGTGCTCCTACAAATGCTGCCCAATATGCTTGGAATGATGTTGGCGGGTGGGCTTTGAGGGGAGGCATGGCCTCCACTTCCTTGTTGGAAGCTGCCTCTCTACATTATGAAGTTTGAGGATGACATGGGAAAGTAAAAGGGCTGGTGAAATGGTAGGAATCACATCCTAGTGGCAGATCTTCTAGTTGTGATGCTGATAGATCATGGGCAGTACAGGAAATATTAGTTTGTAAAATGTGATTGAGAAACTTGGAACGTGCTTCACAAATGATAAATCAAAAGGGTTGCATGTCCTAGTTCTGTGTGAGGCTCACATGGGAACGGAGTAAAAGAAAAGAGAGTTCTGAGATTTTTAACCTCTAGACATGTATCAATGTTCTTTGGGCTGAGATGGTTGGTGCTGTGAGACCAGAGAGTAACAAACCATACTGCACGGTGTCTTCAGCACTCTGGGTGGACTATTGTTATTTCCTTTTCCTCCTAACATACGAATTACTCTGATGGTGAAATCTGGACAGGTTACCTGCAGGGAGGATGAATCTCACCTTTCTTTGCTTGGATTAGTATTTAACAAACTCAGATTATCAGTAGGCATTCAGGAGTGAAGAATATTCATTGTTTATGACCTGGAGGTTTTATCAATGTTAACCAGATGCTTGTTCATCAGAAAAAATCAACGCTTTCATTAGGTCCTACCAACTTCATACATTTCTCTTCCAAAAGCTTATGGAAAGCCAGGATGCAGCTGCACTTGATGCATGAGGGGAGGGTTTTCAGAAGTACCTAAGGGATTGGGGAGAACCAGTCCCAGCAAAAGTCAGCGTCACACCACTAATTGTTTGCTTGTAATGGGACTTTTGAAAGTTCAGCCCTTGCACTTAGTAGAAACTCCACACTTAGCACCTTACCCCTTCCACATGACTGGATTTTTTAACACACTTTGTCTGGTGCAAAAAGTGCAGTCAAGCTCGGAAAGAAGCTTGAAACCTATTTCTCTTGGTACATTGAATCCCGTAAGTGAAGAATCAACAGAGACTTCTTTTTCCTAACTCTATTCTGATGCATGCAAACATTTCTTCTTCCAACAAAATCCCGCTCTGTAGCTAGGAGATGAAAGGGGACTATTTTATGTATTCACCCTCTCCTCCTTTTAATACTGACTTCTGTCTCTGTCTCTCCATTTCGGGGTCTGTGATTCCATGTTTTATGAACAAAATACTGTGTTAAAAGAGTGTCAAGGAAACAAAGTCATACTCCAAAAATGCCCGAATGCCAGTTGCCGGAGCAGGGGTATTGGCTGACAGCAGGTGAGACATAGGGATCTTTGTCCAGGTTTGTGAAGAGAGCGTGCTCTAGTGCTCCTAGATTATATGTCAGGCAACCTCATCTATAGGCTGTGTTCCAGCTCCACCTGTAATCTATATGTACACATACATAAGGGATACTGATATATTTATATCTCTACCTCATATCAGAGATATAAAATTAGAATTTTATGCTGCTTTGTAAGCTGGTGTCACTGCCTCTGTTTTAAACCTTCATTTTCCAGGGTTTTATCTCTGGATCCTAAAAATTGAGAAGAGGGGGAAAAAAAGAACTCCAAAGACGTTAGTAGCTGCAGCTGCTTTTGCTTTAGTGTGGTCATCTAGCTCCTAAACAGCTTTGTTTTCCAAAGTAAAAATATTCAGGCCAGCAGTCCACAGCACTGAATCTTCTTTCTTGCCTTTGGGTGTTTGCTTTAGAAGAAGACAGTAGCTGCTGGCTTCCAACAACAACAACTCATCAGGGTTTTTAGGATACAAATGCAATGCGACTGTGTAGCAGTTATATTAACATTACATTGACATACTGGCGACTCAGTATGTCCTACAGAATGAGGCTCTGATCCTGCATGAAGAGGCAATAGCCGGCCAGGAGCTGGGGAAATACACTGAGACATGATAGATTGTAGTGGATGAGAAGCTGCCATCCCGTTCCATTCAGGTTAGTACGTTGCACCCATCCCTGTGAAGACTTCATGACCTCCAGAAGTGCACAGAAAGACGTGAGCCAGCTAGCCTTAACATCTCTCTGTCCTTCCCTCAATTTCTTCCTGTGAAAACTGCATGTGGAGTTCTTATTTTTAAAATATTTTTAAATATTTATTTTTGTGTGCTCCGCCTAGTGTTTTACATTAGTGCGGGCAGGTGGAAAAAATGTGCGTGCACTTCGTGTGGAAGCTGGTGAAGTCTGTGATAGTTCATCCTGCTACAGTCTGGGCCAGGCACCCATGAAAACATGCATCTTCCACACAGACAAGGTTTACCCTTGCAGCAGACATTTCCACTGTGCCTGAGTTGATTTTCAGTGATCTTTCACATACCCAGGCCCAGGATTAAGTGGTTTGATGAGCAGGACCAACAAGGAAATCCTGATATCATTGGTATCAGTGACAAAACTGCCCTTGACTGCAGATGGGCCAGGGCATTACACACGTGTTCTTGAATCTGTTGTGCTCTTTGGGAAACCAGCGTGGAGGGCGGATCTGATGGGCTCACGGCAGCCCATGTTGCTGAGCAGACGTGCAGCAATGTTCTGTGCTGACTGCAGTTGCCTCAGGGCTCATGGTTTCATGTCCAGGCAAATCGCGATGCTGTGTCGAAGAGTATGCCATGCTATTTCCTTCTCTCGCTGCTCCTCCGATGCAGATGAGTAACCTCGCTATGCCGCTCCCCTTCTCGTCCTGGCTTTCCTACAGGTGCATTGCGGTGGGCAGGCGATCCTTACAAGTGTCCTGTAGAAATGGTCATCAAATTTCCAAACCACATTCAGGAACTGAGCTCCTGTCTGACTGTTCTTGGCAGGCGTACGCTTGTGGCCAAACTCTTAGTCCCATTTGAGAGAGGATGAAGCCCTTCCACCATCAGTTGGTGCTGGAGCATCACAGAGACTCTGCCCATGTTCTTCCTTGCCCAGATCCAGCTGGTCCCTGCATCCATCCAGGGCAGCTTTGATCACACAGGTTTTCCTGTCAAGCTGGTGAGTGTGTTGTCTGTAGTCGGGCTGAGTGCACCGCTCTGGAGCAGGAGCTGCTGGCTGCTGTTTCGAACACTGTCCGTTTCCTTTGGATTCAGCTGGGATGCGCCCCTCTGACGCACAACAAGCCTTAGGTCCTGGGTCGTATTCTCTCCCTTGGCGGCTTGGAACCTCACTTGCTGATCCACAACAGAAAGAGCAGATGTGGTACCTTCTCCCATTTCTCTGTCTTTAAATACTGCTCGAGACAGAGGTCCCCGATGTGGCTGTCGGCATGCTTCAAAGGGCAAGAGCTCCTGTCTGCCTGTATCCAATGACATCCTGCTGCACCCCTGTGACTCAGCCAGCTTTGAGCCCGCCAGCTTCAAACAGACCCACTTGGGATCCTGCCTGTACATACTGGAGGTCCTGTTCTTGTTGCACACTGGGGCCTGACCCAACCTGACTGATTTTTACTTAGCTTTGCAGTGGTTTGGGAGACTGACAGTGATTGGGCTCATGTGTACAACACAGAGCACAAGGGCAGCTCTCGGTGGGACAAATAAATCCTGCAAAGGATGGCAATTACATTGGGAGCTGGTTTGGGCCCGTTACATGTTGCCCTAAGTCCGACCTCTGCCTCTGACTGGTCTTGGCTCCCTGCCACACAGGACCCCCCTTAGATAACTGAAACTCTCTGAAAATGGGCCTCTCTGATACCATGGTAAGCTGTGTTAGTTTGTAGGCTCCTTGGAGCAGGGACCTCATTTCAGTAGCAGTGTGGTAAAGCAGTGCCAACTCCCAAAGAGCCTGTTTCCCTGCTCCTCTTTGTTTTGCCTCAGTCCCGCCTGACTCAGGGACCCACGGAAAGGAGTGCAAGTTTTGCCTTTGATTTAAATGGGAATATGACTCAGGCATCAACATCGCTCTCCAACCCTGCTGTTCACCCACACACACCGTTCAAACTGGCTAGCCTGGGGCCAGGTGAGTCCTCGTGTCACTCACACTCCCACCAGCTTCGTTTTAATGACACAACTCGGTGATTCACAGAACTCCAGCTCCCAGATCTGATCAGAATCGTACAGCCTTGTTTGCATGTTGATCCTCACCGGCCTTCCTGAATCTTCTGCATGGCACCAGAAGGCCATGCGTGGCCTGATTTAGCATCACTTTTCCTGCGAGCCTTTGGATCCGTCCCCTGCTCCTACACCCACATCAGACAAATGACATGGTAGCCGAAGCCCTTCCAGGGTGAGAGCAGATCGGCAGGCCAGGGTCTTCAGGTACCAATGGAGTTCACCACAGCCAGCGCACAGCCCAAGCAGGCAGGTGCATTGCTCTGGGGACGAGTGCTAAAAAGCCATGCACTCAGCTGCTGCTGCTGACTCGGTCCCCACATGGCAACTCCTGTTCCTCTATCAAAGCACGGCCAGAGGATCAGCCAGGTCGGTCCCTGGAGCACTGGGGTGTATAGGGAGTGTGCTTATGGGGTTGAGCCCTCTCCTGCTTGCAGTGGGTACAAACCCCAAATCCCAGCTTCCCTTGTTTTTTGCACATTGGAACTTCAGCGGCACAATATGCACACGCACATGTGTCTGTAGCTAATAGGGTGTGCATCTGTGTGTGCAGAGATACACTTGTGTGCACACACATACATTCATGCAGGGAGTACAAAGTCCTTGTCTACAGGTTTTATTTATAGTGTGTGTTTCTTGTGTCACGTTCACTTACGTTTCTTCCTGCCACTGACCCAGCAGTGCTCTGACATTGGGCTGGGAGATACGTGCCTTTAAAGAAGACGAACTGACTTCACATCGGATTCATCTGTCTGTTACGTTCTGCCTGCCACCAGCCTGCGGGGGGCCAAAGGAAACTGAACACAAAGAACGCACATGGCACAAACAATCCTCAGGCTGTTACTTTGGTGATGATCCCAGCAAATTCTTTCGAATAGTTCTGCAGCAATTAAGTATTAAGAGTATGAATATTGTTTCCTAAAGCCACACATGCATAGACATTTATAGCTATGAGGCCAAAGGCAGTGTGGTCTTTGGGCCAGAGATGGGGTTTTTCTGTGCCAGTTTGTACAGCACCTAGCACAAAGGGACCTGATCCCTGATGGAGGGCCCTTACATACTAATGTTATATAATTCTTATTATTAGCATAAAGAGGAGTATCTGATGGTTTCTCGGTTCCTTTTATGCCTGAGTGGGGGCAGTGCAGCAGGAAACGCAAGCTTGTCTGAGTATTTTCAGGCAACGTCTTTCCCAGCAAAGTCTGCTAAGAATAATTGGCTCCATAATATGTAATTCCATGTAGCAGATTGGGGCAGTCAGCTGCTAGGCAGATGCTCTTGCTTGTTGGAGCATCTTCAGTTTTTGTCCCGATGCCTCAGTAAGTTCCATTTGCAGTGGCTGTGGGAAGGGAGCGATTGCACAAATCTGTCAGGCAAGGAAGCGTGCAATCGCCTTGCGCCAAGGAGTTTGAAGCACCATTCTGCCAACCCGATTGTCTCTCAGGAGTCAGGCAGATATTACTTCTGGTCGCATGTTGGAGTGACGGGCATTTTGGGCAATGATTCCAACCTCAGGTTTTTATTGTTCCTGAATGAGAGAGGCTGGATGGAGGTGTCTTTAAAGGCTGGTGATTTGTTACAGATGATAAGCAACCCTAAAACACATTGCCTAATTTCTAGCATGTTTACTCTCCGACTGCGCCTACATTACAAGCCAAGGGTGTGAAAACCTGGCTTGTGCCAGCTCCCACCAGATAGCCTGAGCAGACATAGTTGGGCAGCCTTGGTGGGGGCATGTCTGAACCAGGCCTAGTCCTCACCCCTGATGTTTATCCTCACACTGACTTGATGAGAACTGTCCCAAATGGGGACCACACCCCTAGCTCTTAGCGTAGACGGAAACTCTGTGCCGTCCATGGAGGAGAAAGTGTTGCTGACTTGCCCCTGCTGGGTCTCTCAGTCTTCCTGCAGGCCTGAGCCCACCAGCTTGATGTGCTGGGGCAAGACGGGACGTGGCAGGCTTAGGACTGAGCAACGCTCCCAGTTGTGGAGTGACCCCTCTGCTGGGCCTCTATCGGCTCCGTGGGTAGTTCAGCAAGTGGGCGGGAGACTAACCACATCCCTACCTGGCCGCTGACACTGTGGCCACCCACGACCTGTCATACTAGTTGCACAGTTGAGGACCTGGATGACGCCTCCACATCCTGGAGCAGAAGCAGAGCCCATTTACTAGGGCGGGCAGCATGGGCTAGAGGAGCAGGACGAGGTTCTCGTCCCAGGTCTGGTGATGCGCGGTGGAGTGATGCCCATGAGCAAGTCTCTTCCGAGTGTGTGGTCGGTGCCAACGTGACCTCCATCACTGTGGTTGCATGCTGGACTTCCAGCCATGGGGCCACACACAAATCTGATACCTGCCCAAGAAACTGATGGCTGGGACTTCAACCCACGGCTACTCCTTTTGGGGCCGGCTGGTGGGAGGAAGCCTCAGGCCAGCGGGGAGAGGGGAAGGAACTGGGGGAAGAGATCTGGCAGGGCTGGCTCCTGGGCTGGCCAGCTTCGCTGGGCAGAGGCACCTGGTCAGTGCACACCAATGCAGGGCAGGCTGTGGGGCACAGAAGGGGGAAAGGGGCCGGGCTGGCTATGGGGCACAGAGGAGGAGAAGGCGACAAGGCTCAGAAGGGCGCCTGGTCAATGCGCTCCCAACAGCAGGGTCCGGGGTGCGAGGGGACCAGACTGGTTGCGGGGCACAGAGGGAGGGAGAGGGGCAGGGCTGGCTGTGGGGCACAGAGAGAGGGGAGAAAGTGGGGACCGATGTGAAGCCCACAGTGAAAGACCCTAAATCCCTTCCCTCAAGGAAGCCTGGAGCTAGCAGGGTGGAGTAAAGGAGCAAGGGGAGGGGAGGCAGGGGGTCCGGATGGGGATGGAAGGGCCCCCTCAAAGGCTGAGGCCCCCGGGATGGGTGTGGGGGCTCCCAGAGGCAAAGGAGTCCTGCTAGGTGTGGTTTTTGAGGGTTACCAGCTTCTCATCGTGCTGCTGCCTGTGCTCGTGTCTCTCACATGGATGTGCATCACCAACATGCCTTAAAACACCATATGCTTTTCAAAGCAGTGTCAGGTAAGACAATGTCCAAGAGAAGGGAAAAGCATGAGCTTGGTTAGGACAAAAATGGGGGATTCAGCGCAGTTTGTAGCCTGTTCATAACAGAAAAGGTTTAGAGGGACAGGGGGGCTGATGACTGCATAATCTATTTATCCCTACAGCAACACGTGGGGCAGGTCGGGGCCGTTAGCCCCATTGCAGGGATGAGGCAGTGCGGCAGCAGGTGGCCAAGTTGACCAGCACAAGGAGTCTGTTTTAGGAAATTGAACCACCCACCGATTTTTACATTTTTAGTGCTAAAAGGACTTCCTGCAGCAGCTGGCGTGGGAGCGAGAGTTTGCTGTGAAACCTAAATTAGCCTCCATTTGTCATTCCCTTCCCCTGAGTGTGATAGTAGGAGGAGGCCCTGTCACATAGCAGCCATGCACTTGAAAGCAAACTGTGTGGGCAAGGAATCGGAAATCCTGAATTCTGCCTGGTTCTCTAACCCAGTGACCCAGTGCTAGCCGAAGCCCCTTGATCACGGCATGGCTGCAGGCCCCACTGGAAGCCATTTATCACTTTCGGGGGGGGATTAGAGCAGCTCAGTAGGTAATTCAGAGGCTAAGGATGTAAGTGGGAGGAAGAGGAAGGGGCTGTTTAGGGGTGAGTGGGGGGTGCAGGGGGTTTCTGCCTGCGGGAGAGCTGTCTCCTGTTCTGGGGGCTGGAGAACTGAGAAATAAAAGTGCATGTGGGGAAGGGACAGCAGCTGCCTGCCCCTTTGGTGATTGAGGGACGTGGAAGCCGGCTAGGCAGTGCACAGGGTAACCGAGGGTGCACCAGAGACAACCGTGAACAGTGAATGCATGTTAGGTACTTTCTGCAGCCCCTGTTTCCGTAGCATCTGCACAACTCAGACTGTTACCCGTAGTTAATCCCACAGCAGAGCGCAGGACTAGAGCCCTGTTGGCTGGACAGGGACCTGAGGTGCAGGGACAGGGAGCCTCTAGTGAAGTTAACCCCAATACACCTGAGTCCTAGACTCATGTCCTAACCAATGGTCCATCTTCTCTTGTGGTCTAGTGATCTGAATTTAGCACTCACTTTCTGTGGCCTGGGTCTGAGTCCTGATCGAGGAAGAATAGTTTATGGGGAGATGGATGATCCAGGGTCAAGGGCACTGCCTGAGGACACAGGCCTCCTGTGGGACTGTGGCCAAGTCCAGGGTCAGCCCAACCATATAGGTGAACTAGGTAGTCACTCGGGCTCCAGGCTTTAAGGGGCAAATTAGATGAAAGTGAATTTTTTTCTGTATTTAAAAAAAATATATTAATATGTTCACTTTTATAATGTGTGTGAGAGGAGGTGCCAAAATCATAGTTCACCTAAAATGCCAAAAACCTGTAAGCTGGTCTTGGGCAAGTCACATCTCTGTGCCTCAGTGTTCACAGCTGTAAAATGGGGGTATGATGCTCCCCCCCCACCTCATAGTGGTTTTTATGAGGATAAATACATTGAGATGGTGAAGTGCTTTGAGACTCACAGATAAATGCACTGTATGAGAAATGGGAATTTTATTATTCCTCTGTAGCTAGTTGGCCAGGGGAAGTTCCTGCTGATAAGCCCTCCTTTAGCTCTTTCAGGTAACCTGGAGCAGATCAGCCAAAAGTGACATGTTAAAACGAGTTCCAAAGGGGTAGCTGTGTTAGTCTAGTTCAGCAAAGCAATCAAGGTGTTCTGTGTAAATTTTAGCAACTAACAACTTTATCGCATGAGCTTTCGTGGGAGAAAATCCCACTTCATCAGACACTTAGAAATGTATAGATGCATTACCTGCCAAATCAAAAGTACTGGAGCCCTTGGCTAGCTCTCCTGGCACTAGAAGGTGTGAGGGTACATCTCATGTCCTGTACATGCAGCTCTGGATTAGAAACAGCTCTGATTATTTAATGACTTGATAAAAAGCCCGTTGAAGTCAATGGGATTCCATCTATTAATTCCACTGAGTGCTGGATCAGGAACAGGAAGCTTTGTGCAAAGTTGGGGAAGCTTAAAAGCCCAGTTTAGACAGAGTTTAGAGCAGTTTCTATACTGGGGCCAAATTTTTCAGCAAGCTTGAAGTTGGCCTGGGAATAAAGAAGAACATAATGGCCATATTGGGTCGGAGCGGTGCTAGTGCTTCAAATGAGCTGAAGAGGGCAATTATTGAGTGACTAACCCATGACATCCAGTCCCACCTTCTGACAGTCAGATGCCCAGAGACACCTGGACCATGGGGTGACTTCTCTGATCATCTTAGCTAACAGCCATTGATGGACCTCTCCTCCATGAACTTCTATTTTTTAACCAAGTTATACTTTCAGCCTTCAACCTCTGGTGGTAATGAGTTCCACAAGTCGGCTGTGCATTGGGTAAAGAAGTACTTGCTTGTATTAGTTTAAACCTTCTGCCTATTAATTTGACAGGGTGATTCTTAATTCTTGTGTTCTGTGAAAAGGTAAATAACATTTCTTGTACAGCGTTCATGATTTTATAACTACAAAAGTAACCACAACAAAATGAAAATTGGCTGTAACAATTTTTTTCCCTAAATGTTCTGTATTTTTGGTCTCTGTATGACAGCGGAAACATGCTGTCTTCATAATATTAATCATGACTTTCACATGAAAGATGGTGAGTGAAATATATTGATCACATAAAACTTCACTGCTGCCTGTTCCAGAAGAGGTGATGCTTGTGGGAAATGTTTCACTGGAAATTGTCCGTTTTTAAAAAAACAAGTGTGTGGTTTGTTCCAGAGGGGTTGCTGTGTAGCAAAACAAACAAGGAGTTATGTGACTCTTTTAAAGACTAAAGAATTTAGCAAGAATATGAGATAAACAAACTGGTTGGTCTTTAAAAGTCTCACAGAACTCCTTGTTTCTAGTGTGTGCTTTCTCTTTGTTTGCTGGTACTTCTGTTTGGGACAATGGTGAAATTCCCAGCCTAGTCCAGAATGAGAGAACTTGTCCGTACATACACCCCCTTAGGTGTTGCTTTATTTTCTCTAGGTTAGGATCTGTTTGCAGTGCAATACTTAGACTATAGCTACAGGCTAATGAATTTGAAAGATAACCGCGGCTTCTACAGCTGTTAGCAAGATGGGCCCAGTATTCTAAAAATGTTTCATAATCTCAGATCCTGCATATACATGCAAACGGGGACTGGATGTACCAGTGTCTGCAGACACTTTGAAAGTTTGGATTCTTAGAGCCACCTTTCCAACTGAATTCAAACCCTACTGTAAATTTGCATGGGCAGAATAGCGGGCACTGGCAACTATTTGCATGTGCAGTTATCCAGTTTTCATTCACAAACAGATATTCGCATGTGCAAATCAAGTAGTTGGAAAACAGGCTCCTGGATTAGTGCAAGCAAATGTTTGGGTTTGGTTTTGTTTTTTTCAATGTAAATGCAGGTTTTCCTTTGCATAAATCAAAGGCAGATGTTAGTCCAGGTGACTTCTGTGGTTTTTACTCATTTGTGCATAAAGTACTGCAAGTAGATTTGTTTAATGTACAGGGGGTAGAAGGGATTTGAGATAGAATTAGGGTTGCTAGAAGCCAGGTTTTCCCTAGTTCATCCCTCTTTCAAGTAGCTGTCGTGGGAAATAGGTAAGGGTGTTCAGTGCATGTTGCTAGTTTGTCCAGTTTTATGGCTTCTTAGGATCACACCAGATCTCCTGGGTTGGTTGGTTGTAGCTGGAAGTGGCAATCCTAAATTAGAAACAGCTGACCAACAAAAGACACAGATGGTGAAGAAACTTATCTTGCTGGACACTAGAAGTTATTTCAGATGAAATCTTTCCCCAAACTAAAATGAAGTCAGCAAAGAGAGAAGTCAGATGGCTTGCTATATTAGTAAGGCAGCCAATTTCTCCAAATAGCCCCCAGTTTTGCAATACTTTGAATGTATCACTTCTTATATAGTTTAGACTTATTAGAATAGTTCCTGTATATCTGACATTAATATTGGAAAATGGGTTCCTGGTAATCAATCAATCACATATTCCTAAATAGAATTGTGATACTGGTAGTTGCTTTAGAAAGAACCGGAGATAGCTGGGAAGGTACAATGGAAAAGTAGGGATAGGACATAGAATAGCTTAGACAAGTTGGAGGATTGGGCCAAAAGAAATCTGATGATGTTTAGCAACAACAAGTGCAGGGTCCTGAACTTAGGACTGAAGAATCCCATGCACTGCTACAGGCTGGGGACCAATTGGCTAGGCAGCAGTTTTGCAGAAAAGGACCTGGAGGTTACAGTGGATAAAAAGCTAGATATGAGTCAACTCTTTACCCTTATTGCCAAGAAGGCTAATGGCTTATTGGGATACATTCATAAAAGCATTGCCAGCAGATGGAGGGAAATGATTTTCCCCACTATTCAGCACTGGTGAGGCCATATTCGGAGTTTCATTACAGGCCCCCCCCACTAGAGAAAGGATATGAACAAATTCGCGAAAGTCCAGTGGAGGGCAACAGAAATGATTAGGGGCCTGGGGCATGTGACTTATGAAGAGAGGCTGAAGGAACCAGGCCTGTTTAGTCTGCAGAAGAGACAAATGAGGCAGATTTGATAGCAGCCTCCACCTACCTGAAGGGGTCCTCCATGGAGGATAGGCAGTTCTCAGCAGCGACAGAGGACAGAACAAGGAGCAATGGTCTCAAGTTGCAATGGAGGAGGTCTAAGTTTGATATTAAGAAAATCTTTTTCACTAGGGGGGGTCGTGAAGCACTGGAACGAATTAGCTGGGAAGGCAGTGGGATCTCCATCTTCAGAGGTTTTCAAAGCTCGGCTTGACAAAGACTGGCTGCAGTGCCCGATTTAAGCACAAGCCAAGTAAAGCCATGGCTTAGGGCCTCACATTTATGAGGAGACTCTAAATATGTTGGAGATAACTAAGAAGATTTATCATAACTGAAATTGCTTTAGCTTAAATAATCTTTCATATACAGTCCATCATGAAATTCTGAACCTTAACATCCCAATCCCGATCCACACCCAATCTCTTCAACTTCCCGTCCAGGACTCTGGACTCCTTGTATCATCCACAGGTTGCCCAACCTCACCTTGGACCTCAAGAGGAGACCATGGGAGCTAGCCCGCCAATCCATTCTGAAGTCCCGTTCCACACCAGTCCTCATCTCCGCTAATCCCCTCCTTGCCAGTTTCCTAGCCCCACCTCTCCGTATGCCACCATCATTTATTTTTCATTACCCTTTCTCTTATGGTGTAATACACTTTGTTCTCTTTATTTTTTATGGTATGGAGCCTCTAAATCTTGACAAAGCTTAGGGCCTCAAACTGTCTTAATCCAGCCCTGCCTGACTAAAATGATTTTGTTGGGGTTGGTTAGCATGAATGATATCCCATTGACTTCAGCATGGGCATGACCAAGGGGCTGGATCCAAAGTGGATAAAAAGACAGACAGCTTTGAGAGCAGAGCGGGATGCCATTCAGACAACGTGCTGGCTATCCTCGGTGCTTGGTGGAGCTGAATGTTACAGCGTGGTCACTGATTTACAGTGCAACGGCTCGGTCTGGGTGGCTATGATTGCATTGCTTGGCTGTTAATTAAACACAAATGGGTTATTAAATCCATTTAGAGAGGGCTTATCATTCTTTAATGGTCTGGAGTGGGATCCTTGGACATAGCTGCTAAATCCAGCTAATAAACTTTTAATAATTTATTTGCATCTAATTAACCTTCAGCAGATGTTTTGTTAAATCTAAATGCAATCCTTCAGAGAAACCCATCCTGAAAAGCCAGGGTGAAGTGATGCAGGAGAGTTCTCACGGCCGCCATGGCAGTAAATGCCAGGAGGAAAACTGTGGCTCTGGCTACTTGCTCCCACAGGGAGCCCAGGACACAGCTCGACTGAGCTTCCTATATTCAGTTGCTCCAAGGCTATTGAAAGCCATCAGCCCATCCCTCCCCATCCCTCCCTAAGAGACATGGGATTCCTTGCACGGCAGGCCAAGTTTCCTTAGTTTGAACTCTGCGCTAGTGTCTCAAGTATAAGATGCTCTTCAATAACGCCATTGTGAGCTCTGGCTTAGGTCTTTTGGGCATGTTGACAGCAGTGTTCATGAAGCTCTTGTGCTGTGGGTTGCATGGTGAATAACACAAGCAGGTAGCCCAAGGAGAACTGCTCCGAGTCCTTATCCCATCCACCTTTCAGCTTGTGCGAAGGGCCAGCAGACTTCTCAGCCCAGCGTGGGCCCTTGCTTCAGAAAGCTGGATAAAAAGAGAAAATGCCTCCCTTGGGCATGGGAGGAAGGTCCCTCCTTGAACTCCTGTGCAAGCTACTTGGCTCTTGGGCCTCAGCACACAGAAGAAGAGTCTGTCACACACCCAGCGTTGCTCCCTAGTGAAGACGAATAACACCCCCATTACACACACACACCTTGCCTATCGCTACTTGCTGGCCAGACGAAGGGGGGGCCCGTGTTGTGCTAAACTCTTAGCTAAACCATAAGCAATTCATGACCCCAGCCATCAGGGCCATATCTACAGAGGGGTGAGCGGGGCTTTGCCCTGGGCATGCCGGAGTGGCTCCATTGAGCTGCTCCATTAAAAGGCGCGTTCCTCGCCGCTCGCTCCAGGCACTAGCCATTGTAAGAGGTGCCGAATTCTTTAGTTAGGGCTCTGCCAGCCATGCACAGCAAGGAAGGAACAGGTGAGGGATTGTGGCAAAGCAGAGTTTCTCTGGGTCACCTCTGGGACATGGAGGGTCTAGCTTAGCAGCATCTAGTCTTCCTGATCCTTTGCAGCTAATACAGAGCTCTTGCTGCAAATTCCCTTGACCATCCATCCCTTTGTTCTCATTCCTATTGATTAATACTCTGATTTCAGGGTGGATTTATGTTTTACAGGAGCTCAAATGGGGGCAATAAATTCTCACTTGCTGTCTCCAAACAGTGGAGATTTATTGGCTGGTCAACTGCACAGCCTGGGCCTGACCCCATAAGATCCATGTTCTGCACACATAAGATCCGGAGAAAGGTCGCTCTTGATGGGAGTGTGAAGGATGTGACTTTGCCTCATTAAAGCCCCCTCACTTGTGTCTATGCAGAACTGCCAGTTTTGAAATGTTTGTTTGCACCATAAAGGGACGGAGAACAAAGCAGTTTGTCCTTTGTAGATTGAGAACAGGATCTGAAACATTGCTGTTACCAACTTTCACTTAGGTCGGAAGTAGCACTAACAGTTTCCACAGTAAAACGAACAAGGAGTCCTGTGGCACTTAAAGACTAAAAAAATTATTTATTGCATGAGCTTTCATGGGAGTTGAATCATGCTTCAAGATGTAGGGAGAAATTCAGCTCTTGATTATGTTGATATACCTCCACTGACTTCTGTGGAGTTACTCTGGATTTACAACCAGTGTCAGTGAGGTTAGGAACTGCTGCATAAAGTCTGCATTCGCCACCTGTCTATTGTGGGAGACAGCCAGGAAACTGCTACGTGCGTATATTATTTCTGGAAGTCGCTGTGTATTTTTAGCATGCCTGAAGTTCTGCGCAATCCACTTGACCGTAACGTCACTAAAATAAACAGCAGGCCCACATTCCAGTGAGAGCTGCGCATGGACACCGAGGATAGAAAAAGGATCGGTGTGTGGCCTGATCACATTTTCTGTGAGGATCTTTGCCTTCGATGCAATTAAGTGCATGACATTAATTAAATGCTCTAAGCTATTTGTTGTCTCTCCTATTCTAAGCAGAAGAATTACCATAAACAGTGCAGTAAACCACTAGGGTCAATGATGAAAGTGGGTGTAGCTTGGCCTCAGTTTGAGGGCATCTGCTACAAGATGGATTTTTTATGATCAATGACATGCTGAATGTAGAAACCTCAGAAGAAACAGGCTTCGCTGACTTGATTTAGTGGTAGTGCTCAAATGAGGCACTATCCTGCCTCCATTTCTTCCTCTTATTGATATTATGGTAGTGCCTAAACGCCCCAGTGATGGCTCATGGCCCCAAATGCGCTCAGTGCTGTACACATATAAAACAAAGAGAGGGTCCCTGCCCAGAAGATTTAAGCCTCTTTTAATGATTGTTTCAAAGAAAGCTTAAGTGGACACAACTCTCTTCCAAACAGTCTCATAATCTGCAGTGATGGAAACATCCTGCTTTTAGCTGGTGTTTGAGAATGGAGCAGCTCCAAAAGGTCCCCATGCTCCTTTATCCAGAGAGATTGATGACAGGGGGTTGTCCTACCCACCCTTGGCAGAAAGTAGAGACTCTGGCCAAAAGTTGAGGAGCTGAGGGCTTCTTACCTGAAGAAGAGCTGCCTTTCTGCTAGTACATAAGCTACCTGGCACATCCTCTTTATCAGATGGTAACCTCATTTGGACATGAGCCGTTCTTCTAGCCAGCAGCCCTATATAAATTTATTTTCTTGACAAGCATACGGTCTTAAATATGGGAGCTTCCTTTATCAGTGATCTCCAGTTTTTGCTATGCCAGGATGTATGCCTAAGACAGACGAGGGCATCAGTGTGTAGATTCCAAATAGGAGCTAAATTACACAGAAACTAATAATGTTTAAGGCTATGATCTAAAGCCCCTGAAATTAGTCAGAGTGGTTCCAGTGGCTTCAATGGGCTTTGATCTGGCCTGCTGTCACCGTACAGTAGTTTTTAGCCAAAATCTCTCGTTATGAATGACTTTCAAGTCATGCAAAACAGGCGAGTTTGTTTTGCTGAACTAGATTAAACACGGCTACCCCTTTGGAACTTTTCATCTCACGCGCTCACCTTGTGAACTGACCAGAACAAGGCAATGTGTGGTGCCAAGGAGTTTGAAAAAAAGGCTCCTTGCTAATCCCTGTTACTCGCTTTTGCAGGATCACACATATCAGTTGTTGAGCCTAGTAGACACTGTAGTTGCTGATGGAACATCTAGAAAAGTGGCCCGTATTGAGCATGGGGAGATACATGTTGTGTTTTTCCAAGGACATGGAGAAAGTTGTGCCTATTGTCAGCACTAAGGAGTTGATCCTGCCTCAGAGGAGGCAAGGGGAATTTGATCAGGGTTGGGCCCTAAATACCAGCATTGTGGAGGTTAAAATCTGGTGTAAATCAGTGTAAACCTGATGACTGAGGAACTGGTCTCTGACTGTAAACAGAGTCTCACTGAAACATATAAAAAGTTCCGAGGGGGTAGCCATGTTAATCCAGTTCAGCAAAACAAACAAGGAGTCCTGTGGCACTTTTAAAGACGAACAAATGTATTTATTGCCTGTGAAAGCTCATGCAATAAATAAATTTGTTCATCTTTGAAAGTGCCACAGGACTCCTTGTGTAGCATATAAAAAAGCATAGCAGTGAGCTGGCTCTTTTATAGTTAAGGTTAGTAATCTCGAAGGACTTCCAAAATACTTCCCTGAGTTCTGGTAAAGCCACGGGCCGTCTGGTGCTTGCCAGGCATCTTTTAGAGTGACAGTTTTCATGCGGCCATGTCAATGACCCACTAATGAACTGGTTTGTATGTACACAATGAATCATTGTTCTGGCAGAATTCCCTGCTCTCCAAACACATTTTTTAACCTACCTTTGGAATGTGGGACGACTGACCTTGTGAATAATAACTCGAGCAGGAAAAGTGGGGCCATCTGTGGCTTTACTATGGAGAGGAGAGGAGAGGAGCAAAAGAGGAGGGTAGGGGAAAAGCATCTTTCCATGACAGTGACCAGATTACTTCAAGTGGAAGGCAGATGAAGACGGATAGTGCACTTGCAACTTTTTTAGCAGAGATAAGCCTGGACCCACGCACTGCCTGTTTTATATACAGTGAGCTAAAATCTGTCCTTGTTTACGCTCATGTAGCTGACAGCAGTGTGTGTGTGTGTGTGTGTGTGTGTGTGTGTGTGTGTGTGTGTGTGTATTAATTGTAGACACAAATCCCTAGCTCACTAAAAGCTATGAAGATTAAAGGATGCTGCGTGTGTCAACAATTGACTATAACATTGGATCAATAAAGGCTGTTCACAGCTGTACACAACAGCATTTAGAAGGCATTATGTGCTTGGGATGAATGGAGTGAGAAGCAAAGCCAGGCTCATTTCAAAGACACTGTTTTTGCGGTGGGTTTCTGATTGCTAAGTACAGTCCCTGAGAATTATGCTGGGAGGTGTTAATAAAACAACCAAGCTCCACCCTTAATTATTCTGAAGCTGTGACAGTGAAGACAGCAAATGCTCTGCGGAAATAAATAGGGTGCAGGGTACAGTAAACGGGCTCCCAAGTGAAATAAACAGTCCTGGCTTCCTCCAGAAATCCTGGATTGGAGAGGTTAATAGCAGAGAGGTGCAATGTGCATCTTTTGGTTTCTGCTTGCCATGCAGCTGGCCACAGGGAAAGCAAGAGTTTAGCCCAGAGGATTGTACTCAATGCCTCAGGATAGGAAGACAAGGGAGAAATGACCTAGATCCTGTTCCCTTATTCGAAGAGGACTGTTATGCAAGTAGTGATTCTGCACAGTTCATCTCCCTTTTTTGGAGTCAGGGGATATTGGTTACTGCATGAGACTGGCACAGCCATGGATGCAGGAGAGAACAAGTCCACTTATCAGGAACAAACACTTTGGGATTGAACAGAAAGAGAGGAACAGAAGAAGGATGATCTCCTGGCTAAGGCACTGAACCAAGTCGCAGCAGAAGTGAGTACAGTGCCTCACTCTGCCACTCTCTCCCTGCATGGCTTTAAGCAAATTTCTTAATTTCTCTATGCTAAGTTCCTCATCTGTAAATAGGTATTCTACTTCCTCTCTTGCACCCTTTGACTTTCTTGTCTATTTCGATTGTAAGATCTCTAGCGGCAGGACTTACCTCTCATTGGGTACGTCTACACTATGTGTTTAAATCGACTTAAGGGCCCATAAGTCAACTTAAACAGAGCCCTGTCTACACTGCAGGGCAATAAAGTCAACTTTAGGGTCCAGTAAAGTCAACTTTATAAGGTCCACTTATGAAGTCAACTTTACCGTTAAGTCAACTTTAGGCAATGTGGACTAACTAATTCAACTTAATAAAGTCGACTTAGTTCAGTGGGACCATTAATTCAACTTTACTAAGTCAAATTAAGCCAGGACACCCATTTAAAGTCGACTTTATAAAGTCGACTTAATGGAGTGTGTATGCACTAAGTTGACTTAATAAGGTCTACTTAAAGTTGACTTTAAGTAGACTTTATTGAGTCAACTTAATAAAGTCGACTTTGCTTTTATAGTGTAGACATACCCATTGTGTGTATGTTCACCGGCTGGTGCAATGGGCACTGACCTCACTGGAGGCTCCACTGTAACCCGGGTTATGATGAGAATGAATAAACAGATCGAGTGCAGCCACGGTCCTCGTGTGCTCTGATCCCATGGAATAAGAGCATAGACATGTAGGGCTGGAGGGGACCTGGGGAGGATATCTAGGCCCATCCCCTGCTCTGAGGCAGGAACGGAGAAGTGTGAAACAATCCCAGGGACTCATGAACTCAACACATCCGCTCATTAACGAAATGTGGCCCGCTCCCTGTCCCAGCTGGGTCATGGGCAACCAGACCTAGTGGTCAGAGCCAGCAGCCACGGTCATGAGCCTGGAGTCTATAGGGTCAGAGGTGGGAGACAAACGGGAGATGGGGAACAACAAGTCAGATGCCAGGAGTCACACCAGGTCAGAATGCCAGGAAGGCGAGTGAGGGGTAGCAGGAAGCACAGGATGCAGAATCCAGAGCAGGTCAGAGCCCAGCTAGGTGCACAGCATCCTGTTCCCACTGCTGCCTCCAGTAGGGCCAATGGACCAATCAGCCACTTTGGATGCTGCCGGTCAGGCCTCAGGGTGGAACCTCATACTGGGACTGGATTTTGTGGACCCAGGTCAGCTATTGCCAGCCGGTTGCCCAGTGGAGCCTTGGACCATGGCTGCTCCCATGACCTTTGCAGGCCCAGGTTTGGGGCTCACGAGCTACGGCCCATATTGTTTCATGGACGCCGACCCAGAGAAGCTTGTTGGTGTGAATTTCTGCTGGTGAGGCGGCACCACTGCCAAGATAGGCCCACTCAATGTGAGGACAGCACGCACACAAGAGTAAAAGTAGATCCAGGCTGAGGAGCATTCAATGGGGTGGGTGTGATGGAGGGGAGAAGGCACAAACCACCAATGTCAGATTCCCAAAGCAGACTAGATTGCAGGCATGTGGCACTTACCTGCCCCAGCACCTCACAGCAACTGACAAAGCTTAGAGACGACTTGCCTCCGTAAATCCACCTCAACTCCGTTTGGTGTGTGAAGCTCGAAGCACGGGCCTTTGACCTACTGTCCAGGTGGCACCAACCAGAGAGGAAGCAGAGGCATCCACTTCTGGCGCAGCTGGCACTTTGGAATCAGAATGAGCAGCCCATGCACAAAAGCGACACTTGGTCTGTGCTATGAATTCACCCTGCCCCTGGTGGTGGAGTGTGACTTCGTCCTGTCTAACTAATCTATACCATGGCAAGAGCTGTTATTTCTATACTAATGGGTAAGGAGTGAACGAGGATGCTATAGGAACACTTGTTGTTTGAGCACCTTGCTTTCTGTTGTCCAAAATTACCTTTTATTTTTTCCTGATGGTTCTATGACAGAGCCCTGAAACACTGCCCCTAAGCCAGCTCCTATACATCCGGGCCATGCGTGGGCATCCCACCTGCCTAGCTGAATCTAGTATGTAGTGTTAAGCCAAGGCTCAGTGTCTAGGGCCTTGGCCTGTTTCTGTTAGGAGGATAAACTAACTATATGCTTCAGGTGTTTGCTCCATATACCCCTGTTTTATTTAAAAAGGATGTAGGCAAAATCCTGTTTCCCCACACACAAGAAGAGCACACAAAAATTCAAAGCCTCCCTTTCTGGCCTGCTTTCTGCCCAAAGAAGCCTGCTCTTCAGCCCCCTCTCAGGAGCATGTTCACACTGCTTCCCTCACTGTCTGCTTGCTTTCTGGTTCCCGTCATGTGCCAGTCGATGAAAAACTGTGTCTGAAACCCACTCATTGCTGTAATCCATGCATGTGCAATCAAAGGAAACCCACTCAGGGCTAATGGGTCTCCTTCTGCTCTGGCTTTGTTAGAGTGGCCTGCACCTTGGGCAGTGGCTTTAGTTGCGTTAGCTACACCAAACCATGGAGCTTTTCATTTGCTCCATCCTTCAGCTTAAATGAAGGGTGGCCAGCCCAGCTGTCCGCTTCAATGAGGTCTGTGATTGCCCAAACTGGAAGGCAGATTGCCTAGTGGATAGACCATTGGACTAGAACTCAAGAGGCCTGGCCTGCTAGGTAACATTGGGCAAGCCAGCCGTTTGCCTCAGTTTCCCCATCTGTACAAGTGAAGCTGATACTAACCTCCTTTTGTGAGTGCTTGGAGATCTGGCGTAGGGGTTTGCATCAGCAGGAATTTATTGTATTTCATGTCACTTGAAAATGGCACTTAGTCCTATGTCATTTAGACCCTGATCCTCAAATGTATTTAGGTGCCTAGCTCAGTGCCTTAGGGACACAGTTTTCAGAAGTATCTTCTATGGATATTATTTGATAGATTGGCCAAGCATTCTATTTGTTTATTCTCAAAAAAATCCATATTATTGGTAAGAAGGTAAATTTTGCAGCCAATCAAAGCTGACAGTGTCATTACAAGAAATACTCCCTCCCTCCCCTGCAAATATTACTGCATAGAGTAACGAGTAATGGGAATGTTACTACTCCAAGTCAGCAGTGTAGAAACCCCTTTAAACAATAAAAACTGTGGGAAGATCCTGAACTAGATGCCAAAGGCCCAGTCAGCATAATTTTCAGCTTTCACATGCTGCAAACAGTTTTAAGATTGCTTCACTGGTGAGTTAGTCAAGTCTGTGGTTTGAACCAAAGGCTCGGATGAGATGAAGAGAGATGGCAGCCAAGTTTCAAACATGCTGGAGAATTCATAAAACAGAAATCAGGGCAGTTTTTTCCTGAATAGATCTGAAATAAAACAACAAGACTATGTGAAAGAGCACTAGATAGAAACTGCTTGTAACATTTTGGGGGTATGTCACATGGTAACATGTGAGTTTTGGTTTATTTTAAAACAAAGTGGGAAGATACTAATCTCAGATACACCACTGTAAAACTGAGTCACTCCACTGCAGAAAGGCTATATACTGACATCATTAGTTACTTCTGTGTAAATCTGAGATCAAAATATGTCTTCAAGTGCCAAATTCTTTCCTTACCTCCAGTGAGGTCAATGCATTTATGCCAGGGACCAAACTTTCTCTTCATCTAATTCTGACTGCAGTTACATCAGTTGAACTGATGTCATTGAGGGTCGACTTTTATCCCCTAGTGCTGCCTGGGCAAACAAGGAATTGTTTTTTAATTGACAGGGAAGATTTTTCTTTAAATAGAATATTGTGTACTTAGATCAGAGAGTAGCAATCAAGCACACTGCTTTTAAACTCTTTGATTCCTTGATGTCAACTTGATATTTTGCATGCCCTCTGGAGGGCAGAGGGAGAAACCCACCCTCTGATGCAACTGTATCCTTGCTGGTAACAATTAGAAAAATGTCCTGTAATTCAGGGGTGTTGCTGCTGTAGGGCCTGGGGGGCCGCAGCCCCCCCCCCATCTCTGGCCCAGCCCCAGCAGAATCTGTGGCCAAATCAGACCCACCGGGACCACCTGCCACTGGTTGGCAGGCAATGCAAGAGTCGTAGAGGGCCTGCCCGGACCACCAGCCATTGGCCAGCAGCGGCAGGAGCTGAATTGAGCCCCAGAGCCAGATCGGATGCGGGGGGGGACCAAGGCCCAGGGCCATTTTTTTAGGGGAGCAATACCCCTTCCATAACTGATCCAGTGATGGGAACCAAACTGAAGGCCCTGATCCTATGGTCTCATGCAAACAGAACTTTGCGCTCTGGCACCATCCCACTGGAAGTCCATGTGCCCACACAAATCCAATTGCAAGATTTGGCCTAGCTGACAGATCTCACTTCCCCCTGGACCCTCTTGTTAATGATGATCTCACCACACTCCTGCATATCAAGGAGCGTTTAATGGCGAAGACATACGAGCCACTCAAGACTATGCCCAAGAGTCAATAATGCATTATTCTTTGAAGCAGCACCCAAATGGAGACTAGACTTGATGACCTCTCATGGTACCTTCCAGTTTCTATGATTCTATGGACTCTCCATCATTGGAAGTGTTTAGGAGCAGGTTAGAGCATCTGTCAGGGATAGTGTAAGAAGTTACTTGGTCCTGCCATGAGTGCAGGGGACTGGTTATTTCGATTTAAACGCTGGGGTTTTTTTGATTTTAAAAATGGTAGGTCCACACAACGTTCCCTTATTTTGAAATGAGGAGCTCCCTCATTTCAATATAAGGAAAGTTATATCGCTATAATAAAACTAGGATATCAATATGACAGTTAAATTGAAATTGTTATTTTGAAATAACACAGTGCGGATGTGTTATTTCGATTTAACTGTTAAATTGATTTAACACTTTTTGCCCTTCTCCTTCCCAGGTGCTTTCCTTTTTCTATTTATTGGGTGGGGGCATGGATCAGTAAAGGGCCATGTTGCCACACCTCCCATGGTGCCCCTCTCCTGAATTGAAATAGCAAGTGCTGTGTCTGGACATGCTATTTTGATGTGGGGGGGGGTTTTGGTGTAGACCTGTTAAATCAATGTAATGATTTTTATATGGATTTTATTAAATCGATATAAGTTCAGTCAATTCAACTGTATAAGTGCAGACATAGCCTTCCAGTTTCTATGATTCTAATGAAATGTCCTGTGACCAGTGTTTTCTGTCCTGCTGCTTAGCTATGCCCTGTTGAAAGTATGTGTCTTTATAAAGTACCCACAAAGAAATAAAAAGTTCCTGCTAAGAATAAATAGATTAAGACTCCCTCACTTTATATACTTGTCTTCAACTCTCTGTGCTGATAGCAAAATCCTTTTGTACAAAGATCTGTCAAAAGACAACACCCTCGGTTAACTGTATAAGGTGATGGTGAAATGGATCAGACATTCCTGGGGAACGAAGCCTCCCCGGCTAGTTACTTGACTGTGTTGGTTCCATTCTCCGTTAACACGGCTCCTCAACAACTTCCACACTGGAGAAAGGAGTAAATCTGGTTACATTAGCAAAGCTAACCCCTTATCAGTCTGAAAATGACCAGAATAAAATAGAATCTTCTAGGGCAGGGGTCTAAAACTCACGGCCCGCAGGCCGCATGCGGCCCCTAAGGATATTTCATGCGGCCCTCAATTATGTGGTTGTTACCAATATTTGCAATATAGTTGTATTAAAGGTTTCCATGGTGTGGCCCTCGGACTAATGTACTAGTCCTTATGCAGCCCTCTACAGCTGCGTTCACACACACAGGGGGTTATTTCGATACAAGTTGTTTCGAAACAACTTGTATCGAAATAACACTTTATTTCGAAATAAGTTAATTCGAATTAAGAAACTGTTAATTCGAATTAAGGAAAAAAGCTCAAAGTGAAATAGCATGTTTGGACAACAGTTATTTTGAAACGAGTCACCGTTGTTTCGAAACAACATGTTCTGACGGGATTGTTTCAAAACAGTTGTTTCGAAACAATGTTGTTTCATCACCAAATGGGGTTTAAGTTGTTTTGAAACAACGCCATTGTTTTGAAACAACGGAACCCATTGTTTCAAAACAACGGTACGTCGTGTGAACGTGGCGTTTCTTATTTCAAAACAACCTCTGTTGTTTCGAAATAAGACTGCCGTGTGAACACACCCTACTAGTCTTCATGCGGCCCTCGTGGTGATTTGAGTTTGAGACCCCTGTTCGAGGGTATGGCAAATGAAGCTGGGCACTGAACTGAAGAAGGCAAAGCATTGGAAATGGCCTTCTGCTATTCTTTTGACCTGAGACGATGGTATTATTTCTTCATTTGGATTGAACTAACTTTGAGAGACTCCCGCTCTCTCTCACATACACACACCATCCAAAGGCGTCTCTTCCAATCCAGAGAGCTGCTGCAGCGAATGGGGTACCCCCCCCTTGCCCAAAAGCCTTCCAAGAATGTTGTTAGACTAGAAGAGCCACAAAGATGAGGGGGTCTGAAACTTGTAATCAGACCAAAAACCCTCCCTTTTATTTTTTCTCTTCTCCCAATGTTGAGGTGTGTGATGAAGCATGCTACAGAATAGCAAAAGCTAGCACAGGCAAGTGTTATGGCATTGCAAAAACACATCCCAGGAAAGTATTCCCTGCATCCCTCTTTTCCTCCATTCGGTGCTAATCATGCCAGCTGTCATGGCAAATACCAGCCTGGCTCTCTGAAACGTACCCAGGCAGGCAGAAATGAAATGGGCACAGAGGAGCCTGCAGTGTCTTTACATGGCAAATACCTTGACTTTCTGGCTTCCAGAATGACTGCAGGATGATCAATGCCTTTTTCAAATGCAGTCACTTGGTTTCTGGAGGGCTAACCTTTCTGAATAGCCATGGACTTGAATTGGCTGAGCCATGTCAGCTTCAGGCCTTCAGCGAGAAGAAATGTTGCCTGTCTCAACAGCAGCTTGTCCATCATCAGCTTGTCACATTTTTAGGCTGAGTAAGATGATCAAATTCATTTTGAGCTCAAATTAGAGCCAGGGGAACTTGGGGAAACTTGCCAAGAAAGCAAATTTGCACTTTTTTTTTTAAGATATTAAAAAGCTTGCCACCAAAGCCTGCAAGAGGTCTTTCTTAATCAACGGAAAAAGGGCTGTATTCTTAACAGGTCTTAAAGTTACTCCAGGAAAGGCTGTCACTAGAGTGTTCTCACTTGTTAAAATGGGCAAGAACCAAAAACTGACTGAGAGAGGTAGTTGTAAAATGCCATTTCTTGGTGGGAAGGGGAGGGTGTTTCTTTTTTCAGGAAGTTTACAAAAGATCTTCAAAATATTCTCCTAAAAATTATTTTATTTTTGAGAAAAACTAGCAAGCAGGAGGAGGAATCAGATCTTTTTTGGCAGAGGGGCTTTCTTCCCAGAAACCAAAAAAAAACAAACCAAAAAACGGGGGGCTAACATTTTTTCTCTTCTCATTAAAATTGTTCATTTTTAGAAAACCAAATCTTAACATTGTTTTATTAGAAATCAAACAAATGCCAATTGTCAGCATGCAGGATTTGAAAATCAAATCTTTTGTCAGGGGTTTTTAATACAAAAATCAGAAAAAGTTGAAGGAAAAGAAATTTTTTTGTGGAAATGTTTGTTTCCTTTGACAAGTGAACTTTTTTCAATGGAAATCTTTTTCCCCCCCCCCCAAAAAAATATCCACTTGCCTGTACTAACCCTTTCTCCCTCTGGCTAGTGTCCTCCTAGAACAGCAAAATAAAATGTAAATGATCACCCCAAGAGATTCTGTGTTACCTCAAATGCCAGATGATGATGCCTTTTGCCACCAAAGTTCCTGGAGTACATTTCCTAGGATATATGTGTGGTTTAACTAGATCCCCTTGGCTATGTCTACACTTGGAATTTAGTTTGAATTAATGAGGATATATTTGAACTAAATTAGTGCATGGCTACACCGGCTTTCATTACCTCAAACTAAGGAGGTCCTTAGTTCGAAGTAACGAACGCTACTTCAGTGTTCTAAAACCTCCTTTAACTTCGAAGTAATGGTCGGTTCGAACTTATTAGTTCGAACTAACCGAATGGAGCCGTGTTAATTTGAACTAGTCGTTAGTTCAAATTAACGTGGTTTGCCCTTCCTCCTCCCAGGGTGCCTTCCTCTTTCTAAGTATTGGGTGGGTGCATGGCCCTTCTTGGATGCCTTCTACCACACTTCCCATGGTGCCCCTTCCTAAATCAAACTAGCAAGTCCTGTCCATGGACGTGCTAGTTCAATTTGGGTTTCTAATAGGGCCATCTTAGTTCAAGTTAACTTAGTTCAAGTTAACCATTATTAGTTCAAATTAATTAATTCAAACTAAGTTAATTCAAACTAACCTTCTTAATTGTAGACATAGCCCTTGTGTTCGGGTGTGCTGTCAGCCAAAGATTTGGTACTTTCTGTTGCTTGGTTTCCCTCCAAGAGTGAAATCTCACACATGCACAAAAAGGTGACTTACTTAACCTTTTCTGTGCTTTCTGGGAGCACATGTGTGGCCATCAAAATTTCAGCACAACATAAGGAATGTCTTGTTTCCAAGAGCAGCACGAGAAGTCAGGTCTCCAAGTCCTCCCACTGTTACTCCAAAGGTTCATTTAAGAAGGAAAGCGAGGGCAATCCAAGTAACTCTTTAAATCTCTGGGCTACCCTTTTTTCCCTCCATTCATTTGGCATTAATTGAATCAACCCCTGCCTGACACTTAGGCAGTTGTACCCTTCTTTGGCAATGCTAGGACCAAGGATCCTCAGGGACCTATCTTCAGAGCGTTCTTTTTTCACTGTATTGTAACCTCTCCTTCTCAGCTCTCAGTTCTCACCATCCATCTTTGCCTGTCAGGATCCACATCAACATGAAGAGGTGCAACAGGAGGGGTCACGGGAGAGCCTCCTGGCACTGAGCTCGTCTTTCAGGCAAATCATTTGTTTGATGATTTTTGCCTCTTTTTCTACTCCCAACAGCTCCCTGAGCAAACTGCTCAGTTAGTTAGAGGCAAAAAGTAAATAAACAGGGGAAGTCTAGGGACCAGCTCATTAGCTTGCATGAAACAGGGTAGCTCCAATGATTTCTTTCAGCCAGTGGAGCTGTGTTGATTGATGCCAGCTGGGGGTTTGGCCCTAGATTTTAAAAACCTTTTGTCTGACTAACATAAAGTGATGGTCCTAATTTTAGGCAAGAAAATGTATGATTTAAAAAGAGGGCCAATGTCTCATCTGGGGTAAGCCACATAAGCTCCACTGAAGTCTATGCCAAGTTATCCCTGCTAAGAATCTGGCCCATGAGTCTTAGCTGGATAGTCCTCCTTTCAGGTTATGCTTTGAGGCTCCCAGAATGCACTTTCTTCCCTCTCCGCTTCTGCTCCCTCCGCTGGCGTCAAAGAAGATGCATGACAATAATTCTCTTCTGCACAGGGACCATCCCCTTGCTCTGTGATTGTCCTGCACCAAGCACAGTGGAGTCCTGGCTGACGAGTGGGGCTCTTGATGCTACAGATACATAATAATCAAAGAAAATGGTTTTGTTCCTTGAGCTCTCACTGACCTCCGCCTTAGCACACATGCACTGAACACAATCATCATTTGAATGCATTTATTTCATCCTGAATGGTCCATGGGCATTCGATGGCTCTCCTCAATCCCACATGTAGGGTGACTGGAAACACTCTGCCAGTCCAGAAGTTGTCAACCTGCTGTCAGATGTATTCTTTCTCTGGAGCAAATTAGTGTCTGTACAGAGATTTGAATGTGTGAATCACTGTGTAAATGCTGAAAACTATAATTATCTGGAGCCACGCTCGTAGATAGCATTGGCCTGGGGACCTGGTGCCCTGACTAACAGCTCTGTGTCTGCCTCAGTTCTCAGACCACTGGGAACGGTGGTTATAGTGAGAAGCCCAATCTGGCTGTTCCAACGCATTGGAATATTGCATGGGGGAGGCAGGGCAATTATAAGATAGCTCAATAAAACAAAAATCAGCAAGAGCTACTGGCCAGTGTTTCTCACCCACACTGGGAACATACAGATTGCTGTCAAGACCTGGTCCACAGAAAGGTTTATGAGTCTGCTATTGCTCCCATCTAAGAGACTTAGGTGCCTAAATGCCATTGAGACTCTGAGCCTTAATCTTTAGTTGAAGCACCAGAGCCTCATGTTGGAGGTCCTGACATCAATGCTGGAGTCCTGAGATCAAATCCTGCTGTTAGCCCACGTAGGGTCAGCTGCCTCTGCTGTCTTGGAGCAAGGAAACCAGGTATTAAATGGAAAGAAGTGAGCACCAAGATTCATGATAGGAGACTGTCTATCTGAAATATAGTGACTTGGCCTCCACTTCTGTATGGCTCTGAATTCTGGGCACAGAGGAAGACAGGCACAGGTATTGAATACAATGGAATTGAAAAGGTTATGATGAAAACTCGGTGTTAGAAAGGTGAGCCATGTGCAAAAGAAACAAATTTAGGGCAGGTGTGAAGCTGGTACCAATTATGGAAAAGTTTGGGGGAGCCCAGGCTTTAAAAATTTGGGCATATAAACAGATGATTACAAGAATATAGAGGAAATACAGAAGTGGAAGGTAAGAAGTGGGTTGAAAGACCCAACGTTGCATGGATGTCATACAAAAGGATTTCCTTAGCTGTGGAGTTTCCCAGGAACTACTTCAAGATGGACTGGAATGGAGAAGGACTTGAAGGGCTGACCCCATTTAGTTGGTGAGACAAAGAGCAGAAGAAGAAAAGGAGAGGTTTGATGCTGTCATGCTGAGGGTAAGGAGAGAGCAGAACTGAGCCACTGGCCCGGCTGGTGGGTATAATGCCATGTTACTCACCATCCAGCAAGGCAAAGTAAACTGAGGTGGAAAGCATGCTCCCAGCTTGTGGACTGGCAAGACCCCCTCCCAATCTTGAAGCATTAGGAATAGGGGAATTGCCAGACTGAAACAGAGGAAAGGTCTGACATCCTGCCCAACCACAGCTAGTGCCAGCTGCCTCCAAGGATGGGGCAAGAAAGTCCCTTATGGACAATTATGAAATAACCATCACCATCAGATCACATGTAAACCAATTCTTCAGCTGGTGTCCACCAGCATAGCTTCAGTGAAGTCAGGGGAGCTGCACAGCAGAAGGCAGATGGGGCCACAATTTCCTTTTCACTTACACCAGTACAAGCTATTGACCTTGCTGGGATTAGACTGGTATGAGTGAGATGGGAATTTGCCTCACAGCTTTAAAATGGATCTAAGTCCTAGGCAGCTGTGAAAAAGAAGATGGTTAGAATACACCATATCAATAGTAGGTGTATTTTTCATCTTGATTAAGGAGCTACAGACAAGGTGTAAATTCCAATATGCCAAGAGAAGTTAAAAATGGATCCTTAAATCTTTCTCAGAGTTTCAGATATTTTTTGTGAAGTGAGATTGGGTCTTATTTCTTATCCTTTCATTCCAGTCCAACATCACTCTTCTCAGGAGCTGTTTGGCTCAGTCCTGATCCTGTTGATTCATTTTGCTAACCCCTGTGTGCTATGTTAAATATTGGTTTCCTCACTGAGGAGATAATCATAGAAGATGAGGGCTGGAAGTGACCTCAGGAGATCACCTAGTCCAGTGGTTTTCTAACACTTTTCTCAAGACTCAGCTGAAAAAAATCATTTATGCCCACAACCCTACTATTACATCTTTCAGCAGTGCATTCCAGTCTTTTGGGGGAGGCAGTAGGGGCCACCGAGACCCAATATCCTAGAGTCTGTGACCCAGTACCTGAGGTTCAATGACCCAGTACTGGGTCCTGACCCATGGTTTGAAAACCCCCTGCTCAAGGCAGGACCAACCCCAAGTAAACCATCCCAGCTGGAGTTTTGTCAAGCTGGGCCTTAAAAACCTCTAAGGATGGAGAGTCCACCTCCTCCCTAGGTAACCCATTCCAGTGCTTTACCACCCTCCTAAGGAAAAAGTTTCCTAATATCCAACCCAAACCACCCCCACTGCAATTCGAGACCATTGTTCCTTGGTCCATCATCTGCTATGGCTGAGAACAGCCAAGCTCAAGGGTCTGCAACCTGTGTCTCTGGAGCTGCATATAGCTCTTGGGCAGGGCTGTCCCTCGGGGGGCCCGGGGCCCTGGGCAAATCGTCCTCTGCAGGGCCTCCTCTCAGCCCTCCCCTCCCCGTACTGGGCGGGGGGGACAGGGCTGGCTGGCCCAGAAGGGAGGGGCAGGCCTGCTTCTCCCCTGCACCAGCCATTCCCCATCCCGGGGACGGGGCGAGCTGGCCAAAAGCGACTGCCAGCTTCAGAGCTCTCACTCCCCCTGCCTCCCCCGGCCACACGTTGCCTTTGGGTCGGTACCAGAGGCAGCAGGAAGGGGGCAGGAGGCAGTGCGGCTGGGGGGCAGCAGTGGTGTGGACCCTAGGCTGCCTCCCATCCCCTGCCCGCCGTCTCCAGCATGGAGCCAAAGGCAGCACGTGGCTCGGGGAGTGAAGCAGGAGCACTGAACTTGGCTGCCACTTCTGGCCAGCTCGCCCAGTCCCCCGGATGGGGAACAGCTGGCTGTGAGGACGCAGCGTTTCAGGCCCCGTACTGCCCTGCTTATGGCAGTTCAGCGCGGGGCCCACAGAGTCGCGGGGCCTGGGGGGGTTGCTCCTTTTGCTCTTGGGCTGCCGTCTTGCAGCTCCGGACTCGGGCTCTGAGCCTCCTTCTGCCACTGCGGGTTCTGAGCTCCTCTTCCACCCCTGCCAGGGCACCCTGAGCCAGGCACCGTCGCCCAGCTTCCAGCTCCCCACACCGGGAGGCTGTACCCATTGTGGCTCTCAAAAAACTTGGTTATTGACAGAATTTTTAAAAATGGCTCTTCTTATCTTTTGGGTTGATGACCCCTGGCCTAGCTCCATCCTACTTGGAAAACCCCTTCAGCTAGTTAAAGGCTACTACCAAATCCCCCCTCATTCTTCTTTTCTGCAGACTAAACCAGCCCAATTCCCTCGGCTTTTCCTCCAAAGTTGTCATCATGGTTCCACAGAGCGCGGGGACCACAGCTCACACAGCAAGAGAACAAACAAGGAGTCCCGTGGCACTTTAAAAGACTGCCAAATTTCTGCCAAGTCCAAAGGGGCAGCCGTGTTAGTCTAGTTCAGCAAAAGAAGCAAGGAGTCCTGTGGCACTTAAAGACTAACAGCTAAGTGCCACAGGACTCCTTGCTTCTTTTAACAAATTTATTTATCTCACATGAGCTTTTGTGGGAGGAAATCCCACATGCTGGAGCCAAACCAGACCCCTAATTCTCTCTCATTTGGCCAGACGTTTACATTTAGTACAGCAAGCCGGTGTGCCGTCGCAGCATGTTACACAGAGCACTCCAGGGCTGCATAAGGACCGAGGCTCACTTTGCAGCAGGCAGCGGGAAGGACAGTCCAGGATTCTGGAAGTGTGGGTGGTTCTTCGCATTTCTGACATTCCAGACCGAGTCTCTAATGGCTGCTTGCCACCGGCCTGGCAAACCCAGCTGACACATCCAGCCTGCATCGATCATCGCCTGCTAAAGTTAACAATTCAGCCTGAAGTCAACAGCTCCAACAATTTCAAAGCCCAAGGGCTGAATCAGTTTCTGCGACAGTGGGTCAGTTTCCCCTGTAACCTGAACCACCTTCTCTTACACGGCAGAACTTTGCTCTCTGCTCCTCTGCACAGTGGAAGGTTTTTAAGCCTGCAATCCAAGAAGCAGAGTGGCAAATGAAATGCAGAACAGCAATCTTGGTTGGTTAATTCCCATATCTTCCACCTCAGGAGACCAAGGTCCAAATCTGATTCAAGTGACAAGCCAAATGAGTTTGGTGATGTCAGATTAGTTACATTGGGATACTTTTATTAACAGCAAAAGATTGCCCCATACTTCAGTTCAACCGAGGGTCTAGCTGAGAGGCCTGGGTCGGCTAGAGATCACAGCTTTATTATTATTTGTGTTATCATAGCCGTAAACCTTAGGAATCCGTTGTGGTAGGTGCTGTACAAACACACAGAAAAGATGGTCCCAACCCCTAAGAGCTTGCAGTCAAAGTGTAAAAGGAGTCAACAGACAGATCCAGGCAGACAGAGGGAGATTGAGGAAACAATGTGACTGGCGGTCGATGCAATTGGCAGTGGTGGTCTTTGCACATCAGTAGCGTAACACTTGTTAACTTTATTGTTGGCTTCACAGCCAAGGTGTGTTTTCATAAAGTGGGCAATGAAGTAGCTTTGCAGATGTTCACAGGGAGCTTCTCCCAAGTCTGAGGGCAGCAGAGGGGAAAGCACTAAGGCGCTTGTCTGAAAGTAAAACAAGGGGGAGATGGAAGCTGGCACATGGACCACTAAGGGTATGTCTACACAGGCTTCTTATTTTGAAACAACAGAGGTTGTTTCAAAATAAGAAGCGGCATGTCCACACGACACACCATTATTTTGAAACAATGGGACCCATTGTATCGAAATAACAGCCATTATTTCGAAACCATTAAACCTCACGTCTAATCGAAATAGCTGTTGTTTTGAAACGGTTGTTTCGAAATAACGGCGTTCGGACACGTTGTTTCTAAACAACACCATTGTTTCGAAACGACTGTTTTGAAACAACATGTCCGAACATCCTTGTTTCGAAATAACCATTTCGAAACAACGGCTATTTCAAAAGCAGGCTTTCCTTTAATTCGAATTAACAAACTATTAATTTGAATTAACTTATTTCAAAGTAAGGACTTTATTTCGAAATAACTCATTTAGAAATGGGTTATTTCGAAATAATGATGTATGTGTGGACATAGCCTATGAGATGAGCGTTGACAGATTGTAAGTGAATGAGAGAGAGGCCAGGAAAGCTGTGAAAGTGAAGACCAGAAACATTGTTTTGTGCAAGAGAGAAGGGGAGGTCAGTGGAGCAATTCAAAGAGAGGGGTGACATAGCCAAAGGAATGAGCTAGGAAAACAGTCTGCGTTCAGAATGGAAATGAATGGGGCAGGGCCAAAGAAAAGCAGTTGAAGTAAGCAGTTGAGACACAAGATGATGAGAGCTCGGAGAGGAATTTTTTAGCAGTGTAGATGAAAGGGAAAGGCTTAGAGTTTCCCTTTCAATCAATCAATTAGAGACCTTATACAAAATCTAAGAAAAAACTAAGGCCTTCCTGAGGTGAGACAATTGCACTGGTTTGACTTAAACTGGGTTTTAAACTGATTTAGCTAAACCAGTGCAACCCCATGTAAAGAGTTTTATTTCAGTTAACTTAAATTGATACCTCATTGACTCAAGTTAAATCAAAATAAGTCTGATTTAAGCCAAAATAAGTCTGTCCACACAGCAGTTTGCACCAACATATTGAAATCAGTTTAAAAGCACACCTATAATTAAAAGGGTGCAATTGGTCAGGTGTGTGAGCTCATTCAGTAGAATCCAGCCTCTGCACTCATACTCATTTTTTTAAATGAACATTACAGTTTGCTCCATGATTAACTTTCATCTGGAGGGCAGTTTTTATCTTCCTGGAGCCAAACCTGTGCTTGGTGAGTGCTATGGAAGCTGCGGACTTTCAGCATCTTGCAGGCCTGGCCCTTTGATGATGGAAGTCACATTTCCCAGCATACAGTCAGTTTCTGCTAATGGAGTGAATGAACTAAACAGGAGAGATCCTCTGTCCCAGGATCTCAGACTAATCAAAACTCAAAGTGAGGAAGCAGCACCAAGAAACCAATCCCACTGAATAGGAACCAGGAGCGCAATAACAACCTCCCCCTTGGATTTGTCGGTAACTCTTTGGATCACCATGGGGCAAAGCTGCAGACCAAGAGATCAGCAAACTAAAATGTAACAGGGATTAATAACTTAACAACGGAAGAGTCGAGTTGATGGCATACACTTCTCAGGAGTAAATCACTTACAGCCTAGCAGAGGTAGCTGAGGCTGCCCCTAAAACGTAGGACTAAGGGGTTAAGGTAAGGGGGAATGCACCAGGATGTCGTTCCAGGGACCACAAATTTTAGGGGCCCACATTCTAGGGCCCCTAAAAATAGAATAATGTGGGAGAACGCAGCAGAAAACATGTTCCGCCTTGTCCTAGGTGCTAGCAGGTCCTATGTCCACCCATTGTTAATCACAATACTTATTATCTTATGCAGTGTTTGCTAGTTTGCAAGAACAATTGTTATAGACATAGATGCCATATAAAATTATAAATATTTTCAGAAGCACCACTGGCCTGGGAAAAGACCCGGGGCTCAGCACACCGCAACTCAGGGCTTGAGCCCCATAAGTGCATCGCTGCTGTGGGTAAGCCCGGTGCCAGCGACGTGCCTGAATATTTTTATGAAGCGATAACTGAAGCATGTGGTACTGAGAAGTGGTTGTAAATGCCTGCTTGGGCTGGGGCCTGCACATGCATGAAGAGGACCCAAAGAATACAAGAAGGGGACCTGGAGATTAGGAGCATTCTCGGGCCTGTCAGATTGTACTTTAACCACTGTTCAAGACTGTTTGCAACAACCGGTTTAGGTTTTGTTTTATGGAAAGCTTTTTGATTTGAGTCCCCTCCTGTGTGCTTGTGTCTTTCCTTCAGCTCTATGACATACACCTAGAGCTTACTATTATCTTCAGCTCAGCCAGGTGTCTTTAGCATTTGGAGATGGGAAACTGAGGCACCGAGAGACTAATTCCAAGTGCTTCCTTGCCCAAGTTCATCCATGTGCCTGGTGGCAGCCAGGAGTAAAACCTTCTTTCAGCATTTAACCTGTGCAAGCCCCGTGTTGAGCTCCTTTCACAGGCAAAACTGTGTGTGTGTTGTTAACTAAGACAAAGAATTATGTCTCTTAAATGACAGAGGCTATTTCTAGGAACAAAATAGAATTAGGCTATCCTGATGACAGCAGCAAATGGCCGAGTTTTATCTTTAGCAAACGGCTTCTAGCATGACCCAGTTAACATGCAACTTTTACTAAATGCTATCATAAAAGATTTAGGACAGATGCAGCCTCCTCCAAAATCTCAGGCTGCCATGACCTACTGAAATAGCTTCAAGATTTTAATGATTGGAGCAACATTAAGTGATCTCTTTTGATGGGTTGTCACTGTAAAAATACACTCTATGATATTGTTCATAATCATGGAGAAGCTTATGCATTTCTCTGATGGTCAAACTTTTATTACTATATTTTCCCCTGGGACATATAGTTATAATCCTATTGTGATGCTGCCTTGAGTTCTGTAAAAACAAAGGGGGAATCTGGTGGCATCTAAAAGACTAAAAAATTTATTAAGCATAAGCTTTCATGGGCTAGATCCCACTTCATCAGACGCATCTGATGAATAATGCGGGTGAGAGAATACACCACCACCTTAATGATCATTTAACAAAGCTTGGTTTGTGTGAACACACATTATATTGGTGATGCGTCAATCCAGAGTCTCTCTACACGCTGTATACCTATACTACTGTCCGTTGTGTTGAGATATTGAGTGTATTGTTAGACTTGATTATAGCTGTAAGTTATTTGAGACTTAATTATATGTACACAAAGCAGCTAACATAAGGTTCTGCAACCTGCGGCTCCAAAGCGGCTCTTTGCAGCCCACTTGTGGATCTGTGCTCCACCCCCTTAGCCTCCCCCCCACCACTCGGAGACCTTGTGGGTAGCCGGTACCTGGCTCCAGGCTCCCCACCACCACTGGGGGACCCTGCAGCTGCCCCATTCCTGCTTCCAGGTACCAATCCCAGGCCACGGGACCCTGCGACAGGCACCCTGGCCCAGCCCCCTGCCCCCCCCAACCAGGAGGCAACATCCACTGCGGCTCTCAAAACACTTGGTTACTGAAGTTCCAAGTTTCCCCATCTTCAAAGTATTTGACGAAGTGGGATTTTCTCCCACGGAAGCTCATGCAATAAATAAATTTGTTAGTCTTTAAGTGCCACCTTGCTCAGTTATTGAATTTTTTAAAATGGCTCTTCTAATCTTTTGGGTTGCCAATCCCGGACCTAACACAACACAGCCCCCACCCCTGATCTGAGAGTTTTGGGTGTAAATGCAAATATCAAATAATAAGAAAAAGGGGGGAAGCTCATGTTAAAAAATCAGCCCTTTGCGGTTAATTGTTGTGATGTAACACAAAGGGCAAATCTGGTTACAGATCTTAAACTAATTGTCAGATAAGAGATCAGCCATGGCCAAACTGCAGGTCGGGAGCCGCATGCAACTCTTGAATGAAAAAGTGCGGCTCACAGAAGAAAGCCAGAGGAAAGCAGCCCCAGTCTAGGAGTTAAATCTTCTGCTCTGAACATGCTCAGAGCATGCTCGGGGGGAGCCCCAGCCTGTGCCTAGCTGCTGGAGTGGCCATATTGGATGCTCAGGCTGGGCAGGGCTTAAAGAAAGTGGAGCAAGTCCCAGCCTGTGCCTAGCGGCTGGAGTGGCCAGGTGAGGAGGCCCTGGTGGTGGTGGTGGGGGGGGTCAACCCAGGGGAGCTAGCGTCAGGATCTGGGGGCTACAGAGAGGGTTGGGACAGCAAGAAGTGGCGGCATGGTCAGAATGGTGCGGAGAAATGGCAGCGTGGTTGGGATGGCAGGGAGAAGCGCAGCATGGTCGGAGAGGGTGGGGAGAAGCGTTGGCACGGTCAGGATGGTGGGGAAAAGCGTGGGATGGTCAGGATGGCTGGGAGAAAAACAGCATGATCGGGACGGTGGGGAGAAGTGTGGCATGGTTGGAGAGAGCAGAGAGAAGCAATGGGATGGTGGGGAGAAGCTTAAGTTTTACTGTATAGGTAGGCCTACTTTTCGTGGTAACCTTAAGTAATTATTAGAATCTGACATTAGTAGGGTCAGTATTTGCCCTCTTTTAATGATAAAATTAAAGTGTGCAATGAATTTGAAATTTAGTAATTTTGGATTAGGTAAAAGTATATGGCTATGTGCCTCAGTGCGGCTCATGAAGGTTTAATAATCAACTTGTGTGGCTCTTGAGTTCCGTAAGTTTGGCCACCCCTGTAAGAGATGGTGATTTTTTTGTAGTGGCCTTAATTTATCTCATCACAAATCTAACTTGCACAGAATTAAACAGGTTTAAAAATAATCTTCATATAAACTGCTCAATTCACTTTGGGTTGCCAAGTTTTCCAAATGTTCTTTAATGGCTCAGTGCTCAGGGGCAGATGAATTCCTTTTCTACTCTGGGTCATTGCTTACATTTTTCAACTTGTTAGACAAAATCACAGGAAAATATGCATAAGACGAGCCAGCTTTCTTTGTTGTACAGTTGTGCAGCTATTCTTGCCACCAACAGTGATGTGCGGCTATAGAAGCAAGTTGCCCAGCAAAGACGCAGGATTGTAGAAAGTAGCTGCCAGTGTCTGCAGACTCACTTCTGTTAATGTAAATATATCCTAGTTCGAAAGTATTTATATATATTTCAAGTGAATGATATATTCAACCACAATAATGACTCTGGTTCCGAGGTTTGCAGAAAAAAGCCATTGTTAGCACTCTGTTACATCTTGTCAAAAAATAATTTATTTTATTGCAGTCTGCATTTTCCATCCATGCTTCCATTTCCTGGTTTTAATAGTATTAATTCCAGAATTTTTAATCGATATATTGTCTTCAAAGAAAATGAATAAAAAAGAGGCGACCAGCTAAAGTTTATTTTTCTCTCCCTCTGCAGAGACAGGTTGTCAGCAGGTGTAAATTGACATAACTCAATTAGTCTCTACTGGTTATGATGGTTTATGCCAGCAGCGATTTTGGCTGAAAAAGGTTCACTTAGCCATTTATCATAAACATAAATTATATGTGTATGTTAACAGCATTTCTCTCTATGTAACTGCATACTATGTATAGAACTGTGCATCCTTTTATAGTCACAGATCAGAAAACTCAATACATTTTCCAGGCTTTCAAATTATACTTCATTTGCTTTATCTAATCAGCTCAATTTCTTCATAGCAAAGTTTCATGCCCCAAGAAAATGCAATATTCATAATGTGTACAATGTGCGAGCTCAAATGCTGTAAATGATGTGGAAAAGACAGGCTAAGAAACTGTGTTTGTTCCAAGATATTAAGCAGAACTAATTTATCTTTCTACAGAAAACACAAAATTACAGTCTTTAAAAGTGCCACCAGTTTCCATGTTTGTTTTGCTGGAGTAGACTAACATAGATACACCTTTGGAACAAAATTACTAGCTGGTATCAGATGTATCTAGAGATAGGGCTACAGAGATGATCATGAAGCCATCTTAAGAGAATCCTAAATAATAGTAAATATACCTTTTTCAGATGCATACCCTGTAACAACTTTGTTCATGTAAGCACAGGTGCTAACATATTTTGTGAACTGAACTAAAAATTAATGATTATTTTCTATAGAGCTCCAAGAAGGCAATAGTGATTTGGGGGTGAGACCTTTGAGGGCCCTGCTTTGCAGAAGAACAAACAAGGAGTCTGGAGGCACCTTTCAAGACTAACAAATGTATTTACCGCATGAGCTTTCGTGGGAGAGAATCCCACGTCATCAGATGCCCGACTCCTTATTTGTTTTGCTGGACTAAACCAGGAGTGCTGCTGGCCCAGGAAAAGACCGGGGGCTCGGCATGTTGGGACTCGGGGCTCACGCACTGATGCTGTGGCCACCGCCGTGGGCGGCACAGCAGTGGACCTGCGGCTCAGGCACTGGGACTCGAGCCCCGTAAGCCTGGCGCCAGCGACGCCCCTGGATTAAACTAACATGGCTACCCCTTTGGAGCTTGGCAGAATATAGGTATTTCAGGAAATCAGACTTTACAGGGGGTCTCAAACTGGGAACCTGCCGGCCCTGAAGATCAGTCCAATCATACGGTCGAACAATCAGGTTTCTGAAAGAGATAGAAACCTGAAGTGTGTGTTTTCGACGTAGGGCAGGGGTCAGTGACCTCTGCTGACCTCGGTGCAGATCTTCCTCCCTGACCCTCACCTGGTGCCGGTGGCCCCCTCTGCTGAAAAAATGTGGCAGCTGCCTGAAAAGTCAGGAGCAGTCATGGCTGGAGTGGGAGCACTTCCCAGGCATGATACCAAAAGAAGCGACTCCTTTCAGGGATCTCAGGCATGTTGCAGAAAAAAGCTGCCCAAAGTGGCTCCCCTTTGGGGAGCATCACACTACAGAGAGGAGCCACTGCGGGCAGCTTTTTTCTGGGTCACATGGAGGCACAGGCATGGGGGGACCCCTGAGGCCCAGCTGCACCTGAAGGAAGCTGCCCAGAGTGGCAATTTCTGTGGCACTGCAGAGGGGGCTGCGTGCCACTCTGAATGGGCTCGGGTGCCACTGTCGGCACCCGTGCCAGGTGTTTCCCACCCCTGACGCAGGGCACCACGCTCATTTGTTTGGCTCCTCCACAACCTATCAGAAACATCTTTGCCCAGCCAGCAAAATCCCCGTTTTCTGTAATGACCGCTCTTGAAAGTCATCCGTGCAATAAAGGCTGGCTGCGTCCCCTGCAGACAAAACCCTTTAAATAACCGGTCGGAGGCTGCCCGTGCGTCAGCCCCTCGCTAAGGCCAGTGGCGCCTTGCAAAGCCATGGGATTGGGGCGCAAGCAGGCTCCGATGGGGGGAAATGCTGAGTTTCGCCCCTGTTCAGCATGGGTGGGACCAAGGACGGTGAAGCCTGGGTTTGCATTTTGGCAATTTTAAAAGGGGTAGCCGTGTTAGTCTAGTCCAGTGAAAAAACAACAAGGAGTTGTGCGGCACTTGAAGACTAACAGGTTTATTTTTTGCATGAGCTTTGGTGGGAGAAGCTCATGCAAAAAATAAATCTCTTAGTCTTCAAGTGCCGCACAACTCCTTGTTGGTTTTGCATTTTGGGGCACCCATGACTTTTCTTTCCCCGGGCTGGCTGCGGGGGCAGAAGCGATTGGGGTGCAGGGCCCCCCTGGGAATTGACATTAGTGGGGTGCATTAAATGGCTCTAACACTGTCCCCAGCTGACAACTGGGGGGATGTTGGGAAATTTGGGGGTGCTGGGGAAATCCCCCTCCAGCTGTGCCCACCCTGGCTGGGGTCGGGGCTGCAGGCTCGCCTCCGCCCCAGCCAGCCGAGGACTCGGCCCCCAGCAGCCCGGATTGCGGGAGACTCAAACCGGAGTCACTCCGGCGCCGCCCGTGTGAACGCCCCTCCCGCGCCCAGCGGCGCCGGCTCTGGGGGCCGTACCAAGGCCCGCCCTGGGGAGGGGTTCGGCGCTTGGCCGAGCCGCCTGTGTCTCCCCCCGCGCGCGGCTTGGTACGGTCCGGCTGGCGGCGCCGGGCTAGGCAGGCGCGGGCGGGCGCAGAGGAGCCGGAGCCCGGCACGCGGGAGGTTCGCAGGTAGGCGCCGGGCGCGGGGCTGCTCGGGCGGGCGGTTCTGGGCTCGCGGGGCGGCTCCGGGGTTTGCAAAGTTTGCATGCGGCGCCGCCAGCCCCAGCCTGGGGCAACTTGTCCTGCGGCTGGGCTGGAAACCTGAGCCTGGCTGGGGCTCTCCTGGGGGTGTCTACACCGGAGCAGGCGCTCCCTTTGCTTGCCCCTTTGCATGAAAGGCGTGGGAAGCAGAGCCAGCTGTGAGCCAGATGTGTAGACAGCTGCTTGGGCACTGGGGGCGCTGCTGAAATGCGCATCACAGGGGGCTGGGGATTTGGGGGGAGACTTGCTGTGCACATTAGAAAATGGGGGGTCTGGAAATCAGGCTTGGGGGGTCTCAACCAGCCCCTGGAAGACCTGCAGGCACACATTGGTGGAAATGTGTCAAATGAGGACGTGTTAAAGCCCAGATGGCAGCTGGCAGGTCAGCTAGGGAGCTAGTGGTCTAGGAACATTGTGATGTTTGCAAATGCCAGTGGTTTGGGGAGGGATTTCGGTGAGACAAATGTCCCAGCGTGGGTAGCTTTCTTTGGGAACAAAACAAAGCGGGAGTCCGGTGGCACTTTTAAAGAGGAACAAATGTATCTGTCGCATGCGCTTCCGTGGGAGAAAATCCCACTTCGCCAGAGGCTTGAAGCTGGGGAACTCACCGAAGGGGAGCAAAACAAATGCAGGGACAACAAAAGAAACAAAAGGCCTCCGGGTTTGTGGGTTTCGTTATTGTTCATGGAATAACCTTCACAACACTTATTTGTTCGTCCTAGAAAAGTTTTGAGTTTAAATGCATTCGCTTTTTAAATTTTGAAATGGGGGGGTGTGGAAAGCTGTGATGATGTAATAAAATCTCCATGGATTGTCTTTCCTGCGCTTTTCCTTTGGGAAGAACAGACATTTGGATGTTTTGGTTTTGTAGGCATCTATTTTCAATTTGCTGTTTATTGCCTGAACTGCTCTTTATTGCCCCGGGGCGCAATCTTAGGGATTAGTAAGTGGCGTTGGAGAAACTGCAAGTGGCTTCATTTTCCAAGAATGTTAGTCATTTCCTTTGAGTGATTTCAGGGAGTTGAAATTTAACAGCATCTGTACTTGTGGATGAAAACTGTTCCACGGCGAACTGTCACTTTGGCTCTCTGCATTGCCTAGAGCCTAACTCACTGAAGCAATTTAGTGTTGTTGACATCAATATAACTCTTTGGAGTTACCCAAAATCAGATCAGCCATGTCCTGCCCCATTTTAATCTCTAGTTTTGCTAAGCCTTTTCTTGGGGGTAGAAATGGGTAGAAATTTAATCATGAGTATTAGTCTTTAAATGCTACAGGACTCCTTGTTGTTTTACTGAACTAGACTAACACAGCTGCCCCTTTGGAATTAATTTCATATCACATTATTAAGATTTTGTGGGAAAACACCTTCTATATGCCCACTGATAAGATGGTTTTGTTAAGATACAGTGTGACTGATAAAAGAAAACAGATGAAGTCTCTCTGGTTTATGGAAGTCTCATAGATAAAACTGCTTAACTTTTTCGTTGGGCCTTTAATGGCACACTTGGTGAGAAAGTGGACATTTAGGTCCCAGTCCTGCAAGCATGCTTATCTTCAGTCGTGAGAGTAGTCCTATGGGAACGAGTAGCCTGAGACCTATTACCCCAAGTTTTCCAAATGCATCTAGTGGTTTGGGGTGCCTCAGGTTTTGGGTATCCTTTGGGTATTCACATGAGTAAATTCAAATATATGTCTGTGTATTTGCAGAATCAAGGCCTCAGGTATTTACTCTGATACCAGGTACTGAAAGCAAAAACATATTTTTTGAAAGTAAAATGAAATGATCTGATTTTTGAAGCTGTGTTTAAACTCTTATTAAAGTAATATATCCGAATGAAAGACCCCTTCATGATTTCTTGTCCAGACAGCAAAATGCCTAGAGTTTGAGTTAGTGTTTTAATTGACTTGCACAAGTAAATAAAAAGCCAACTAGTGGGTGGCCTGTCTCTTGGCACTTCTGTCATTTCTCATGGTAGCGTTGCCAAGGAAGACAGAAAGGCCTGGTCCTCACCTAAAAATTAGGGTCGTCTAGCTACATTGCTCAGGGCTATGAAAAAGTTTATGCCCCTTGCAGTGTAGTTAGGTTGACTTAACCCTCATTGTAGATAGTTCGGTGGACTGAAGAATGCCTCAGTCGACCTAATTGCCACTTCTCAAGGGGGTTATGCCTTTGAACACAGATCAGCTTCCACGCATCTTTAGCATAATATAGCCCTCAAACAATGCTGGAAGGAGCATTTTGAGACTGTTGAATCACAAATCTGAAATCTCTGTTGTCACCATTGAGTCTATTCCTCAGCATCCAGTAATAAAACCTCCCACCCGCCTTCTGAGAAAGTTTGGCATGCCATCACTTAGACTAGAAACAGCAAGTCACCAGCTTGGATGGCATCCCCATGGAGATCTTCAGAGCTGGCAGAATAGCATTCGTGCAAAAACTTCATCAACTTCTGATTAGAATTTCAATTAATGAGGAAATTCCACCTGACCTAAAGGATGCTAATATTGAGACCAGTGTTAAGAAAGGGGACTAGTCAATGTATGGGAGTTACCGATGTACTTCCCTCCTTTACATTGCTGGGAAGATCCTTACTTACATTCTTCTGAACTGCTTCTGCTCTCTTGCCAAAGAATCCCAAAGTGGTTTCACATCATTGCAGGGCGTAACATGATTTTTGCTGCACAACAGATCCAAAAGAAATATAGAGAACAGCACCAGCCATTGTTTCTGGCAATTTGTTGACCTACCAGAAGCTTGTTATTCGATCAGTCAGGAGGCATTATGGAAGGTGGTGTCTGGGTTTGGTTGTCTTTCGACGTTCACTCATGTTCTCAGGGCACCTTATGGTGGAATGACCACAACTGTTCTCTCTAATCGGTAAAAGATGGACCTGCTCACCACCCATGCTACTTTTAATTAGGGTTGTGTTATTGCCCCCAACCTTTTTTTGCCATCTGTTTCCATAATCTTGATTCTGATTCATGACAGCCTCTCCTCTGGAACTGAGACTGAATATCGCATGCATGGCCAGCTTTTCGAGCTGCAGTATCTCCATTCTAAAACAAAGGTTACCAGGATTTTTATTCTGACCTTCAGTATGCTGCTGACTATGCTATTCTCTTGCACAGCGAGTCTGACTTGCAATCCGCCCTAGATCTGTTCTCAGACTCCTAGCATAGCCTAGGGCTCTCCCTCAAGATTGGAAGGACTAAGGTGCTCCGCCAGCCTGCCCCGGCACAAGTTGCCCCCCAACCCTCACAATTGTCATCTGCAGTGAACAGGGCTGCCCCTAGGGGTGGATGGGGCCCAGGGCCAATCGCCCTGTGTGCCTCACCCGCCCGGCCAGAAGGTCCTGCACCACCCCTGGGCTGGTGCCTGGTGGAAATGCCACCGAAGGCAGCATGGGGTCTGCGGGCAGAGAGGGGGTGGGGCAAGCACAGGACCTGCCAAACCGCAGGACCTTAGGTGATTGCCCTATTCATGCCCCCAGCGACAGCACTGGCAGCAAAACCCTGAAAAACATTGAACATTTCCCTTATCTTGATGGCCTCCTCTCTTAGGCAGAGAACCTGCATGTGGTGACCAAACATGGGATCTATTGTATGAGTGCATCCTTTGGAAAGTTGCTGCATCATGTCTTTTTTGACAGGGATCCATAGACGGAAACAAAGATCCTGGTCTACAACACAGTAGTCATCCCCATTGTATGGGTGCAAGACATGGGTGACATATTGAAGCCATCTTAAGCATCTAGAGCAGTACCAACAGCGCTGTCTTAGCAAGGTTCTCCATGTCGGATGGTTAGACCATCATGTCAATGTCAGCGTTCTCTCTGCAGCCAACACCACCGGGGTTGAGGGGGAGATTGTGAAACGTCAACTTTGCTGGGCTGGTCATTGTGTGTTGGTGGTCGAAACTCTTCTTCCAAAGCAAGTCCTCTTTTCGCAGCTTGGTCACGGTAAGAGGACCTGCAGGTGACAGAGGAAACGGTACAGAGACACCTTTAAAAATATGTCTTAAGAAGGTTCATTGGTCCCACAAATTGAGAAGAGCTGGCTGGCAATAGCTCTCAGTGGTGTCACATCATCCATCAAGTCTCAGCCTGTTTTTAAGAGAAGTGCCTTGCTCAAAAGCCTGAGAAATGGCAGAGGAGGACAGAAGATGTACATCATCCTGGCCAGCAGTTGTGCTGCCCCCAAGCCTGTCACTTACATGGAAAAATCTGTGGAGCACAAATTGGCTTTCTTAGCGACTTTAAGTCTCATCAATGATTAGTGGGTTGATTTGGCCTTTTTGCACAAAAACGCTTGTAACTGAGGCTATTTCCTTTATCTTAACTACTGTTGATAGTGAGTTCAGATTTGAAGATATGTACTTTGTTTCCAGAACCATTTTGTAAGGGTGTTCTTAGTCACATTCATTTTTAACTCATATTTTATTCAAACTATGTGTTCCTCCACAAGCCCTGCGTCTTGGCAGGGGGCTAGACTAAATGACCCTTGCGGTCCCTTGTAACCCTACGGTTCTATGATATTTTCTTTTAAATCAAAATCTGTAAGCAATTATTCCTTTACATGAAAGTCAGTACCCAGAAAAGATTAATTCAGACCAGATGTAAAAATATATGTGAATTTCAAATTAAGATGATCTCAACTCCTTCCTCCCAGTTTTTAAATACCATGAATCCCAGATGAAATTATACAAAATATGACTGTTAAAATATCTGCCTGGTTGTTAATATATCTTTCATGGGCTTTCTGGAAAGCTGATTTATAATATTTTTTAAACAATAAGCATTTTCCTGTTTCTGCTGAGGAAGTTAAGTTTATTAACATTGTCAATTGAAAGAAAACACATTGCTGCTCTGGTCTGGTCGAGGTTCTTTCCAGCTGAAGTATGAGGAGCTGGAGAGAGAGTCTGTAGTGTGTGCTCATTCGAAGGAGTTAAATTCATGCAGAGTTATTTAAGAAAAGCAATATTGAGCCACTTACAGAAAAAACACCAGAGTGCTATTCTGTTTATGGCCATGTGGTTGCTCATATACGGGAGATAACTTCAGATTAAAATGTATTTTCTCATGGCTTAATCTTTGTTCCATTTAAAGTTAGGGGAAAGCTGCCATAGACTTCAATGAGAACAAGATTGGACCTTAATCTTGGCGGACCAGATTCTGTATATTTCACCATTAAATGGAGTTCACTTTATTAGGGTCTGTCAAAAGACCAATAAAGTATTTCTAAGTTCTAAAGCCTTGGTAGTCTACGTCAGCAAAACAAACGACGAGTCCTGTGGCACTTAAAGTCTAACAAACATATTGCATGAGCTGTCGTGGGAGAAAATCCCACTTCATCAAATCATCTGATGAAGTGGTATTTTCTCCCACGGAAGTCACGCAAAACATTTGTTAGTCTTCAAGTGCCACAGGACTCCGTGTTTGTTTTGCTGAAGTATTTCTGTTGTTTTAGCTGACTTTGGAGTAGGCCCTTTGTGTGCCTTCCAAGAAGCTTTTGGGTGTCTTGCATCATCAATAGATTGGATTATTTTATAAGGAGATTCTGTCTATTGCACAGTACTATACTGTTCTGACTTGTTTCTGTAATGTTGGATGGGGAAAAATGAGATGTAGCTAATATAAGCTGAAAAAACTGCATCTCGTATTCATCCTTTTGAAGTATGAATGAACGAGAAGGCAACAGTTGCCAGTGTGGTTAAGAAAAGATTTGAGGGGTAGTGGCAATATACAGAAGGCTTTCAACAATGAAAATGTTCGAGGAAGGAAGATTGTAGGAAAAACTAAAAACAAATTAAAAATAATTCCATTGGACTGAAAGAGAAACATTCATTCTTGGATTGTAAGAGGTTCAAGGCGGTCTATTTAGCTATAGTCTTGGTAAACAGAAGCTGAAGAAAAGAATGATCCATTTGAAAAAGTGATGAAGACCTGGAATTCTTGGTTGGAAAGAGCTTAGAAGAGGTCTGTTGTGTGTGAGGAAGCATCTCACTTGGGAGGGATCTGTAATGACCCCAGCAGAAATTCCTGTCAACTTCATTAATCTTTCCATGGATGTTCAAATACTACAATGATGAGGGGCATGTCAATATTTAAGTAGGGGGCCAGCAGCCTGGACATACACAGATGACTTGCTTAGCTCTTATGTTCCAAAACTAGGAGGCCAAATGGAACTAGATGAAAAATTTCAACTGGACTTTCTAAGGAAATATAAAATGTCAAAGTTCCTTGCTGGCTGACACCAAGAGCAACCCTAGTGTTAGAAACCAGGGACAAAATGTTTTCAATTGCAGTCAGCACACATTAACTGGGCTGCGCCTGTCTGTGCATAAGGTGTGGGGGAGTATAAAGAAGCAGCTGTGAAGGGAGCATTACTGACTAGGAGAGGGAGCCATACTTAGATCCTCAAAGGTATATACCAGGCATGGCCAAACTGCGGCTCGAGAGCCACACGTGGCTCTTGAATGCAAAAGTATGGCTCACAGAAGAACGTTGGCAAATCAATTTAGTGGTTAAAAGTATACGGCTACGTGCCTCAGTGCAGCTCTTGAAAGTTTAATGATCAACTTGTGTGGCTCTTAAGTTCCATAAGTTTGGCCACCCCCGGTATAGACGCTCTAAACTTTTGTTGGCTTCAATGGAAGCTAGCTCCTTTGAGGTTCTGGACTGGAGACTACGTGGTGGAAAAATCCTTGAATCCATCAGCTCAATGTGTGAGTCCAATGGAAAATAAACAAGGTACAGGAATGTGTCACAGAAAGACAGAATTGTTTCTTTGGATTTATATTCTGTTATTGTAATAGGCACTGGCGAATTGCTATCTAAAATGCTTTGTTTTATTTTGGTACCTTTCCATTGGAAAGATACACCCTTGGAAGGGGTGCTGCATAAACAACTTAGATGACTGCTGGCTTTAAAGAGGAACTTCCAAAGTCTGAAACACTTAAATAATTGTGTGTATAATGTGGAATCATAACTGGGTTCTGAACATTTCCACTTATTTATGTTGCTTATTACCGTCATTTGTGGTTCAACCAATTGAGTCTGCCTGCTCCTCGTAAAGCTGAACGGGTGACATCCTAGACGTTCTCATGGCTGTGATTTCATAAACGCAGGTTATTACTTCTCTGTAGAAAGAGACACTGTAAGGAGAAATCTCTTACTCAGATGCAAGTTTAGGCAGATTTACATGCAGGATCTTGTGAAAAGCCCAATTCTGCACCCTTACGCTGACTAGCTCTTACTCAACTGAGGGGTCCCAATATCTTCCTTGGAATTCCCCTCATAAATAAGGGATGTCCAGCGGGGTCCAAGGCATATCCTTTTGTATACATATTCTCTTCTTCCCAGTAGACTCAACGGGAAAAGCTCTAGATAAGGGGTGACGTACACAGTTATGAGAGAGGTTCAAAGCTTGAATTTATTCCTAATCCTTATTTTTGACCAGTCTGGAACTAAAGTTGCCATCACAGTGACTAGAGGGGGCTTGATTGTAGTGCAGGGGCCTCAAACATGTGGCCTGCAGGCTGAATGTGGCCCCCTAAAGCTGTTTCCTGCAGCCTGCAATGACACGATCATTACCAATATCTGCAATATCATAGTATGAAAAGGTTTCAGTGGTGCGGCCCTCGGGCTACCATACTAATCCTCATGAGGCCCTCTACTAGTCCTCTTGCGGCCCTCATGGTGATTTGAGTTTGAGACCCCTGTTGTAGTGTAAGGGCCTGAATTTTAAAGAAATTTCGGTGCCTAACTTCTATGGAAGTCATTGAGAGTTAGGTGCCTAAAGGCTTGTTTCCACTGATGGCAGCAGATTCATCACTGTCAGATTGATCTCCCTGATCGACTGATTGGATCTGTGAAGGTCTGCTCAGCCGATCCGGAAGCCGACTCTGGAGGACGACCCCTGCAGAAGGAGTAGCCCTGAGCTGGAGGTGCTGTTAAGGATGAGCAAGAGTATCCCCGCTTGGCCCCAGGTGCATATTGGTTCCCATTCTGCACACAAGAAGACATAAGCTGGAAGGAGGTGCCCAAATTCCCTTGGTGTCTGTTGGAACTGGGCATCTCACTGCTCCAGGCACTTTTCAAAATCCCTCCCACAGTCCTTTGCCCTGCAGAGTCCCCATTCTCTGAAAAGACTCTTGAGGTGACCAATGAAATGCTCTTTAGGGGTTTAAGAAAGTCGAATGAGCCCAACTGGCTTCAGGAGCGAGCTTGATAAGTGAAGGAGGAGCTGGTATGATGAGGCTCCTATAGTGGCATGTTCCAAAGGGTGGGATTTTCTCTCGCGAAAGCTCATGCAATAAATAAATTTCTTAGTCTTTAAGTGCTACAGGACTCTCTGCTTGTTCTACGATGGCATATAGCCGAGCTGCGATTGCTGGCGGCAGAGATCTCCAGCAGCTGGTGACGGGACACTAGATGGGGAGGTCTTTGAGTTACTAGAGGGCGTCCGGCTGGTGGGTGTTGCCCATGTGCTCAGGATCTGCCCAAATGCCGTATTTGGGCTCAGAAGGGAATTTTCTCCAGAGTCAGCTTGGCAGAGACCTTGGGGGTTTTTGTCTCCTCTATAGTATGGTGCACAGCTCACTTGCTGGTGGATTTTCTGTAATTTGAAGTCTTTAAACGATGATTTGAGGGCTATAGTAACTCGGCCAAGAGGTTAGGGGTCTATTTCAGGAGCTGATGGGGAGAGGCCCTGTGGCTTGTAATCCGCAGCAGGCCAGACTAGATGATCATGATAGTCTCTGCTGCCCTTAAGTCTATGAGTCTATAAATAGGAAATGACGGGGGAATAGGATCTTTTGACAGATAACTTAGAGAGGGAGAGACTGCTGAAGGATTGGCCATGTGGTTAAGATAAATAAAACGGGACAGACTTATTTAGCGGAGTGCCGCCTTCATGTCCAGCAATGCCTTATTTCTGTTTCCCTCGTAACAATATCGTCGGTGCAGATTGAAACTCCTGGATGCTAACACCGGGTGTGTGTGCCAGCTGGCCTCCTGCATGATAGCCCTGCCTATTAACTGCAGTACTAATTAATCCAGTTAGCTCTTCTAATTCTTCTCTAATATCCAGCAGCCTCTCTTCTAAACATAATTATGTGTACTCTCCTAAGCTCCTGCCTTATAATTGTTTCCATCCCAGTATCAATGAGCCATCCTCAAATTACGCTCTTAGTGTGCTCAGCGTGCCCATTTATTGATTAATATTCCACAGCTCATTTACAAACGGGAAGAGTAGCAGTTTTCAGAGTCCCTTGCTTGCTAATTGCAGTCACGGGGTGAATGTACCTGTGGAAAAATATTCGTCGTCAATATTATGCCATTTTTGTGCGACCCCCCACTGAGCTCGGCTTTTTCTGGGATTCATTATAAATCAGAGGGAAGATACTGGATGTTGCAGCGGCACTGGGACAAAATAGTAAGATTTTGTTCTGCATTGGTGTCGCTATTCAGTCTTTTGTATGGGATGAGGGATGCTCCATACCTGACCACCAACCATTTCCCTGGTTATGGCTCTAAAGCAAAGCAACATGTTGGAACATTTGTGGCCTGGTTCTGTAAGGACATGCTACTGTGATGTAGGAAGACAGTTCATTGGGGGTCCTGAACTTGCTTGCCGTTTGATCAGAGCAGGAGCACAAAGATGAAGTGATCTGATGCATGTGGGCCTGATCTGTACATCTGCTCTTGCAGATTTTTCAAGGGTTGGAGCATGGAGCCCAAAGGGTTTAATGTCCCGCTCCTCCCAAGGGAAGGTGCACCGGTTTAGAAAGAGGCCTCGTATGCTCCTAGGGCATGTTGTGTTGTTTAGGCATCCTTGCAAAGCGCCTGTTAGAAGAAGAAAATGGAGTCCCAGAGGTGGAATTTAGGGGCACTCGCAAAGCCCACTAGCACTGTTGACTGAAGTGAGATTTTAGAGTTTTGTGTGATTCCTCCCGCCCCACCACCCCAAAACAGAAAAATTGGGTTGGGAGTGAGCTGCAACAAAAGGGATCCTGTCCTGCAGCCTTCAGCCATACGAGTGAGCTCTTGAATGAGTAAGGGCTGCAGGATCAAGCCAGGAGTGCCCCAAAATTTAATAACGTTTAATAGTTCTTGGCTTGTAAAGAAAGGCGGCTTTGCTTCCGACCCTGCATCCTTGTTCCCTGGTCTGGTGGCAGATTGAGGATGTAGAGGCGCTGTAGCCAGTTTGGGAACTAATCCCCTTGGTGCCAGTGCCAGGTAGGATTGCGAGCCCTCATGGTTGTGGGGCAGTGTGGGGGGGCAGGAGAGGTGTTTCAGTAGCACCCTATGACGAATCTGCGTTTCTGTGCGTGACGCTGCAGCCCATGGGCAGTCTGGGTAGGTGGGGCTGCCACAGACTAGAACAGCCCTCTGCCAGAAACCACATCAGCCCCCAGCTGACCTGGAATATATGGGGGATGTGAAAATGGCCAACAGCCATCTTTGCTCCTTCTGTCTCATGAACCGTTAGGTGCTTAGGGCACAATCCTGTGGCGTGCCAAACTGCCACTAACTTGACCATGGGTTGAGGCTGTTCAGCACCATGTGCAATCGAGCCCATGCTGAAAATGTAATCACGTAGACTTGCCCATCCTCACTCAGTCATTGCCCCGGGTTTCAGGGGAGCACTGCCTCAATAAAAATTGCTTCCCTGAGTAAGCGATTGTGCAGCGGACCCAGGATTTGTCTTTCCTTTTTGCAGTGTGGTTAGTGCATCCAGGCTGCATGCATCTTCTGGTGTTGATGGTTGCATTGTAATTGTGCCCAAAAGTAGCACCGTTGTCAAGACAAACCCACCCTTCAGTGCTAATCGCTTCCCCTCCCCTTTGAGTTCTTCAGACACACATGTGCCGTTGTTTTCCAATTATAAAGTTTTAAAACCTGAATTTAACGGTTTGAGAGCTTGGGAGAGATGCGGGGAGACAACTCAATGGAGCACCAGTTTATCCTGGCGATGTTCACAGTTCTGGAGGGACACATAATACCTCTGCAATGGGCTGTCAGCAGAATGGAGGGTTTGTCTGCATGGAAGTTACGTGCCCACTGTTGTGCCTGATGACTCCCTCTCCCACCAACATAGCTACCGTTACTCATTCAGGTGGTTTTATTAACCAAGATATATTGCCAACACGTTCATTAATGTAATGCAGCTACACAAGCGCTCGTACTCTGGTGCAGCTGTGCCAATGCAGTTGTGCTGCTCCAGGTTTCAAATGTAGCCTAGTCCAAGTTGTGACTCATTGCGTCGTGGTCTCTGGTAAGGCACAGGTAAGGCCCCATCCTCTCCTTTCTCAACAGAGGCCGCTCTCCACTTTGTTCTACGGAAACCCAGGGGTTGCTCCCATGCATGATTTTTGGATAGTAGGAGTCCCAGTAGCACTGCAAGGAGGTTCTGACTCAGTTTCCAGGCACAGCTGAATGTTGCCAATCTTTCAGAAATAAGTGATCATGCCCTTTTGGGCACCTCTGGTCTTTGGTGCTCATTTGAGACGTTCCAGGAGCCTGATTTTCAGACCAGCAGAGTGCATGCCACTCCTAAAGACACCAGCAAGTTCTCTGCATTTCAAGCTTGGTGTTGCAAGCAATGGGCACTTCTGAACATTCAGTCTTTACAATTTATAGAGACAAAGCATGGGAGAAAGGAAGTATTCTTATCCCCATTCTCCAGACAGGAAACTGAGGCACACAGCAAAATGACTTGCCCAAGGTTGGACACAGAATCCATCAGAGGGCAGGGAACTGAACACCAGGCTCCAGCGAGCCAGTCCCCTACAGTTTGTATCAAATCCCTTGGGTACCAAACCCCAACAGAGCAAAATCTGTTTACACTGCCACCGTGTGTTATGTGAGATCTTTTCTGCTCCTGGTCCCAGGTACGATACAAACAAAAAATGCAAACATGTCAGTTGTGTCTGGCTGACATGGCAGGCCAGGCTAATTTCTGTCACTTTTTATAGGATTGCCTTCCTGTAGTAGCACATGTCTGCAATGGAAACATCATGTGTTCAAATATTTTCAAATATTTTATAGCATTCAGTAATGTTCTCATCTTTTGCTGAAATTCCGCTTCGCCTGAGACAGTCAGAACCAAGTATACCAGGAAATGTATTTGTTAGTATAACATGGTTTTGGATTGAAACAAGGAGATGATTTACCAATTCTGGGGCTAATGAAACAAGCTGTTGTTTTCCTCTTTGAGGATAACAACTTAGCACTGCCAAAATGCCTTACTCATGCAGTTGTCAGTGGGAGTGCACAAGGCAACCAGGATTTGGACCTGACCAACCCCTGAGACATGTGTTTCCTCAGGAAATTGTCAGTGGATGAGGTCTATCTCTAAAATAAGCAGGAAGGGTCAGTTCCTCAGCTGGTGTAAATTTTGCAATGCTGCGATGGAGCCATGCAAATCTATAACTCCATAAACTTTGTCAATTGTATGGCAGATGAGGCTCTGTCCCATGCACCGTCGCTCCACCAAGGATCTGTATGTTCGAGGCAGGAGGGCTTTTGGGGGGTGGCAGAGGGTAATCCCTCTGCAGAGGTGTCTGAAGCCCTGCTGGTGAAGGAGTCGCAGCAACGTAGCTCCACAGTGAATGACCGGTAATGTGTGTAAGCTGCCGTGCGTGCACAGCAGGAAAAGCAAGTCAAAAGAGAGCATTGGGGACCTGCTGGCGGTTGCATGTCCTCCCGTACTCCTACACCCTTGACAGGAAAGTTACGCTTGTTTTATACATGCATGGAGTGTCAAGTTAGTACAAGTTACACCACTTTTCCTCTGCCACAGATGAATTTGGCCCAGAGCTTTCCATAAGCATGAACTTGTTTAAATCAAGGATTCAGTTCAGTCACTGGCCCTCCTCTGCCATGGATTTCCTGGGTGACCTTAGGCAAATCACATATGTTATCTGTGCCTCAGTTTCCCCTCTGTGCATCAGGGGTGCTAGTACTGCCCTGCCCCACATGGGTTTGGGAGAATAGACAGGCAGCCAGATGCTCCATTAATGCATTTACACCAATGTTACAACTGAGGATCTAGTCTGATACCAGGGGAACTGACTCTGTTTTCAGTGCTTGTCTGGATGTTTGGGGTTTTTACATCTTTCACACTTGTGCTTGGGTCTCCACTGACCTGCATCGTGGTCCTGATTCGGCTGTGGGAAGCCATGACATCTGTGGGAACCGGATCTGGGTCCTCATCCGCTCGTTTTCCCTTGCGCCAATCAAACGTGAAACATCACTATGCAGTGGAATAAACGAGCACACAAAGCCAGAGCCAAGGAGAGCCACGCCCCCTGTGGCTTCTGCCTTCCCCCTCTAACACCTCCCCAACCTAGCAATAGCTGCTGTCCCTAAACACCATTCACTTTTATTTTGTGCTGCAGCCAGCATCTGTATATTTATATTGGGCAATTTTCTTCATGACGCAGGGCTTCCTGACAGGCTTTGCACCAAAATGTAAGACTTCAAAATACTTTCTTCTGGGATAGAGCACAGCGCCTGCTGAACCAGCTATTTAAATCCTAGGAGTGCCACCTTTTGAGCCTAAACTAACATACAGTTCTAAATTAGCTTGGGCAGAAACCGGGTTTGGCATGAGAATTCCTACGTCAGCCTGGTCTTGATGTAGCCGAACGTTCTTTCCTCATATGCCTATTAATTCCTGGAGGTCGTGCAGACATTTCTGTGGCGAGAATAAAATTTATATGAGCCATGGTAATGGATAAGTCAGTTAGCAAATCTATATGGTTTTTTGCACTGTTGGGACTGATATACCTAGGTAGAAGCTAGACAAAATCAGTTTTCTGCATGCATCCTTTGCGGGGCCCTGGGCTCGCAGTTTTATTGCATTGCACATGAGGTGGAGAAATGAAATGATTGCCCATCATGTGTATAATTTACACGCCTCTTGTGCAGATGGAAAATGGAAGTAGGATAATTTACATCACTTTAGGGCCAGATTTGACTTTTGCTTGGCGAGTGAATGATGGGTGCCTGGGACATACTCTGGCCTCAGATTACTGGCTGCATCTTTGCTAGGAATTCTGCTTGCTATGTAGTAAAATGAACACTCCTGGGATTTTCTTCTAGAAAGAATTCAGTTTCTTGGGATCATGGGTTAGCAAAGGAAGTGCTAGGTGCTGTACAAACACGGGGAGAAAAGGCAGCGCTGATGCAGAAAGCTTCCCTTTGTTTGAGGGCTCAACAAAATTGATGCCTGGCTTCAAAGTAAGGCAGCTCCCTGGGACACCTCCATGGCCAACAAACCACCTCAGCCATTTTTTACAACTGCACAGAGCCCCTTGCTGCTGAATCGCCTGAGCACTGCTACGGGTGCCAGCAGCACTGTTTTCAGGCGCTGACGGTGCTCTGCCACTGCATTTCTGTGGCAGAGCTAGGCGCCATGCTACAAACCCCAGGCATCATGCAATCTGATGCTCGGGGTTTGTCAAGCCTTGCTTTAGTTCTTGCACTGAACACTGCTGTGCTATGGCTGAGGATTTGACCCTGAGACTTAAAGCAGCTAACTGCCTTTGGGGGTTACAATGGAGCAGGGGTGGACAAAATTCTCTCACAGCTAGGCGCCAGCAGTTTTACTTTTCGTCAGCAGAGGGTGCTCCTCCATTATGTTTCTGCAGTGGAGCTAGGCAACAGGTTACTAAAACTGATTGCCATGGCAACCAGAAACACAGATTTGTCAAGGCCTGAGATGGAGTAAAATCAAAATTTCTGATTGACAGCATGGCATATGAACCACAAACAATAAAATGAAGAAGTGGGCGGGAATGGCTGGGGGAATGAGCCAATCAAAGGCCAGCATGCTAACAGGCAGTGAGTGGTGTCTGTCCAAGCCCTAGCCTATTGTAAGTGAGACTCTGACTGTCTGGCAGACCACCAATCAGAGCTCAACTTGGATTAGCTGGCGCGCTTCCTTCATAGCAGCAGCTGCAGGGATCATTCATAAAAATAGGATCCACTGCCACGGCCAGTCCACAACAGTGGGGCTGTAGATATCCACAGCTGCACCCATGGATGTGGTTACCGGCAGATCTGAAGCGGATACCTGCGGCTCTGCAGGGCTTTATCCCCTTCCTCTGGCCCAGCACCTGCACCAGGTCAACAGCCCAGACCATGGCTGCTCCTGCCATTCCCCCCTTCTAGCAGGTGGCCCAATAGCGCCCAGCCAGGGCACCGCGGCCGCTCCTCCTAACTCCACCACTTTCTTCCAGGGGCGGACTGAGCGCACCCTGCCTGGTGTGAGGCAGCCAGTCCACTTCCACCCTTTCCTCCCGTGGGTCAGGAGCGTCCTGCTGGAGCGTGGCTGCTGCTCCCCCAGCACCCAATGGGGTCCTCGCCACTTGTCCCTGGACCCAGAGCCGTCTGGCTCCCGCTCTCCCCAGGCCCGGGACTTCTCTTCTTCCCCCCTGCAAATGAACAAACAAACCAAAAAAGAGTAAAAAAAAAAAGAGCTATAACACAAAATAATGCAAAAACTCCCTCTCCCAGCTTCATTGCTTCCCTCACACTACCAACAAACTAAAAAAGTTAAAAGGAAAAATAAGTGGGGAAAAAAGTGAAAAAATAAAAACAGTGCAAAAAACTCCCCCTTCCCGTCTCGTCCCTTTGCCACAAAACTCCTCCCAGTCCTGCCTTCTCCGACCGTGTGGGGGGAGCAGTGGCCACTCCCTGTCCAAGCCTCACCCCTTCCCCACCTCTCTCCCACCACCTGTGGCCTGTGGTACCATGGATGTGGCCCTCAGGTCAAAGTTTGTCCACCCCTGTTCTTGGCTCGAAATCAGAGGTTCTCAAGCTACGGGTTGGGACCTGATACTCAGGCACTAGGTCGCAGCACATCCTGCTGCTCCTGCCAAAAGACTGGAGTGCATTGCTCAAAGATGTAATTGTTGGGTTGCGGGCATACATGATTTTTTTTTTCAGCTGGCTCCCAGGGAAAAACTTTGAAAAGCATTGCTCTAGACCAGGCATGGCCAAACTGCGGCTGAGGAGCCACATGCGGCTCTTGAATGAAAAACTGTGGCTCTTGGAAGAATGTCAGCAAATCAGTTTAGGAAAGCAGCCCCAGCCTAGGAGTTCAGGAGTGGGCCGGGATGGTGGGGAGAAGTGTGGCATGGTCAGGATTTTAAAAAACTCTCCACTAGCGTGCAATCTTCTACATCGAGCGGCAGCTAAGTTTTTACTGTATAGGCCTAATTTTCATGGTAACCTGAAGTAATTATTAGAATCCGACATTAGTCGGAACAATATTTGTTCTCTTTTTACAATAAATTAAAGTGTGCAATGAATTTTAAACTTAGTAATTTTGGAGTAGGTAAAAGTATATGGCCGTATGTCTCAGTGTGGCTCTTGAAGGTTTAACGATCAACTTGTGTGGCTCTTGCGTTCCATAAGTTTGGCCACCCAGCTCTAGACTGATGACAACTGGCACTAACCATTTGGGCTGACCCTGTGGAAACTTCCTTCTTCCATCAGTTACCTTTTTTCAGCTGTGTGCTTTTTAAAGAAAGTATGGTATTCTGCCTGCGTCCTTCCCAGAGCGATGTGCAGTCTGGTTTGATTTGTCCTTCTCAGCTCACTGCGTAAGCGCATCTGCTACCTTTACAGCCTCTCTGTTCTGAAGCATGTGTCCTGGATGTCTCTCTTTGGCTTCTGAATGAGACGTAAGCGCAATTGCGCTGCAAGATATCATGGGATCACATCCTGCGGCTGGCTTTCGGAAGGGGCCTGGAGGTCTCTGACCATTGCTTATGTTTGCAGATAAGGGGACTCTCATCCAGAGCTGGTCTTAGTGGGGTCCTGCTTCCTCCCCTTAGGCCCTGCCAGTGGTCCCCCCACCGCCAGTCCCCCAAGGCCCATGTTTCTACTTCAGCCTCACGTCTGCCCCCCGACTTCTGGTTTCACCATCTCCCCTCCTGCAGCCTCAGCACCCCTTACCCCCCCGTTGACCATTTCCTCACCAATCCCCCGTGCGAGGTTGGCTGCAGCTTCCCACTGCCTCCCCGCTTGGTCTTCACCAGCCACCCCACCCCACACACTTCCCCAACCCTCTCACTCCTGCCCCAGCCCCCCAGCTCACCTGGCTTGGCTGGCTGGAGCTGCGGGCACTGTGGCTGCTGGCCCACGTGTGGATCGTGTCCTGGTGGCCAGGTGATTACAGGAGATTTAAACCAGCCCGCCAACCAGCCGGCGTGGAGCCCACCCCAGCATGGGGGCCCTTCCCCAGTGCAGGCGCTGGGGCTTTTGCCTACCCTGCCCCATGGTTAAGACTGCCTATGCTCTCATCGTACGGTTTGCTGCAGATTTCAGCTACACCATTGAAGATCTGGAGTAATTCTTGACTTCATCAGAGTCAAGAAAGTTTATACCAGTGTAAATATTCTCAGGATCTGACCAGGAGTGAATTGTTCTCCCGTATGCATAACGGGGTGGTGTGTGTTCATTTTTCTTTCCTCCAAAGCATCGGTTATTGGCCACCACCAAAGGTGGGATGTGGAAACTCATGGACTAATCAACGAATCCAATATGGCAAATCCTATATTACTCTCTACTTTGGTTTTCCAACATCCAGTCTCTGGCTTTCTGTGGTGGGTGAAGTAATCCAATATTTATAATGAACTGTTCTCTTTCATCTGTCTGCGTTCAGTACATGGAAATTCTTTAATGCCTGCAGAATTGGAGACCACTTTAATTATGTGGCAACCACAAACATAAATTAATCCATCTTTTGGTTAGCAAAAGCTGAAGTGTGGAGTTTTGAACTTGTAGCAGTAACTTGCTGCCTACCTACTCTGAAATGATGCATTGTGAACCAGCCGTTTTTAAACTTTAAAAATTAGAAAGTCTTCCTGATTGAAATGAAGCATGGTAAATTTCATCTTTCCACTATCCCTCAGTTGGACACTTTATTCTGGCTTTCCTTTCCTTCCACAAATCTTCATCATATATCTCTTCAATTCATTCAGTTCTCTTTATCGCATTGCTTGCTCTTCAGAATGAAGAGCTAACCTTGTAGTTGGTTGGTTAAAACTTCACAAAGAACAGTTGGCAACATTTGAATCTGTTTCTCAGGGCTATCGATAATCCCAATTCTGTTTTTGTTCAACAGTAGATGTTCTTAACACATGCACGCACAGATTAAGAGGTTTTAATTGTCACTTAAAGAGAGAGTCAAATTTGGGAATAAATTCCAATCCCCCCGACACCTCCAAAATAACCCTCACCAGCACTTTTGCCAATCCTGTGTGTGTAATTCCTCCAGAGGAAATGCACTGAGTATGAAGATGCAATGAAGAAAAAATAGGCTTTGGTAAAGTAAGATATTTTCACACACCCAAGGAGTCCTTGGAAACAAGCTTGTGAACAAAACAGAAATGGCAGTTGTCTTTTAAATCTGAGGGGTGATGCTCCACATGGGTAGACAGATTCTTGTGTGTAAAGGGATGTTGTACTCTTACCCTTTTAAAAAATAACTTGAAAACTCAATAATGTTATTCCAAACGATGGAAAGCCCACAGTATTGGAAACAAATCATAAGCCCTTATTTCCTCCAGTCAGAGACATCTGCTCCTATGCATCTCTGAATAAGGCGCTCTCTGTGCTCAGCCTGAGACCGTGCTAACAAGAGCCACGTTTATTCACTCAATAAATTATTGTAGCATTTTATTTTAAATTCACTCTGTTTACTCCCTCTGAAGCACCCGGCACTAACCACTCTCGGAAGACAGGATACTGGGCTTGGGGGACCATTGGTCAAACCAATGTGGCAGTTCTTATGTTTGTCTGTTAATAAATAGTGTTGGGCATGGGGCTGGGCAGAGGAGATGATGTGCACCATTTCTCAAATCTGTGCCCTCGTGCACGGGGGTATATTCCACAGTCCTCTCTTTACAGCCTGGCTTTAGAAAGTGCTCTGTAATGGATTTCAGAATGAGTGAAAAGCAGAATGAATGTCTTGTCTCCAACTAGGATGGTGCCTTGAAGACGATGGGTGGAAATCCTGTCGCTGTCCCTCCTTCAGTCGTGTCCCTTTGTCGCCTTTACATCTGCTCTGCCTTCAGAGCTGGGTGAAGGCGAGTGGCAGCTGATGGACAGCTTTTGATTTTGTTTCTAGAGGGAAATGATAGTAACGGTGCAAGAAGAAAGGGTTTTTTTTAACCAGTCAGATTTCTGTAGATATGATGCTTTTTTGCCAGTCCTATGGCATTTTACCTCGCATTGCACAATTGTTTTGTGGAGGTGAACGATAAATAATATATAGAATTGTGCATCTCTGCTCTGAAGACGATGGCTTTTCGGTTAAAGCTCTGGGCAGTGGCATAGGAGACGTGGGATCACTTCTTAGCTCTGCCATAGGCATGTCTGTTCTGTTGCTTAGGCCACCCACTCCTCAACTGAAGAGCTCTTACTAAGTGTACGTACAGCACCTAGCGCAATGGGACTCTTCATCTCAGTTGGTCTTTAGGTGCTACAGTCTTCCAAACCATTATCTTACTCTTTCAGCAAACAGGGTCTGTCCACACTGCATGGGAAACCTGGTTTTCTGTTGCTGGCTAATGCAGCCACACTGCACTTTGCAGACCTCCTGACGGGGGTGTGGGGCTTGAGCTGTGTCCGCAGTGTGAAATGATAAGGCTTGGGCCCAGCTCTCAGTGGGTCTTGGGGATCCTGGGTCAGCAAGTGCTCTGTGTGCAGATAGAAGAGAGGTTTGGGCTCAAACTTGTTTTAATATGCAGTATAGATACACCCCATAAGGCTACAACACTCTGGCTTTGAGGAGCCCTCAGAAAGAAGTGTTTTCCCTATAGAATCACAGGATTTGAGGTGAACAGCGCTCATTTTAGGCCATCTATTTCCTCTTCCTTTCCAGTCCAAGCAATTTTCCTATAGTTCATGTTGATTGGGAGGGGGCATTGACAAGCTGCCATTTAATACAGTAGGTGGAAAATCAATTGTAACAGTTGGACAAGGGCTAAATGTGTCACACACTGAAACCAAAACACTGCTGTGGCTTACACCAGAGCTGAGTGCAGACGAGCTCCAGGGTTTATCTGCTGATCTCTCCAAACTGATGTTCTCGGTGCTCTTCTTTCCTTGTGAATTTTAATGGTGGCCACAGCAAGGGATCACAAACAGCATTCTCACGGCAGTGCAGACTTGGTGCACTCTTGCAGGGAATGTGATGGGGGTGAAGGAAGAAAAATGTGCTGCAGTAAGGAAAAATGATGCCACAGCATATTAACCAGCTTTCTATGGCCCCAGAAGACACATAAGCATAACAGAGACCCTGGACACTCATGGGTTTTCCTTGAAGGGCTCCCCTTAGGGAGCAGGGAGCGCAAAGGGGCTAGCGACACAGATCTCCGAGGCTGCAGGGGCTGTGGATCTGCAGAAGACTTTGCTCTCAACCCCTCAGATCTCAGACTCTGCAGTTCCTCTGTGGCGAGCTGTGATCTACCCCAACTTCAATAGCACCCATGTGCCGCCCCACCCTACTCCTATTAAAGTCAGAGTAAGCTGCGGGTGCTTGTCTTCTCTAGAAATCGGGCTCTTCATTTTTAGTGCCTCCTCTGATCAACTAATGGATGGAATTCTTCCAGGGCAGTTTAGTGTGTCAGGACCTTTCTTAGATGTGACGGACGCAGATATCTGAGGGACGGACTAACCCAAGTTAAATGTGCAGATTCCCTTCTTAACTACCAGATAATAGGAATTTCACAGTAGAATCACTCACTAGTAAACAGCACGGCGTGTGTGCCAAAAGGAGCGATGCGGAAGTCCCATGCATGAAGGAATCAAAGATTACATTGTGGAAATTGGAAGCAGATGTTTGAAAAGAATTTTCCAGAGTCCAGCAGTTTTTTTGGGTTTTTTTTTTTTCTTCTTGGATACAGGCTGCTAGAAATGCATCGTGATTGAAAGGAATTTTTGTGCCTGGTTGTTAAATCTGACATGGCCTCATATTGCAGATGGTTGTGCAAAGAAATTTTAAAAAGCATGGGGTGCTCCTGTTTAACACTCATGAAGTTGTAAGTGTGCACACCTTATTATATGGTGCCTTTCAAAGGCACTTGCCAGACTTAAAGCTGAGCTTTACTGAAACAAATGCCAGCATCTCTTTCAAAAAGGAAACAGACTCATCAGGGATCTGTCAGAAACAAGTTATTTTGTGTTACCATAGCACCTGCTAGCCCTGCACTGTACTAGGGGCTGTACAAACACAGCACAGTCCCTGCCTTGAAGAGCTGACAGCCCAAGTGTAGAAAAGATGGATGCAGACAGACTAATGGAGTGCCAGGGAGCAGTGGGCGGAAGTGGGTCAACGAAATAGGTGGTACTGGTCTCAGGCTAAGCCAGCTTTTCGTAAGCACCATTGCAAAGGAGTTTTGAGAACAGGTTTGAAGGAGGATGGCATGTTAGTTTTGTGGGTGTTTCTGAGTAGCTTCTCTTAGGCATGTAGAGTAGCATGGGAGAAAGCACAGGGAGCTTGTTTGACAGTGACAGCATATCAAACAGGTACTGGAGACATTGTGGGTGGACTGTGCACAGGAGACAATATCTCAGTAGTGAATGCAAGTTGATAGGAAGTGGGTAGGCTGGCCATTTGCTTACTAAAGTTTCAAAGTCATCAGGTGTTCTTGGTGCACGGGAGCTATTGTTTGAAAAATAGCAATGCCTGGGGGTACCAATCAGGGGTCAGGGCCCCTTTGCATTAGTCACTGTACAAACAGAGTTCCTATCCCAAAGAACTCCCAAAATAGCTTTATGACAAGGTGTGTGGGGCTGCTGCAGACAAATAGAGCGAGAAAAAGAAAAGGACACAGGACAGGTCCTCAAAATTTAACTTCTAATAATGAAGGGAAGACTTACGGCAGGGCTTGACAAAACTGGCTCCCAGCTAGATGCCAGCAGTTTTATTTTTGGTCACTAGAGGGCACTGCTCAGCTGCATTTCTGCAGTGGAGCTAGGAGCCAGACTACAAACCCTGCTTGCCACGGTGTCCTGGCACCTGGGTTTTGTCAAGCCCTGACTTACAGCCAGCATGCTTGGTAAGCTACCTATGTGATATTTGATCATTTTATTAATCTTTCCTGATTAATGAGCATTTTTAATTCAGAGACCATTTGTTGAAAGCCAAGCTGCAAAGAACTTTCAAAAGTCACACTAGCTGCTTTATTGCAATTAAAAACCAACATAGCTACAGAGGTCTAATTTTGGAATAAGGAACAGGCTTTATTCTACTCGTGTTGATATAAAATTCTAGAGAGATGGTGGAGCTGCCCCACAGAAGTGCTAGGGGTGCTGTTTCTGGCAAACAGGAAGGTTTGAAGTTCCAAAGGGGCAACCGTGGTAGTCTAGTTCAGTAAAACAAACAAGGAGTCCCATGGCACTTAAAGAATGGTACATTTATTTATTGCATGAGCTTTTGTGGGGAAAAATCATACTTCATCTGATGCTTTGAAACTTACAGAATGGGAGGAAATAAATACAGGGAAGTGTAAGTCAGGGGGTCAGGTCATAGTCTAACAGCAAATCAAAGGAATTGTAAAGATTCAAACACTGGGGAACAGCACATTGAGGAAGATGAGGTCAAATCACTTGTTGTAATGAGATAAAAATCGAAAGTCGCTATTAAACCTTGAAGGAATGCAATTGAATTTGCAAATTAATTCAATCTTTAAATTAAACCTTTACAACGGCTTTGATTTGCTGTTACAGTGAGACCTGTTCCCATGATGTACGTTTATTTCCTCCCATTCTGTAAGTTCCCACATCTTCAAAGCATCTGACGAAGTAGGAAGGTTTGAGTTTACAGCTTCCCATTGTGGAGTTGGCAAGGACTGGTCATGAAATGGAGGAGAGATGGTTTTGCCTTCTTGTGTCGACGGGAGGCTGCTATTCAGCCACCACCCAGCACCATTTACTGTTTGACACATTGATTCACCACTGCCACAATTTGCGGCCAGTACGGCAAGCAGGGGAAAGGAGGGCAGGGGTCCATGTTGAGCAAACTGGCTCTGGACTACCCAAGGAAAGAACAGGGTCTGCTGGGTGACTGGAGGCATGTAAGAAGCTGATGGGAAATACAAAGCCGTGAGCAGAATGTCTTGCTTTGTATCTGCTGTACCTTCTCTTGCCAAAAATCTTGTACCAGGAGCCATCAGGTGGGATGAAATAAGAACCAGACCCTGTTAAGAATCAGTTGCACTCTTGTACTCATCCACACCATCACACTTTGCCCTGTCTCTGGATTTCTTAGAGCTCAGGAAAAGGAGAGTCTTTGCCCAAAAATGATCTGTGTTTCCGTTCAGCGTTCATTTCTAATGTATTGTCTTAATTGCATTTGGTCACAGCTGTCTAGCAAACACACTGCTCTCTTGTTCTGATACAGCTAGGAGCTTTCGCCTTGGCATGGCAGCCTCCTCCTAGCGTGCGTTCTCTTGGATGCCACATCTTACTCCTCTATTATTTATATTGCCCTAGATCTCAGAAGCCCCCAGGTCTCTGTCAGCAGGTGCAGCCAGCAAAAGCGGACAAGGCACAGAGCCAGCGCATCTGAGCTTTTCTGGGCTCCCACCAAATAGCACCTCCTGTTTTGCTGCTAAACAAACAAGGAGTCCTGTGGCACTGTTTAAGGCTAATGAATTTCTTTATGGCATGAGCTTTCATGGGCACAACCCCACTTCATCAAATGCATGAAATGGGAACTGTGAGTGTCAGGTGCATATATCCATACAGAGAAGGGTGGGTCACCGGGTCAAATCAAACAGTTCTGGAGGGATCGTCAGTTAGTCTATCTCAACAAAGCGAACAAGTTGGTTTGATTCAGACAGTGCGGAAGAGGGCCCTGATTAGCAGTAGCTGAGAGGGTGAGACTGTTAATAGAGAGGAGATGTTTTGTAATGAGTTAGCCATTATTCATCAGTTCAGAGCAGGGTTGATGAGGGATTAAAGCAGCCAACTCCCAATCTGAAACTCAAGCCGCCTATGGAGACCCAATTTACGCTATGTCTGGAAGTGTTTTAATGTTGCATGTCTCCAGCAAGCAGCAATGACTAATGTTCCCAAATCCATTTAGCGTTACAGACTGGATCTGGACCTCTTAAAGTTACTCCACTGCTAATGGAACTGGTAATGGGGTTTGGGGTGAAACTTTCTGTAGGTATAGGACTAAATCCTATGTGCAGTTTATGAAACTGTTGGTGGTTATTTTATTGTAATGTGCAGCGGTCTCAGTTGTGGTCGGGTCTCTAGTGTGCTAGGTGCTGCACAAACCCAAATCAGAAAGACCATCTCTGCCTTAAAAACTCACAGCCCAGGACAAAAGACAGCAAGTGGATGCAGATGGATGGGGAATACCAAGAAATCATGAAACTGTGGGTCAGCGTAACAGGCAGCGGTCTCAGCAGCCTCGTTGCTCTCCTGGCAGAAGGTCTGAAGTAACCTTGATGGGAAGAAGGGTTTGCCAGTTCGCTCCGTAAGACCGCTTACAGGACTATGATTTGCAGGCCTCAGGCTGTAATGCAATCTCTCCCTCTGGTGTTTATTGCCATGCAACGCAAAAACCAAATCTCATGTTTCAGCTGGTTTGTAGCATTATCCCGACCAAGAATAAGAATCAGCTCCAATAACTGCGGGATGAAAAATTGTACCAGATATTGTAGCTGACTCAGAGCCCCGGTACCACAAACTCAGTGATTCCCATGCAAGACTAATCTTGCTGTCCGCACTTCTGCGTCTTGCGAAGAAAGCCAGCTTCTGTCCAGTCAAGTAATACCTCCCAGATGGCGGTGGGGAGGGAGACATACATTTGCCAGTAAACTGTCTATGAGAAGCACCGTGGGCCAGTGTTTTCAGCTGGGAGTGATGGTTTGGGGTTTCTTAGTTTTGGGGGCCTCGCATGAGTCCCCTGAAGCAGGATGGATTTGGAAGGGCTGAACTCCTGTCCGTGGACAATTGGACCCTATTCCGATGTCTACCTTTGGGCCCCTAGAAATTGACTCACCTTTGAAAATGCTAGCTAGTGATCTTCAGCGCGGTGGGCGTGTTTCCCCCAGACCTCAGTAATCCGGGTTCAGCAATTTCTCGGTCTTTAATAATTTGCACGGGACATAGTTTGCACCACATACCTTGTATGCTTTAAATGTTGTGCATGTTGCTGTGGAATCATTTGCTGTGGCGTGTAGAGGCAGGAGGCTATGGAGGGAAGGGGACAGATCAGCCTAAACTCAGCTCCTGGCATGAAGACTTTTAGCACTGCAGTTGAGCATTATGGGGAGTCCCGGCTGCCAAATGGCAGCCAAAAGGGACAGGAATGGTGACTCCTTTTTAGGCAACGGAGAGGCTGGAGATGGTCAGCATGTTGCTGCGCCGTGGGCCTTCCTGTTTGCCAGCCCTGCCCCCAGATTAGTTTCTTTGCACCATATCCTAAGGCCGTTGGTTTCCTTTTGCAGGGGGTGCAGCTGTCTCTAATCCACATGGCGGTACGTTTGCTTCTGCGTCCGGCTGCGCTGTCTGAACAATGCAATGAATCCGCCGTCTGCGGCTCTAGCTATTTTTGGCTGATGTATCTTTTAATTTCTGATTTCAGTGACAAGTTTAATCTCAGGTCGAAGCAGGAAATATGATAGTCACTTGGCACGCTGTTGAGCTGGAGCCGTGTGCTTCCCGGCTCCAGGAAGAGTTTTTAGTTTAACTTTTACAGAGTTCGTGGCTAAATTCACCAGACTTGTCTGTGCTCCCCTTGGTATCGCAAGTGTTTGTCGGCAGGGAATCCTTATTTCTGTTCCCACAAGGCAAGGAGATGACTACTGCTGTGCTTGATTGATTCGTCTCTGTGTGGCTCCCTACCATCAGGCTTAGATTTAGTTTGTATTTCTATGTGTCCATTGGTATTCTTTTACTGGCATGGTTTAGGTTTATTTCCTGCTGCTGTAAGGAGGCAATTTCTGTATCTGAACAAACTGGAAACAAGGAACCGGTTACAGAAAAAGCAGTTTGCTTGGTCTGTCATCTTCCGTCGTCCCTTTGCTGGTGTCTCTGAAGTCTATATTTGAATAAGGACCAAAATCCATCACAGCTGAGCTCATCTTTGCTTCATCCTTCAGCAGATTAGCTGTCCTCTGTTTGCACAGCCTAGTCTGTGACTTTTATTTAAATAAATGTGATGCCACAATTGAGCGTTTGCTTTTTGCCGCAGGATCACAGAGGGAGAGAAGGACCCAATAAGAAAATTTTAGACTAGCTCTTCAGAACGCTCTGCAGGCCAGATTGTCATTTATGCTCTGGCCCCTTTACACTGCATGGTGAAGAGCAAGAGAATAAGGGAGAATGGCTGGCTGCTAACAAAACCTCTTTAGAGGCCTATGTCACTTCTCTCCCTTATGTTTGTGATTATGATTATTATTAGTTTAAATTTATGGCTGAGATTTTGCAAGCTGCCTAAGGGAGTGGGAATTGAGCATCCGAATCCCCTAGACGGTTTTGAAAATTTCATCACACGCGCTCTACTTTGCCAAACCAAACTGATCCATCTGAAATGTCACAGGCTGGATTTTAGCCCAGAATAGAATATTTTTGGACAGGTTGGGATAAATTTGACCAGGTATTGCTACGGCACGGGGGCCTGAAAAATGAGAGGGGTTTCACTTTTGGAAACCCTTCCTGTTGTTTTTGCAGGCTCACTTTGTCCAAATGGCTTGGCCTAGAAACCCCAAGCTTATTTAATATTGTTTATCCCAGTGGGGAGCAGTGCCTTTGGCTAGTTCTGTGTGGAACAAGTTGGATGTTAACTACACTGCCAATTCAAAAGTTGAAAAAATCTTAACTCTAGTGAGAAAAATAAGCAATACTTTGGATTCCTTGTAGGCTTGTAGAGACAGCCAGCCATAGGAGAGCCAGCTGCGTAGTTTTCCACCTTGCGTGTTATCAACCAAGGGGCTTCAGTTCTCATCAGTCACCACTGTGCAACCTCCAGGCAGTGAGGTTTACAAAATTGCCGCCGGCAGGGAATGAGAAGGGCCGGGGTTACGCAGGTATGGCTGAGCGGTGATGGGTGAAACGCTTTATTCAACATTCGGTGCCTTGGGCTGTGGTGCTGGCATAGCCCATCGTTGTGTGAATGTTACTAGTCTTCCTCTGCGCCGATCAACAGGGGATATGAGTCTGTTACGGCTCCCAGCTATGGAGCCATGGTTGTTTAATTGGTGCTGGACCAGCTCATGCTTTTAGGTCCCAGTTTGACCCTCTGTGCATTGGGCCAAAAGGCGGCCCTCACTAAATTCCCTGGACATATTTAGATTCTGACAAACAGCCAAAGGAAACCAGCTGAAAAAACAAAGCTTTTTTTCCTTCTAATCTCATTTCATCATCATAAAGTGAGGCATTACTTAACTAGAATGGGCAAGTTGGAGTTTGGGCAGAAGCAATTTTCCCCCCTGGACTGATGGTGTCCCTTTTAATGAAGTCTTTTGCTGTTGAATAATTTGTTTTAAGTAGCCCCGTATGCCCTCTGGCAGGGATTTCCCTAATACCCCCTGAATTTCCCAACACCCTCCCCATTTGTCAGCTAATAACAGTTATACCAATTTAGTGAGCACCCCAACATCCTCCCCCCACCCCCCCCCCCAATTTCTAGTCCTGGGAAAGCTGCTGCCCCCTGGCATCTCTAGCTGATTCCCCGACTGGGTGTGTAGACGTCCCAGAGCCACCTTTTACGTCACAGCAGCTATTCCACGCCACTGATGTTACAGGCTGATTTTTTAGGGAACAAAAAAAAATACCTAGGGTTGAAATTACAGGGGGAGAGGGTCACACACACTTCATTGTGAAGTAGGCCAAGATGTAAACTTAGCCTGGGCGTGCTCCTCAGGTGTTAGTCAGAGCCCTGTTGATTTTGGTGAAAACCAGGAAAGCTTGATTTCCACTTTGCTCCGTCCCTCCTGCCGCTGAAAGATTGCAACCTTGCCCCATATCCAGAGCTGCCAAATAATGAGTGTAGAGAAAATTGGGGTTTTCCACTTATCAGCAAAATCAGGAGGTCCTGGCCTGTGAAGTTTAGTACGTTCTCCGGTCTTTGGGAATTGAACAGATGCCATGTTTGGAGGTTACTATCTCAGAGAGACATGCTGGAACGTAGGACCTCACTTGGCTCGTCCCGCTGTTCTCTGGATAGCAAGGCGTCAGTGTCCTAACCTTCTCCATACCTGGGCGCCATGGGATCTTTAATGACCACCTGTGGTCAGGACCTCGGTTTTCTACCTCAGCTGAGTGACACCAGTTTGGCAGTGAAGCTCTGGCTCTTGGCTGAGCTGAAGGAATAGGTGCCGTAGGTTGAATCGCTGACTCCCATTTCCCAGGCTGTCCCTGGCCACCTCTCCTTCAAGTTGCCTCCTTCCAGGGTCCACCTTAGCTCAGTGGTTGTCAGACTTGGGTTGGTTCCCAGTACTGGCTCGCAGACCCTCAAGCACTGTGTTGCGGCATCCCTTGCTCCCACTGCCAAAAGACTGGAGTGCATTGCTCAAAGATGTAAGTGTTGGGTCATGGGCATAAATGATTTTTTTCAACTGGGTCCCCAGGAAAAAAAATTTGAAAACCACTGCCTTAGCTTATGAAAGGTGGTAAAATCAAGGCTGTGGAGGCATGGCAAGCGCTGTTTGGGTTTCCCTATAATTTTTAATTAACCTTGAAACAAACATGGCTGTTCAGTTTAGACTAGGGGTCGCAAACACGGGGCCCATGGGCCGCGTGCGGCTGCTAAAGCTATTTCCTGCGGCCCACAATGATACTATTGTTACCAGTATTTGCAATATTGTTGTATGAAAAGGTTTCAGTGCTAACATACTACTCCTCATGCAGCCCTCTACTAGTCCTCATATGGCCCTCATGATGATTTGAGTTTGAGACCCCTGGTTTAGACCCTAGTTTGTTCACTGTCACAACTGATAACAGCAGGTTAGTTCAGAGGATTTCATCGGCAACCCCCCCAGCTCTTCTCCCTTCCCTTTGGGTCTCATGTAATTGGGTGACCCCAGATCCTGAGATCCACCTCTGCCCTGTGTGGACGGCTACTAGCTGAGCGAGTGCAAGCAAAGGTGGGAGAAAGACTCGTCCCCACACGGAGTCTGCGCTACCACCCTGACCACAGGAGGGTCGACAGGATATGTGGCCACGCTTGCCTGTCCACCCACCTGCCGAGGTGCAAGAAGCCTATGCAGACGGAAACTCTGCACAGAAGCCCTTCACTGTACAATCCCTAGCTCCATTTCTGCCCAGTGGAATTGGATCAGTTTGGGGCGCACGGGAGGTGACTTGCCCTTGATGAAGGATGCCAGAGTAACACTTGCATTCACAGCTGAGCTTAGCGTGAGACCCTTAACTCTGATTTCCATGGCTTTTTTTACTACACTGTTAACCGCTAGAGTTTAACGTGGGACCCTTTCAAACTAAGTAAACGAAATGGCCCAGAGGCCTGATCTCACAGTCAGAGACAAATAGCAACTGGAGGTAGGATGTGAGCTCCTCAGTGCAAGCAAAAATCAACAGTTATAAAACGGAAAAGCTAGTCAATGAGATTTTTGCGTATTTGATTTTATGTGTATTTGTGCATTCATCAGTAATCACAGCGACTTAAAACTACTTGTACAGAGCTGGCCTCTTAAAAGAACTGCTTTCAGCAACCAGGTAACATTCTCACTGTGTTTCTTTCCTAACTGTAGATAACTACTGTAAAAGCTGCTCTTTCAATTCGTATCAAAGGCAAAACTGGGAAGATTTTCTAAGGCGTCTTGCCTTGAGTTGATTTCCCCCCACCCCCTCTTCTTTGGGGGCCGCTGAAATACTGAGGAGCTTCCCACAAAGGAGAGAGAACCAGCTTTTCTCTCCTATCCTCTTCAAAGCTGCTTTGCATAACCCTGGCTGATACGCTCTCAAAGCGCAGGGAAGCATCTGAGCAGAGGAAATGGGGATGAATATGCAACTGAGGCTGACTTCCAACTTCTTTTGAACTATTCCAGGTCCATGTTGATGGTTTGGTCCATTTAGGACCTGTCAGAGACCCCAAATATGATCAGAGCCTCTTGTGCTAGGTGCTGTACAAACAATGACTTTGTGATGATGGCCCCTACCCTGAAGAGCACTTGGTCTAATTGGACAAAGCAGATAGCGGGCAGGAGGGTAGCGTGAGGCACATGGAGCTGTGGTGGCGTGTCGCAGAGCAGACAAGCAGAGCCAGAAAAAGGTTAATAGGCTTTAAGCTGAGAAGGGACCATTTTGATCAATTTATCTGGCCTCTTGCATAACATAGGCCAGGGAATTTCATCCACTGCTTAGCCCTGCACCTTGGAACTAGAACATAGGTTTTAAAATCTTTGATGGAAAAACTCTAAGCACCTTCAGCAATCTGTTCCAGCAGTTAATCACATTCACTTAAAAAACCCTGCCATTTTATTTCCAAGTTGAACTTCGCTGTCAGTCTCAACCCACGTCTTTGGAGTCCTGTCCATTGGAAAAAACTGTATTGTGGCATGTCAGATGTACAATCATGGCACTTAGTACTTGGGGTGAGGACAGTGTAAGAGCTTTGATAGACTAGACTAAACAGATGGGACCAAACTGTGGCCTGCTGTCATTGCCCTTAATTCTAAATGCAGCATTCAGAACGCCAGGCAAACAAGTCAAGAAATGAGTGGAAATAACCTCTTAGCTCTATGGGGAACTATAATGGAGATCCATCTCTGTGGGAGAGTGTAGACATCCTGGTGTCTTAGGGTATGTTCACACAGGCTTCTTATTTAGAAACAACAGAGGTTGTTTCGAAATAAGAAGCGGCATGTCCACACAACACACCGTTATTTTGAAACAACGGGACCCGTTGTTTCGAAATAACGGCTGTTATTTCGAAACCGTTAAACCTCGCATCTAATCGAAGTAGCCGGTGTTTCGAAATGGTTGTTTCAAAATAATGGTGTTCGGACACATTGTTTGAAAACAACATGTCTAAACGGCCTTGTTTCAAAATAACCATTTCGAAACAAGGGCTATTTCGAAAGCAGGCTTTCCCTTAATTTGAATTAAACTATTAATTTGAATTAACTTATTTCGAAATAAGGACTTTATTTTGAAATAACTCATTTCGAAATAATGATGTGTGTGTGGACATAGCCTTACTCTGGAATGTGGGTTGTAAGTGTCCCAGCTGAAAACAAGTGACGTCAGACTCAAAGGAGACAGGGATCTTTTTCCCGGAGAGTCAGGAACAATAGCAAATTGTGCCCTTCATTTAGTCTGGCCTGTGTTCCTGGAAAGAGAGTGAGGGCATTGTCTGCTAGCCAGCCTGCAGGACTTTTGCGAGACCTCCCCGCAGGGAAGGAGACAGGTTATCACCTGTATGTGCTCTCCTCATCACCGGCTAGAAGTTGAGGAATCTGAATGTATTCCAGTGTTGGAGACGCATGGAGGCTGAGTGCAGTCATGTGCGCCTGAGGCCTTAGGCTGTCCTGCCCACTTCATTACAAGATCGAAATGGAGCAGCAAGATGGGGAGGTCTACACTAGAGCATTGCAGTCCTTGTTGCTGCGGTTGTTTTACAATCTCCTATCTAACTGGAGCCTGTCAGCTGTTGAATTATAAAATGGTGCATGCAGTGAGAACTCATGTCTCAGCTCGGCTGCCACTCTGTCCATCTTTCTTTGTAAAGCTGCGAAGAAAATTGTGGTTTCCTCCAAATCATGTGACTTTAGATGCTTAACCTATTGAAAGTGGATCAATAGAAATATTCCTGCTATGTTCTAGGTGTGTTCATTACAAATAGATAATTACTGAAAAGAGAGACTGCACAGCTGAATTCACAACATAGACCCAGATACACAGCTGGCTGATGTCAGTGGAGCTGTGTTGATGTGTTCATCAGCCAGCTCACTGATTTCAAAAGAAGAAATTAAGACCATTTAAGGGGTCAGATTTCATTGAGACATTAATTTCTAAAATCCCTCCTTTAGAATAGTTTTGGTGGGGGATGGAGACAGACACTAAAATGAGAAGCCCTTATGCTAATTGTGTAGAAATGGATCAATCACCTCTGTAAAACCTGAAAGGAAAGAAATGTGAGCTTCCAATTAAAAAGAGAATGTGTTGAGATGGTTTTGTTTGTTTAAATCCTGAAATAATCAGTGGTCAGAGTGTAAGCGATCATGGAAGAAGTAAATGGATTAAATTACGCAGAGCTATGGGGGATATGGTGCTTAGCGGCTCTAAAGGCACCACCATTCGTTCTGTTAGGTACCGTAAAATAAGGCCAAACACACACGTTTCTTTCCAAAAGACCTGTTTTGCTTCTGCTGTGTGTACATTTTCCTCCTTTTTAAAATGCCAGTAAAGCCTTTTTAGAGGCCTGTCTGAAACCAAGCCAGAAGACTAAAACTTCCCATTCAAGGCTTTTCTGGCTCAGCTGAAATTTTTGGCCACTGTAATTAATGTCTCTGTTAGTGTTCCCATCCAAGGAGGTTTCATGGATCGGTGTAGCTCTCAGCTATGTACCAGTCTGGCCTCAGATCTGCTTTTGTTAACAAGGGTAAAATGGCATGGCATTTCCTCTTTGGCTACCTGACTATAAGGGCCATGTTGGAGAGCGGTAGGAAAATGAACCAATGGAAGTATTTTTAAAGTAAGTAGGTCTCCTTGATTTTACAGGGTATTTTTTAAGCACATGCATAGCCCGTCAGTGGGGCCGGCAGCCTGCTTTGATGTTACCTATGTGCTTAAGTTCCTTGCTGAACTGAGTCCTTAGTACAATGGGAGCAAAGGCAGATTCCAAATAGTTTTGGGGAGTGACTGTTTTTACCTAGTGCCTTACCTGTGCACTTAGGGCTTTTTGCTTTAGAGCACTGGTTCCCAAATTTTGTGACTCAGGACTCAGGGGTATCATTTTTACAACCCTGAAGAGCCACCAGCCTCTGTCACCAGGGTCGACCTCTTGTCTCCCTGGCTGCAACAGCGAAACCTCACAAATCCTGTTGCCCTGTGTGCTCCACCAAAGTAGTAGCCCCCTTCTGCAGTCGGGGTACAGAAGATCAGTGCTCCCCTCTCTCTGGCTCCAGCAGGGACTCAGCATTTAGAGACCCAGGCAGAGCAATTTGCCGGGCTCCCTGCTACAGCAAGATGGAGAGGAACACAGATCCCCCATCCCCTTGGCTGCAGCAAAGAGTCTGTGCCAGTCTTGTAGCCTCACGGAAACACGCCCCGCTTGGGTCCTTGGGCTGCGGCTCCGTTCTGCAGCCCGAAGGAGGGGCACCACAGGTCACTTCAAAAGCCCCCACAGCACAGATTGGGAACCACTGCTTCAGAGTGAAACAGATCAGACGGTAAACGTCCACCCAAGATGAAGCTGACTTCATGTTTTATTTTGCATCTGAGCCCCAAGAACTTGGGTGATGTGCACTTGTCAGTCTTTAACACACTCCTTCGAGTGCAGTCTGAGTGTACACAGCAGGTGGGTCTGGGCATTAGGAAATACACAAAGCAGGAGTTAACACCTGGATCTTGGGAGCCATGTATAAAGGCGAGTTGAACTCAGTAACACTGCTCACTGATGTAAAGGCATCTGTTCAAGATCACAGCCCACAAGGTCAAATACCAACTCTGTAAAAAAAAAGTGTGTCTTCAGCTTTCTTTGGAGGGTCAAACACAATGGATTTTAACCTCCAACCCTCCCAAAAAAGCAGACATAGAAACTTAGGGGTAGCATGCTTTTATTTTCCTTTTTCAAAATAGCCACATTTATTGCTGTCATTCTCCAAACCTCTGGAAGCTCCTATCTGTGCGTGAGATGACCCATTCTGGTAGACGGTGGTGTTTGGCCATTTCAGCAGCAGTGTAATTTTTCATGAAACAGATCTGTAAAAGTGGGGCAGTGACATTTCAGCATCATTTGCTGATGCCTGATATGAAGAGAATCTTCCCTGGAGAGCTGTTCACTGCTGTACCTTCAGAACTGGGCAGGGATGCTATAAATGAGGAATAATAAATCCCAGTTAATCCTCGGAGAGGCAGATGGTCAGGACACACCTGGAGGATGCACTGATAGCACTTGAGACGTAGTAGAGGCTACCACAGAGTAACAATAAATCACCCGTCTTCATCAAAGAATGCAAACTAGCAGCAAATATTTCTGCGTGGAGTGCTGCAGCTGTTAATTCCACTTCACTTTGTAAATGCATGACGGTCTTAGGAAATTAATGTAACTGCTGCTGGCCTTTTTATTGCCAGGTGTAAGTCACGGTGGGTTCCCAACCTGGGTGTCATGATGCCTGAGACAGAAGAGCAGGACCAGGTGATCCCATCACCGGGCCTTAGACAAACATGCAGTTCTGTTCCCTCTCCGGGCCAGCTGAAGTAGATGCTCCTATGGATTCATTTATATTAGCCCTGTCCTGGCCAGCACAGCTGTACTAGTGATTTAGTAACCCAAGTGCATCCAGCTTGTGCTTAGTTAACCTCCTGTCCAGAACAGGACTCTGCCCTGTTACCCCAGGGCTCTGTCCCCACCATGCTTCCCTGATACACAGGTGCTGCCCCTGGGGTCGCTCCTCCCGGGTTCCCCGCTACACGGACTCTGCCCTGTTATCCCCTGGAGTCCACCCCCCGCACAGTCCCCTACTGCTTGGATGCTGCCCTCATCACCACTGGGGCTGTCCCCCGCATTTCCTGCTACATGGACACTGCCCTGTTAACCCCCTTGGGTCTCTTCCCCACGTGGTCCCCTACTGCGCAGGCGCTGCCCCTAGGGTTGGTCCCCCAAAGGTTTCCTGCTACACGGCTGCTGCCCTGTTAACCCCCTTGGGTCCGTCCCTGTGCGATTCCCAGGTGTCTCCCCCATGAGGGCACACGCTGTGGCTCTCTGTACTTGTAGCAAGTCTGGAGACTATTGCTGAGCAAGTCTCCCTTCCTTTCCCACATCATGACCATGGGGCATCCAGGCCAAATGTCAAGAGTGGCATTGCGAGCTGGTACACAGGCTTGCAGCATGGCTCGGGTCGGGCCCCCTGTGTATTGGAGTCCAAGGCAAGTGCCACCTATGCCTATGTTCCAAAGGGGCAGCTGTGTTAGTCTAGTAAAGCAAAAAAAGCAAGGAGTCTTGTGGCACTTAAAGACTAACAGATTTATTTATTGCATGAGCTTTCATGGGAGAATATCCCACTTCGTCAGACACTTTGAAGAGGGAGAACTTACAGAAATGGATGAAAATAAAAGCAGGGGAGTGTAAGACATGGGATCAGCTCATACTGCAACAGCAAATCAGAGCCTTTGTAAGGATTCAAACGTTAGAAAACAGCATACAGAGGGAGGTTGAATCCTTACAAAGGCTCTGATTTGCTGTTGCAGTATGACCTGATCCCATGTCTTACACTCCCCTGCTTTTATTTTCATCCAATTCCGTAAGTTCTCCCTCTTCAAAGTGTCTGACGAAGTGGGATATTCTCCCACGAAAGCTCATGCGATAAATAAATCTGTTAGTCTTTAAGTGCCACAAGACTCCTTGCTTTTCTTTTTTGCCATGTCTGTGTTAATTTGGCTCGGGAGCAGGGAAAGTTCCTCTCTCCTAACGTGGTTGGGAGCCGCTGATGGACACAATTCTGTTTTCAATGCATCCCATGGTGTAAAGCACTGTGGCCTTCCACAGTTTGGAGAAGGCTGTTGTGGTTCCTGCCCCGCTCCCTGCCAACGGGCCACTAACATGTTCTCTCCTCCTCAGCTTCAGCACCCCCAGAGAGAGATGCCAGAATGTCCCTCCCGTGACGGGTGTGTGAGAAGACGCGGGCGGCTGCCGGGACTCCGCGCACCGCACTGAACCACTAGAGAGAGCCCAGAACACAATGAACAAACTGAACTTCCATAACAACAGAGTCATGCAAGACCGCCGCAGTGTTTGTATTTTCCTTCCCAACGACGATTCCCTCAACATCATCATAAATGTAGGTAAAGGCCCTGATGCAGGGGCTTTCTGTGCACCCATCTAGCATCGTCTTTCCCACGATGTTGTGCCCACAGGTTGCCCTGATTGCCCTCGTTTTACGGTTGGAGTCTGACTGCTTTTGTTACACACTGTGAGACAGGTGATCAGATGACCTGTGTCACAGTCCAAAAGCTCAGTTACTTCATGGGTTGTTTGGTAACCTTTCTGCTTTATTTAGGAGGCAGAAAAATGTGCGTATTTTTCTATCAAACGTGCTTCTAACAGAACTGAACCTTCTGCAGTTTTAAACATTACTCCCTTTATGGTTAGTCACATCTGAAGGCCCATCAGCATTTGACTCTGGATCTCATGTGGTTTGGTGCACCGCTTTATCAGACTCCAAGTGATGTTGTTGTAAGTGGGATCCAGCCCATGACGTGTCATTAAAACTGGGTCCAATTAAGCCCTCCAACATGCGTGCCCAGCCCCATTGGTTTGGAACAGATGACTGTAAAGACACAAAGGACTGTAATATGAGTTTCTTAGCTCTTCAAGGGGGCTTGGCTGGAACTGATTTTGGAGAAAGAAACCAAAATGGTTCCACTCTGCAGGTGAATGAGATTCTGAACCAGCAGGTTTCTACCTGACTCCCTGTAGTACCAAAGGGGTGTAGAAATGCTACAGAATCAGGATGGGGCGTGTTGCACTTACCTTGCCCAGGTGAAAATTATTGCATGGCAGTGGAGAATGGGGCCTCTGGGTGGAGCCCAACAGGAAGGAAAAACATACTGTGGATTAACAAGGGTAGTAACACTGGTGCTCGTGTCAGTTTGCCTTGCTCTTAAAAGCTGATGAGTCCTTCCCATTGTAAGGTGTGCACCAGTGTGGATGTGAGGCACGGACGCTGGCTGGAACTAGAAACTCTGTGGTATAGCTGAGTGCTGCCCCTAAAGAAGATGCTGTCAGAAGTTTTGGCCCATCTCAGAGACTACGGTCCTGGGACTTTCGTAGCTCCTTGGGTTAATGCCTACCCCCCGCACAAGGCTGATTTTTCATCACTGGAGAAGATGGGTGTTTGTCCTTTTTGTAAAAACAGCAAGAGTCCTGTAGCACCTTACAAACTAAGAGATTTCTTTGGGCATAAGCTTCATGGGCTCCAACCCACTTCGTCAGGTGTCCTTCCTGTGCAGCGGTGAGTGGCCACCGCATACAGACTTGAGGTCCTAAGTCACTGCAGATCTGTGGTGGTGTAGCAAAGGCCTCTAGGCATAAAAGATTTTGCCGCTCACAGGCATTTTATTTTGTTAGACTGATTTCAAAAGTAGCGACCGTTTCAGTCTATCCTGGGGAAATTAAATCTCCATCTCATATAGTATGTAATGAGATCAGCTGGGATTTCATGAAAACATAGGGTAGAAAATGTATTATGTATGCCTAATGTTTTACATTTTCAGGGTACATACGCAAAGCTCCCTTTGACCTTCGGTGTAAGCAGTGAATGTTTAAAGGCTTCAGCAATGGACTTAATTAAAGCTCATAAAACGCACAGTGAACTTGTTGCCAGATTCTTGTTAATATTATAAATCCTGTGTTTTCCTGATGCAGGTTAAAATACTGTGTCGAGAGTTATTTGTCCAGGTGTGTGACCTCCTGAGGTTAAGGGATTGCCATCTGTTTGGACTCAGCGTCATACAAAGTAAGTCTCATTGGAAGTTTTATCTTACACACTACAAACAACATTATGTCACATGGAGATATGAAGCAGGGGTAAGTTGCCAGGTTAAGAATAAACCTGCCACTACATCAGTGAAATGCTGATAAACAACTTGATCATAGTATCATAGGATTGGAAGGGACCTCATGAAGTCATCTAGTCCAACCCCCTGCTAAAAGCAAGACCATTCCCACTAAATCATCCCAGCCAGGGTTTTGTCCATCCAGGCCTTAAATGTTTCCCAAGATGGAGATTCTACCACCTCCCTAGGGTAACCCATTCTAATTCTTCATCACTCTCCTAGTGAGAAAGTTTTTCCTAATATCCAACCTTGATCACCCCAGCTGCAGCTTGAAACCAGTGCTCCTTGTTCTGTCCTGTTGCTACTGAGAACAGCCAAGATCCCTCCTCTTTGGAGCGCCCCTTCAAGTAGTTGAAGGTTGCTATCAAATCCCCCCTCAGTCTTCTCTTCTGCAGACTAAATAAGCCTGGTTCCTTCAGTGTCCTTGTAAGTCATGTGCCCCAGCTTCCTGTTCATTTTCATTGTCCTCCACTGGACTCTTTCTGATTTGTCAACATCCTTCCTGTAGTGGGGAGCCCAAAACTGGACACACTGTTCCAGCTGCGGCCTCACCGGTGCCGAATAGAGGGAATTATCACATCCCTCAATCTGCTGGCAACATTCCTACTGATGCAGCCCAGTATGCCCTTGGCCTTTTTGGTAACAAGAGCACATTGTTGACTCATATCCAGCTTCTAATCCAGGAACCCCCAGGTCCTTTTCCACAGTGCTGCTATTTAGCTGATCGGTCCCCATCCTCTAGCAGTAAATGGGATTTTTTCATCCTAAGTGCAGGACTTTGCACTTGTCCTTGTTGAACCTGATGAGATTTCATTTGGCCCAATGCTCCAATTTGTCTAGGTCTCCCTGAATCCTATCCATGCCCTCCAGGGCGTTTACCATTCCCTCCCCAGCTTGGTGTCATCCGTGAATTTACTGAGTGTGCAATCTATCCTATCATCCGGATCCTTAATGAGGATGTTGAACAGAACCAGCCCGAGGACCAACCCATGGGGCACTGCAGTAGTTACTGGTTGCCAACTAGGCATTGAGCCATTGATTCCTCCTTTCTGAGCCCAATGATCTAGCCAGCTTTCTATCCATGTTACAGTCCATTCAACCAAACCATACTTCTTGTCATCAAGTTAAGGAATGCTGTGGGAAACCATATCAAAATTTTCCTGAAGTTGAGATGTATCACATTGACAGCTTTTCTCACATGCACATATCCCATCATTTCATCATAGAAGGTAATCAGATTGGTCAGGCACGATTTGTCCTTGGTGAATCCATGCTGACTGTTCCTGATCACTCTATTTTCCTCCAAATGTTTTAGAATGGATTCTTTGAGGACCTGCTCCATGATTTTTCCAGGGATTGGGGTGAGGCTGATTGGTCTGTAGTTACCCCTGTCGTCCTTTTTCCCTTTGTTGAAGATAGGCACTGTGTTTGCCTTTTTCCAATCATCTGGCATCTCCTCCATTCACCACGAGTATTCAGATGTAATGGGTAACAGATCTGCAATCACATCGGCCAACTCCCTCAGCACCCTCAGCTGCAGTTCATCCAGCCCCATGGACTTGTGCATATCCAACTTCTCTAAATATTCCCTAACCTGACCTTCCATCACCGAGGGCTGCTCTCCTTCTCTCCATTCTTTGTTACCCAGTGTAGTAGCCTGGGAAATGACCCTGCCTGTGAAGACTGAGGTTTAAAAAAAGCATTGAGTACTTCAGCCTTTTCCACATCTTCCAGCACCAGAATACCTGCCCCATTCAGTAAGGGACCTACACCATCCCTGATCTCCTCTTGTTACTGATATTGAAGAACCCCTTCCTGTTATCTTTCATATCCCTTGCTAGCTGCAACTCCAATTGCCCTTTGGCCTTTCTGATTTTATCCCTGCAGTCCCCAGCAACATCTTTATTTGCTTCCCTAGTCATCTGTCCAAGCTTTCACTTCTTGTAAGCTTCCCTTTTGTGTTTCAGCTCACTGTAGCGTTCTCTGCTAAGCCAAGCCAGGCAACTTCCATATTTGCTGTTCTTTCTGCACATTGTAAAGATATCTTCCTGTGGCCTTAGTAGGGTTTCTCTAAAATACAGCCAGCTCTCTTGGAAGCCTTTCTCCTTCAGATTAGCCTCCCAAGGGATGAAGTCCAAGGTCTGTGTTCTGCTTCTTTCCTTTCTTCCATTGATCAGGACCATGAAGTCTACCATCTCATGGTCAGTGCTGCCCAGGTTGCCATTCGCTTCTACTTTCCCGATCAATTCTTCTCTGTTTGTGACCAGCAAGTCAAGAGGTGCAAGTCCCTAGTTGGTTCCTCTAGCATTAGTACCAGGAGGTTGTCCTCAACGCTCTCCCAAGATGTCCTGGATTGTCTGTGCACTGCTGTATTGCCCTCCGAGCAGATGTCAGGGTAATTGAAGTCCCCTATGAGAACCAGGGCCCGTGATATGGAAACTTCTGCTAGTTGTCCATAGAATGCCTCATCTACCTCCTTCTTCTGGTCTGGTGGTCTGTAGCAGACACCCACCATGACATCACCTTTGTTGGACTCTCCTCTAAACCCAGGGATTTTCATTATTATGGAATGGGAAAATAAAGTGTAGCACGGTCATTCTTTACCCAGAAATTCCCATTCATTGTGCGCCCATATCAATGACAGGTTAAGGCTCTGGGTTTGGAGTCGACTCACATCTAAGTTTTATGTTCTTTGCAATTTCTGTATATTTTACATGTTTAAAAATACTGCTGTGCGCTCCGTGACATTGTCTAGTCTCTAGGAAACCCAGTCAGCCTTCGGTACAGTCAGTGAGACTTGGATCAAGCCCCAGATGGGCACAGATCCTGTTAAATAGGCATTCTCAAGTGCTTTTGATTGTTCCTGAAATGTTGTTCAATCACTGTTTCAAAATACAAATAATCTTTCTTTACAGCTTCAGTAAAAATGTACTGTGGTTTCCTTTAAAGTCCCCTGCAGCTTTTCTGCTAGCTCATTTACTTCTGCCTCTGTTCCCCAAGCCAGGTCCCTTGGAGTGGTGTTTGCTAGATTACTACCAGCAGGCAGACATGCTGCACGAGGACTAAGCGTTTGGGGCGTTCCAGTGTGAGCACAGTGCCGTGCAACATCAAGACCCCCAGTGCAGCAAGGCATTTAAGCACATGCCCAATCTAACTCTGTTCCTCAAAGTATTTGAGGATGGGGTTAATTCTCTTTTGAAGTCAGTGGGATTTAAGCACATGCTCAAGTAGGGTTTAGCCAAATCAGGATGTGAGGGTACGTCTACACTGCGCTGTAAATCTAGGTCTGGAGGACTCAGGCTCATGGCCTTGGTGTTTTCCAAGGTCTTGCTTGAGCAGCCATCCGCCATAGTAAACCTGGGCTTACAAGTGCTAGACCCAGGTCTCATACACGTCCATATTGCACTACACCACCCTTCCAACTCTGGTCTGTGGCCTCAGCTGCATCCACACTGCAAATTGGCGGAGCTTGTGTCCAACTATCAGTGGGACTCTGGCTTTGATCCACCCCTCTAGCAAGGTGCTTGGACCCAACAGCTTGTTGACCCGACTCAGATTGATTTGTATGTGGATTGAAGGTGAATTTTGGCTAAGTACACAGTGCAGGCATATGGGGGTAGCCATGCTGTCTTCTGAAGTTTCTTGGCAGCAGAAATGAAGGGGTTGGGGTTCTCTTTAAGCATGCGAAAAGCCTTTTCTATCCAAAAAGACCCTGTCTAAGGCAAATGAGACTGGGGGTTTGGATCTGCAGGGTCGCATGAGTTCTAAGAGTTGGATCATTCACTCGGAACTCCAGCCTGGATCTGCAAAGAAGTTTAGGGTCCAAATGCCCATCAAAATCATTAGAAGCTAGGAGCCTAAATGCGCTTGAGGATTTGCTGCCTTGCCCAAGAAGAACCCAGCTCCCAGCAATGTCTCCCATGTTTGATATCAGCAGTGATGAGGGTTGAGGAATGCTGTAAAACCAACACTTTCCCCTGCATCATGAACCAGCCAGCAGCTGGTGCCAAGGGGCCTGGAGCATTGATGTAGGGTTCTTTTTTCCCCTCCCACTAAATATTGGATATTCCATATTTCTTAAATGTCTGTCTGTTACATATTGGCCACTCCAGTTTGATAAACTCTTACTAAGGGCAGCTTCCCCAGTACAGCAGGTGAACCTAGACCAGGAACCTCGCTACCTTCCAGGCACCTGAGAGCAGGTGCCGCTGTGCTTCCCAAGAGCAAATGTCCGATCTCAGGAGTGGATCAGACTGTCCCGGGAGCAAGCAGGAGTCAGTCGTCAGCTTGGCAGCTTCATAGTTCTTTACACACAAGTGGTGTCACTGGTAGACTTCCCTCGCCCACCCTGTCATTAATGAATTCAATGGGGACCCAGGTCTGCTGCTTTCCAGCATTGAGAAACATGATGTATCTGTGTGTCCTAGAATGCCGTTCAAGTGCAGGGCAATGACGTGCATTGATTTCAGACCCGAATCAGAGGAGCAGTTACTCCTGGGTCCAGAAACTATGTAAATACCCAACAGCTGGCTTGGAGTTCTCCATTCTGAGTATGAAGCACGTTGCCTGGTCTTTCATGCGTGCTGTTTCTACTCCACAGCCAAGCAGAGCAGTAGCAGTGAATAGTGGGGTTGAACCTACCCAAGTCAAGCATCATGCGTTTGTTAGCCTCAGTTGCACCAGCTGTGCTGTGTTTGCAAGGAAGCAGCGTGCAGATTGCTATTGCAGAGACTGTTGCAACCTTATATTTCCCAGTGGCTTTGTGTAGGCACAAGTTCTACAAGGGCCGCAGAGGAACTGTCCGTGGCCTCCACACAATTTTGTGAACAGGCTGCAGGTCCCCTCGGAAGTTCATTCTGTTGGAGTCAGGTGCAGCTTTTGCATTGGACAAGCTTGTGCCAGGCTGGTGCTTGAGCATGCAAAGTGGGTGGTGATAGCTTCGAGGCTCGGGTCTCTTGGACACAGTCGCGGTGCCTGTACTCTTCGTGGCTACCACCAGCGGTGCAATTCCTATGGCCACCGGGAGAAGGCAGAGCCAGATCACCCCTTTCTATCTATGCTGAGCAGACTTGGCTGACTGTACCAAGTGGCGCAGACTGCACACCCATAAGGTGTCTAGCAGTAGACGGACTTCTGCTGGGAGTTTCAGGAGAGACTGAGACATAATACCCCTCTTGCTCTCATGGGAGTTGTCAGTCACGTATCCCGAAAGGCCTCAGCACCGGGCTGAGACAAAGGGCACGCACAGTGCAACTCCTGAAAAGCAACCTGGTCTCCTAACGTGGCTGACTTTCCAAAAAAACTGCCACCTCATGGTCATGTAGGGAAGGGAGCTTGTTTAAAATGTGGTTGTGGAATTTATTCATATATTCCAAGGCTCGAAGGAACCATTATGATAATCTGTTCTGATCTCCTGGATAACACAGGATGAGGAACTTCCCCAGCATAATTCCTGGAGCAGATCTTTAAGACAAATGTTGGGTCTTGATTTAAAAATGATCAGTGAGAGAAAAACCACCACCACTCTTGGTAAATTGCTCCAGGGATGGTAGCCCTCTCTGCTTAAAAACAAGAAGCCTCATTTCCCGTCTGAATGTTTTTAGCTTCCACTTCCAGTCACTGAATTGTTCAGTATTTCTCTGCTAGATTGGAAAGTTCATCAGTAAATATTAGTTCCCCATGTAGGTACTCACATGCAGTGATAAAGTTACCGCTTAACTTTCTCATTTTTGAGCTAAGCAGATTGAAATCCTTGCATCTATCTCTGAAATTTGTTTTCCAATCCTTTAATCATTTGTTGTGACTCTTCTCCGAACCTCTCCAATTTATCCACATCCTTCTTGAGTTGTGGACGTCAGAAGTGGCCATAGTGTTTCAGCAGTGCAGCTGCATCAGAATAAAAATAACATCTCTTCTTCTACTTGAGATTCCTCTTTTTATATGTCCAAGATTTAAATTAGCCCTTTGGGTTTCAGTGTCACACTGGGAGTTCCTGTTCAGCTGATTTTCTGCAACCACGTTTCTAATGGGCCAGATTAATTCAGATTACTTTGACAGGATCTATTTTCTATAAATCCATTGGCACTGACTACATTATGCTCCTTTTTTTTTTTCTCAGTTGTGTCCCATATTAGCTACTCCATTATCTTGCCCAGGATCACTGTCCGGCTGAGAGATCTATAGTTACCCAGCTCATCCCATACAGCCTTTTAAGTATTGACTTAACATTACCTTTCTTCCAGTCTCCTGTAATTTCACCAGTGCTCCAAACTTAGTGAAAATCAGCAATCTCCTCCTCAGCCAGCTCTTCTAAAAATTCTTGGATGTGATTTTCCACTATTCCTATCTTCTGGAGTTTGAGCAAGAGGTCTCTTTGATTGTGGTTTAGATGTTAGGCCTTCGACTGCAGCCGGGTCCCAGAGCCTGGACGGTAATTTGAGTCTAAATGTCCACATTACAAATAAACAGCCCCTTCATCAGGGTCCCACAAGCCTGAGTCAGCTAGCACAGGCCAGCCATGGGTTTTTGCTTGCAGAGTAGACATACCCTCAGAGACTTCCAGCAGTGGGGCTGATCAAAGCACCAAAGACATTGCTGTCCTTTTAATAAGAGTAGTGGTAGTTGTATGCAAAGAAAGATTAGTGTTGCCACATGGCATGGTCACAGGTTTCAACCAGCGAGAGCTGGCTATTGCAAAGAATCCAGTCAGATGCCTCCATAACTTCTAGGACATGAGAAGGGTGAAGATGAAGTACGCTCTCTAATGCCATTGACATGGATCGGATGCTCTTCCACAAAAACCTGTAGATTTGTTGTTTATGCAAAGACTGTTTAAATAAGGCTGCGTTTTCTTTTGAAATGCATTTGAGAGCTTGCTTAACTGTGGGTGTAACATTCATATAGTATTGTTTTTCAAAAGAAATCTTGGGAGACCATTTACATTCTCTTTTCTTATCACCATTCTTTCTAATTCAGACAATGAACATGTCTATATGGAATTATCGCAGAAACTCTACAAATACTGCCCCAAGGAATGGAAGAAAGAAGCTAGCAAGGTATGACCGCGACAGTTTGATTGAGAAAGATCAGTTATTTCCTCTATAAAGATTCAGTGTTTCACGTAACTGGAGCTGTTGTGCCTTAATTGAAGGTTTAAAAGATACGTAATTTATAAGAAGAAAACTTGAGGCATGCAAAATTTAATTAAAAACAAGTCAACTGTTGCTGATGAGAGTGGCATAGGCCATTCAAAATTTCTTCTAATTTGTATCGCTCTGAAAGTTCTCAATCACTAAGTGATTTGTAAGGGAAAGACTTGAGAAAATGATGATTAGCTAGATGGCAGTTGAATACTGCAGGATGTTGGAAGGCGAAATTAGAGAACATTTAGGAAACTCTGGGAAACTATATTAGGACCTGGAGAATTAGCCCTCACAATAAGAAAGATCTGTCAAAACTAGTCAGCCCATACGTCAAGCTCCAGGACAGGAGACATCAGACAAGAATGGTAAAGAGATCATTTCTTGTAATGTGAGACAAGTGCTTACCAAAAGGAAAGCAAAAGGTAGTTACATGTGAACAGAATCTCTGCAGAAAATTTCCAACCTAGACGGATTGTGGCATCTCTTGTAGGTTGTAGATAACAGGGAAAAAAAAGTAACTGACCTCCAAAGATAACAATGGGGTCTGTCCACCTCTTACAGCTGCTGGAAACTTCTTTTTATTGAAATTCACAGAAATTTTGAAAATTTAATACCTGGCATCTAGTGATTCATTTTCCAGAAGAACATGGCTTTTTTTCTCTTAATTTTTTTTCCAGAATTTTCTCAGATTTCTCTCTCCCCCACCACCATTTTTGAAATCCAGTAACTTTTGAACACAAAACCTCTGTTTTGAAATGGAAACTTTTTCATTTTGAGAAACATCCTACCCCAGAGCTAACCAGGTCACATGAATCTGACAACTCAGATGCATGAAGAAACGAAGGGGTAGACTATATCAAAGAACAACCAACAGGCTAATTATTTTTCCTTTGTAAGTGTTTAAAAAACTGGACATTTTTTTAAACTCAAACATTTTTATGGAAAATGTCCAGTTTAGAAAACCCACCAGACATGATCAACATTGTTCCCTGAGCTCAAGCTTTTCTGTTTCCTGAACCTCCTGGATGTGATAGTCATGGTAAATGTTGCTCAGGGAAAACCTGATATAGAGGATCAAAGACTGCTGATTTTACAGGAGACATTGCAAAGAATTATATTCTCAATGGCTTCTTTAGAGCGTCCATGGAAACTCTGCATATCTTCTCTCTGCTGCAGGGCATTGACCAGTTTGGTCCCCCGATGATTATCCACTTCCGAGTGCAATATTACGTGGAAAATGGCAGGCTGATCAGGTAAGGTGAAAATATTCCAAAGAATGCTTATTTATGCTAAAAACTCTTTATTATTAATGAAAAAATAGAAGATATCCTGGGTTATTCTTTCTTGGGTACAGTTCAGAGCATGTATTGTAATTTTGTACCAGACCCTCAGTAATGGGGGATTGTTAAAAATACTTTGTAACTAGTCTTTATTGAGTCAGTTTTATATTTCTGTCTTTATAAAGATTAACATTAGCAAAGTGCTCCCATATGGCTTTTCTGCGTGGAGAGAAGTTGTTTAGGTTAGCAATAAGTTGTCTTTGATATAGTTTGGGCAGGTTGGTTTTCAGTATCGTTTACTCCATTGTAAAGCTAAAAGCATGGAGAATTTAGTATTTGTTTAATTAAGTATACATGCCAGGGAGCCAAACTTTCCAAAAATAAGGGTGACATGGTTCATCCCAAAAATGCAAATAGACAGGAACCCATAATTAGACTTGCATTTTACTACTGAGCTAGGTCGTTATCACCATAACTGCCCATTTGCTTGCTCTATAACCTTATATATCCTATTAGTTAATGCGTGCTGCAATTGGCTGTGCACATGTGTGTGTGCATCTTCTCCACGGCCCGTAACTCTTGAAAATTTGGGGTTCTACCAATGTAACTCCATGATCCCTGGTCCTGCTGAGGTGTAAAGAGGCCCATTTGCAAGGTCTGGGTCTACGGGAGAGAAGAATGTGGCTCAAGGATGTCATGAATAGACTAAGAGGTCTGATCAATTGCTAAAACTGCAATATGTTCAGTATATTAAGCTAGTCACTGCTTAGAAATATGGTAGAAACTCCAGTACAGCTCAGAGCCGAGCTGTCGTCAGATATTTTATTTGCCAGCCATATGAGGCGCTGGCTGGCAACTTCAGTCCCTGAGGTATAATAAAGGTAGTGAATTACTATGATTGTGTCCAGGCTTTGCAGACTATTGGAAATAACTATTTTAATGAATGAGGGAAATTGTTCACTAACGAAAACAAGAAAATGGCTAAGAACCTGAATCACTTCTGCCTTGTTCACGTAAGCTTTTCTCTGCATTTATATACTAAAGAGTGGAACATATGAAACCAAGCCAACTGCATTCTTTAGCCATCCGTTAGGTCTCTGGAGGTCCTCAATAGCCCAGCTGTCCAATCCTTGAACATGAACAATGAAAGCACAGTGGTGGAGCCTGCCTTAAAATTGATATGGGGTAGCTTAAAAAGCCTAGGGGGGAACTAGTACAACAGTCAGGACAAGATTATAAAAGGCAGGATGGCCTCTGTTTGTGCTTGTGTTACTCTGCACATCCAAGACTCGCCTCATGGCAGTCTTGAGCCCCCAGGCCCCCGCCCCTCCACTCCATCTGTAGCTGATCCCATGGGAGCTGCAGGTGCTCTGCCGGCTATTATAACTTGCTTGTACAAACAACAGAATCTGTCGGTGAGATCCTACCACTGCAATCAATAGCAAAATTCCCATTGACTTCAGTGGGGCCAGGATTGTGCTCTGCTTCTGCCAGAGTATAGGGACACAGTATTGTTGCTATAATGAGTGACCGCTCGAGGGACTGAGAGACCAGTATCCTTCACAAGACTCTTAATTCTTCGGTCTGCTTTTCTCCTGTCCTCTCTGTGGCATGAGCAGTTCTAATTTTTTTCGGTGTCTCTGTGTCAGAGAGCTTTTCCAGACCCCCATGCTTTCCTCTCCCTTCTCTGAATACCCTTTCTTGAGAAGGGGACGAGAACTGTTGCCATCATGGATTGTGAAAGTAGAGTTGCTCACTTGTTCAAAACAAGCATGGCAATTTGTGCATGAAGAAATGGAGAGAAGATGGCATTTTGGAAATGCAGCCCTGTGTTCCTATCCTCTTCAGAGATAAGTTTGTCTGAAGTTAACCTAGATAAGCTTTATGGCTGGTGTCAGCAATTGGCAGCCTAAAATATGAAATTGGTTACAGTATTTCTTCCTAATACAGCTGTTCAGATTTTACAGCCTCATGGCCAGGTGCTGTACAGAGCGGTGTGGAAATGTGTGTTATGTGCTTTTACCAACTTGTCAGTGTCATTTTGGGGCACCATCACCTGTGCATCTAAATGAGTTTACATGGGCACACCGCTGTCCTTTGCACACAAGCACTACACACAGATGTATGCACAGCAGAGGTCCTTTTTCCTCTGGTATGATGAGAAAGTGTGGTGGCAATGTAGTTCTGTAGGGGTATTTATGGATTTGCATGATAGGCACCGCTGTTACCAAAATAACACACTCAGGTAAAAATATAGTGGTCTCAAATATGAGGAAGAGATTTCCAGAGCATCCATAGGAGAGGTTTTGTGTTTGTTGGGAGGCAAAGCCTGTGCTTCTTAGTGAAGCGTGGGTGAAAGGTCAGTGAACAATTACAGGTCTATTTACGGCCATTAAAAGATGCTAAATCTAGCAGATGAATTGCAGGTCTGACAAGATTCTTTCAGACGCTGGAGTATACAGACCGTCCAGCTGTGTGGCTGGTGTTTTTAGTATGGTAGTTATGGTAATCTGGGGAGATGGATTTGCCAGCAGCCTTCAGGTGGAAGAAGCCCCAGGCTTGCTGCGTGGCCAGACACTCTCCCCTGCTCCGTGGACCTGCCCCGCAGCACAGCTCCCTCCTTGCAAAGAGAGGTCCAGACCAAAGACTGAGCTGAAGTTGCACCCAGACGCCGCTTTCCTGCTCCTCTAGCGCCTGCCTAGCACTCACAAATGTAAGGGCGCCTGTGCCACTAGATTCACTTTCTTCTGCAGGCAAGATCCGTCTGTGCTCAGATACCATGCGGAAGGCAGGTGCCAGGTATGACCCGATGGATCAGAGAATGAGTTGAGCCTGAGGGGCACCTAGCTTCCCAATAAGTAGGGGAGAGATGTGACAATCGGGCAGGATCGCTTTGGCTGCCCGCTAACCATGGCTCCAATTCCATCAATGCCCGCCCTGCTCCCCCACTTCACCTCTGGGATCCCCTGCGTCCTCTCTCAGCGTCCTTGCTCTGCACCCTGTAACAGCTGTGAGTTCATCTGATCTCAGCCCCTCTCTGCTCTGGTGGGCCCTCCCTCAAGCTCCCTGCCCACCAGAGCAAGCCATAGGCAGCGTGGATGGTTACTGATGGCTGGAAACTGCTCGTCTCTGCCTAGATCGGGCATGCTCAGCATCTAGGCTGGGGCGCATTTGACTCCAGGTTATCTCCCAGCACCGTTTGGGAATGGCTTTGTTTTGCAGGGGGAAGGTCCTGGGGCTGGCAGCAGCTCTCAAAGAGCCGACTCTGCATCCCGGGAACGGGTTTGTTCCATCGAGGACACTCACGGGTCTGTCTCCTTCTCTCCCGCAGTGACCGAACAGCCAGATACCACTATTACTGGCACCTGCGAAAAGAAGTGCTGCGCTCCCAGTGCGTGCTGCGTGAGGAGGCCTACTTCCTGCTGGCAGCCTTTGCGCTTCAGGCCGACCTCGGGAACTTCAAAAGGAACAAGCACTGTGGCAAATACTTCGAGCCCGAGGCTTACTTTCCAGGATGGGTAGGTGCCGTTCACTGTGCCTTTTCCTTATTCCCTGGACAGAGAGCCCCAGTGCTCTCTACTGCATTCTTCCTCCACTCCTTTCCAGAGGCAGGGGAAATGGGATGTGCCTTGGACTGAAAAATACCCTCAATGGGAAGGGGAGAGGAAACCTCCCCATGTGTATCTGCCTGGAGTGTTGCTCTGGTCCGTTCCACGTGGGGGTGGGAAGTGGACACGTTGGTGCATGCTGGAAAATGCAAGCAGATGGACCCACAACAGAGCCTGCAGGCCATGGGGTTGTGTTGTTTTCCCTTCACCCACCGTGTGTCATCCCAGGGTGCCTATGTGGGTTGTGTACCAGGCTTGCCTGCAATAGCCGGGGACTGCAATTGATTCCTGCCTGGGTGTGCTCTGATTTCTGGGGAGAGGGAGGGTCTTGCTGCAGTTAGACCAGAGAAGTCTGAAGACTAAGCCAGCCATTGGCTCCTCTGTCCTCTGCTGGGAGCTATGCAGCATCCAGGAGCAAGACTTTTGGACCACCTGCATCTCCCCTCTGTTTCCCCGAATGCCAATGATGGACTAGAATATTGTGTGCCGAGCTGTACGTTCCATGTGCGAACTTGGGAAACGTGGATGCTCAGGCCTGTGAATCTTCAAGAACCTGGGACCCATGCTGAGCAGGGGATTCTTGCTCCTTGCTGGGCTGCTACACGCTCCAGATTTGAGTCCCTGCTTATCCCATGGATGTGAAGCCAAGGGAGCAGCCCTGTGTGCTGAGATGGACCAGTTGGCCCCAGCTGGCTGAGGGGCCTGGCTTACATGGCTAGCTGGTCCTGGGTTCAATTCCCAGGGGGTTGGACTTGATGATCTCACGAGGTCCCTTCCAGCCCTATGATTTGATTTGATTTGATTTCTGTGGTTGGTGGAAGGTTGCGTGGCTCTTGAGCTTTCCAAAGAGAGCAAATCTTCCCCCATTGTTGACCCCACCACCCCTCACAGCACCCAGTCATGTTCTTGGCTGCATGTAGCTGTGCCATGACCTAGAGCCATTGACAGGAGGCAAAACACACGAGGACTTGCAGATGGGAGCAGTGAGTGGCCCCACCTCTTCTTTCTCCTTCCTGAGCAGAGAGCTGGAAAAAAGGCGTGACCCACACTGTGTGTGTCCCTGTGTCTAGAAGTCTATGGGAAGGCCAGTCCCCTTTGCTTGTACAAAGAGAGAATTCAGGTGACTTGGGGGCTCGGGGCAGAGAGAGATGCAGAGGTTGCTTCTGTCAGAATTATTGCTGGCCGGTGACAGCTGTGGAATTTACAAACCCAGCTCGATCAGGGAAGCGTCACACCAACTACACGAGACGCATCAAGATCATTCCCTGGCTTCACAGCGCTGTCATGGGAGTGGCCAGGGCTGTGAAGATGATGTTTGGACAGTCCCGACCAATGGTCCATTTCCTGTTGTGGGGGTCGATCGCACAGGAAGAAGCCTCCAGGAGTGTGTCTAGTGTGAGACTGTCTACCTTCCAACTGAACCGTCTTCGCTGGCAGCCCCCTTCCTGGGTGGCCATGTGTGAATCCTCTTCTGCTTCTCTGCATTGTTCCTCCCAGCAGAAGCCACCCAGGTGTGCAAGCATCAAGCTGGGGGCCCACCCTTCTCCAGCAACAGGAAACAGGTGTAATATTAAAGTGACACTGTCCATTTGCAACTCCCATTTCAAAGTGTCATCATCCCAGCACCTGGTGCAGTTACCAGAGAGAGGTCACTGGCAGATGCTGGTGGGAAAAAGTTGTTGCTCTGCATTTCTTCCATTTTTTAGTTTTGCGTGTTTGCCAGCACCATGCACCTAGTCAATTTTGCTGTTTTGCCCTTTAGAGACCCTGATCAGCAAAACCTTAACGTTTCAGCATGCAAGTGGTCCGCTGGGATGACTCTGGTGCTTCAGTTAAGCAGCACACAAGTTAAGCAGGTGCTTAACTCCTTTGCTGACTTGCACTTTGTCCATTTTCCCTCAACTGCTACAACTAGTAAACATCAGCAGAGGAGCAGCCGTGCTGTCGTAAAACACTGCTGGGGTGATTTTTTTATGTCAGGTCATAGTGTTTAAAGGGGGCTCTACCAGAAATCTGATTTATTTATTTAAATAGGCAAATTGTTATAAACATGTCAAGTTAATGTAGCCTTTTGGGGCGTTCTTTGGGATGACTTTTTAACTGTACCCGGCCTGCCTGGATCATGCACTCCAGCCTTGCAAACACTTACAAGTAAGTTGACCCATGTGTGTTTGCAGGAGCAGGGCTCTTGTCTGATAATTAGTAAACCCCCTTCTCAGCCCCCTAGTGAAAACACGCGTTTGCTGTCTGGACAGACTGGTTGTGCAGTATGAGCAGCACTGAGTCAATGTTATCTTTTCAAACCCCCCTCTTCAGGAGTTTACATGGGGCTGAAGGATGGATACAAACCTTCCATGCCGCTGGGAGCTGTGTCATCTTTAAATCCCTCATAGAACGGTCAACATCCTGTGGGCAGAGGAGCTCCTGCCTCGCTGTCTCAGTTGGGTTGACAATGAACAGAAGTGCTACATGACCTTTCTGTAAGGCCTGACAGGTGCAAAGATCAGCAAACTCATCTCACGGATGCTGTAATAATAATGTTTCCATATTACACAAAGGGAAACTGAGATAGGACGGATGCGTGACTCCCATGACCATGCAGTGAGTAAAAGGCAGAGCTTGAGGCAGCCTCTCCCTGGGTTGCTTCATACCCTCCTGCTCCCCGTCGAAGTCTTAAAGTCTGATGCATGGTAATAAAGGAAAAGCAAATAGCAGCATCTCTTCCTCCCAGTGAATGACTTCTGCAGAACCCTCCTTCAGGTCTCTTCCCTGCTTTGTGTGCCCCACCTGAGCTGTCTGGTGCCCTTTTCTGCGCCACCTTCAGCTACAGAGGGATGGAGTTGCCTTGGCCCAGAGCTGTTCCTTAATCCCTTTGGTTCTGGTGTGAGATTTATACACCCCGCACAGCTCCTTCTACACCACCACTGTGTGGAGGATGGTCGGCAGAGTAGAGCTCTTCACAACGTAGGAGTGATGAAATGGCACCGTTTTCTCACTACGTGTTATGTTGCTTGGTCAAATTCTGCCTCCAACTTGCCTCTGAAACTGGAGCATCTCCAGTTTTATCTCACATAGTGTCGAGTACAACACCTTAGCGTTGCCAGCCAGGACATGGCTTGGTCGCCTTCCGTAGCTGAAAAGCCAGGCTTTTCACCCAGGTGACTCAGACACTGCAAAACTCAACAACCCCTAGAGCAGTTTGTCTGGAAGCTAATCTCTCTGCTACAATAAAACATGAATGGAGAGAAGAGTCTGTGTGAGGCGTTCCAAGCTGCTGGATTTGTTTGTGGCAGTTCCAGGATGAACAGAATAATCTGTCAGATGGCTGTGGACCATGCCTTAGAAATTCCCATATCCTTCCTCTTGTTCCAAGCAAGGGAGAGACGGCTATCATAATTTCAGGCTGTGAAATGACCGGGCAACCCAAGCTACCTCCAGCAGCTGGAATGAATGAAGAAAATGGAAACTGTCCAGGGAAGCAATGTTTTTCCTAATAGTTAGAGCATGCACCTGGGAGTTGGGGAAACCTGGGTTCTAATCCCAGCACCACCTCTTCACCCTCCATTCCTCTTTCCATCACTGAAATGCAAGGATAGTTGCTACCTGCCCGCACCGGTGCTGTCAGGGTTTCAGAGGAACGTGCCGTGTATTGTTGAGCTGAAGCCCAAGGTACAGGACTCGCTCAGTGAACTGCTGCACTCTCTGCGGTTCTGAAGAGGACGCAGCACCTTTCCTCAGCCAGGGCCTCTGCTTTGCAAACGTACCTTTGCGTTTCAGGGAATTTCAGCCCTGTTTAAGAAGAGATCCACTGAGTCATCAGAGCCCTTCGTGCTTACCACATATAGACCTTTCCATTAGCTAACTGCTGTGCAAACCCTAGCTAATGAATCCTCGACTTGCCCTTTTGTGCTCAGCTACTGGGAAAATCTGGCCCCGGTTGTGGGAGCTGAACTTTTTTGGAAGGCTGCAGCCCTGTCCAGATCCTGTTGGATTCAGGGACAAGGAGGTCTCTCTGTCGACTTCAGCACACTCTGTAACAGGCCCTGTGTGTGGCTTTCTGAGCTTGTGCTCTCTCTCTTCCTCCCTCCCTCCATCAGCCAGAGGTAACATAAAAACGCTGAGCCGGGAAACAAACTCTGCAGCTCAGCAGGAAGGCTGTTCCACCCTGCTTTGTCTTTACAACACAGGACAGTTGATCTGCTTTAATGTTTTATCATTGTCCCCGCCGTGATTTTGTTTTTTCAGTGCTAAGAAACAGCTCCTTCGCTGTGCGGTGCTAGTACACTGAAGTCAGTGGCCCTCAGTGCAACTGATTCAGCCACAGAACGTGGTGTCCGTAGCTGGCAGGATGGCCCAGTGGTTAGCTCAGGAGACATGGGTTTAATTCCCAACTTGGCCACAGATTTCCTATGTGGGCAAGTTTTACTTATATTCTCTCTCTGCCTCCGTTCCTTATCTGTAAAAGGGGCATTGACCCCACCGTGCCCCACAGGGGAGTAGAGATGCACAAATACCGTGAGTATCTAAGATCAATAGACCAACAGGTGGTGCAGTCAGTTTTCATGCGGGGTTATGACCTGACTTTAAGAAAGAAAAAACGTTGCTGTTTTCCTGCCTCTCTGAAGCAACGGGACAGCCAGTTGGAGGCTGCCGCTCTCCCCCTCCACATAGGCACTGACCTATATCTCTTGATTTTCCTCTAACAGGTGCTGCGAAAGAGAGGGCGCGACTACATCTTAAAGCACATTCCAAACATGCACAAAGATCAGTTTGCACTGACTGCCTCTGAAGCCCATCTGAAGTACATTAAGGAGGCAGTCCGACTGGATGATGTCGCCGTGCATTACTACAGATTGTATAAGGTAAGGGAAGGCGGTAAATCTGCAGCGCAGATGATATGCGTTTGATTTGGGGAGCTTTTTATTAAACGGGACAGCTGCTGAATAATTTCTAGCGTGCTCTGGGAAATGCTGCATTTGAGATGTCACTTGATCATGATCATGGATCAGCCTTAGGGGCAGATCGGTGACGCATTTAAGTCTAGGAGGCCAGATAAGGCAGCTTTTTACAGTAATTTGATTTTTAAAAGTCAAGAGGAGATGAGGTGAAGAGCAGCTGTAATGTACCAATAGGATGGGTGTCACGCAGCATACCAGATTTCCAACATGATTTCTCATCCTCCTATACAAATTTACATTTGTTCCCTCGTGGGAATGAAGCAATTTGTTTGATGCAGCCTGATGTTTTGCAAGGCATTTTGCAAGCCTCCTCAAATTAAAGCGGAGAAATTTGTCTTCTGGAAAACAGAGTGGCAGCAAACTACAAATACAAATATGATAAATCCCGGCAGAGGAATGAATTATTAAAGAGAATTGTAACACTCATCCATGGAGATGGTGTCAGGCTGAAAGTAGCTGAGAGATTTATTTTTCCAGGGTGTCCTGTGCTTTGAATGACCAACTTTTGCACCCCCACTTCTTAATGACATGGCTGAAATACTAACACAGCGGGCATTTTTCCTCCGTGTCTCTCCTCATTTTTCCCCCTGGTGCACTAATAAACACCTCCTGCCCCCCAGTTACACTTCAGTGGAGGTTGATGTTGGCTGTGACAAAACCATTCCTAGGACTGCTGTTAACACACAAGCCACGATTCTCCTGCTCACGCAGCAGTAAATCAAGAGTGGCTCCCTTGAAGCTACACCGATCCAAAGCCACACTAAAGATGGGGGCCTAAGCATGCACTTAACTTGAACCAAGCACTTTGCTGAAATCGAGAGTAACTTCTCTGAAATCAGTTGGCCTGGACTGTTCAGTTTGGTTGGTTCTTTTCTTCCTGTGGTGAGTTTTTATGCTTTTTTATGGCACTGTTGTTTCAAATCCCCCTGCTCCTGTTGCAGTCCATGGCAAAGCCCCCGTTGACTTTCTTGCAGTGTCGAGCCCCTTTTGTAAATCACCGTCACTGTCTGGCCTTTGGCAGAGCTATGCCGACTTCTAGCTGCCATGCAGCTGGCTGTTTGCTTGGATAAAAGGAATTTCATGAAGATGGGTGGTTTGGAGCAGTTCTCTTGTCTGCATTTTCCTGCTTTTGAGTGGATCTAATAGTGTTGGTAGCTGGAGCTTTCAAATAAAGACCCAGATTTTACGTGCCTGTTCTTGGCTTTTCCATGTGAATGTCTAGAGGAGGAAACCCTTTCCAAATCATCATTTCTTTACAGAATCACAGATCCTTTGTTCTGAATGTTAGGAACCTTTCCTTTGCCAGAGTTGAACTCACAATTGGTGCATTTCATGCTCAGGCAGTTACCTGATTTTTGCCTTAGGGCTAGATTGTCACTACCCTGCCATTCCCATTCCTTCTCAACTTGGATTGTTATTTCATCTGGCTAGCACCCAGTACTCCCTCTTTTCATAGATTCAAAGATTTTAAGGTCAGAAGAGACCAATATGATCATCTAATCTGACCTCCTGCACAATGCAGGCCACAGAACCTCTCGCCCACTCTTGTAATCGGCAGCTAATATATGATGGAGTCGCTGACCATCACCCAAATCATGGTTTAAAGACTTCAGGGTGCAAAGAAACTGCCAGTAAGTGACCCACACTGCAGGGGAAAGTGAAAAATCCCCAGGGCCCCTGGAGGAAAATCTCCTTCTGATCCCAGATATGGTACTAGCTAATCCTGGAGCATGTGGGCAAGACTTACCAGCCAGATGCCCAAAAAATAATTTTTGCACCAACTCAGAATGCACCCATCTGACGTCCCGTCACAGGCCATTGCTGTATTTATCCACTAGTAGCTGAGTGCAAACAAGCAGGGAAGTTTGGGGCATAAGAAAGGGCCTCACCCTCTCCCAGCCATGCTCATTATTCAAGTGAAAGGAGTGGAGGGAAGGTGTAATTTGCTCGTTCTGACACAGCGAAGGGGAGCTGTGGAGGATCCCAGTATCTCAGCCCACTCCTGGAACATGGTTCTGACATCCCTTACTCAGGTCACGTTGTAAACTTGTATTCCAGCTCTTGATGCTCGTAACAATGATGGTCCAGCTTTTGACGCTTGTAACAGCGGTGGTTCTCAAGCCACAGTCCTAGTGAAACCCTTACGGATAATACACAATAATGACATCACATGCCTCCCAACACGAGTGTTTGCCTGGGTGGGCAATGCCTAACAGGCCCTAAATTCCAAGGCAGTCATGCCTCAGAGATTTCTTCAGACCTGCCTCTGCATGTTGTCCTCCCCTCCGAGTTTCCATTTAAACGTCAGAAAATGGGTTATTTCTTAAAATCACGACCATTGAGCTACTTTTTTAAAATGTTATCTGCACAAGTCTAAAGGATTTTAAGGCCTCTTTTCCAGGACAGTCTTTAATTTCGATCACTTTTCTGTGATTCCTGGTTTGGGGGATCTGAGTAGAGAAGTTTGCACAGATTTATTTGTATAAACCCAGCAACTGATGTGCATTTTGAATGGCATGACACCTTGCATATAACATCTGAGACTGTGGGGTGTTACTGCACAGCAGATGGAAGCAATGAGAAAAAGATACCCATGCGGGAGAAGTGATTTATTTACGGTAGATCTTTCAAACACATCCAGTACTTGGAACAGATGCAGTAGGCTTAAATGATGCAGGAAGTTGTGTCATGTTCGTCTCCAAGTTTCAAAGTCTTTCCCACTAGCAAATGGGAGTGAAAAAGTGTTGATTCAGAAGTGCAAAGGAGCTGGGCTTGGGGTATGGCTGTGTGAATCTAATCCAGAAATGTTGGAGTGGGTTTGACAGGGAGTGTAACGGACTTCTTGATACGTATGCATGCCAGCCTGCGTCTGAGAATCACAGCACCGTCAAAGGAAAGTCTGCGTCTGTCTGAGAGAGGGAAAGCTATCATAAATTCTAGGCCATGTTCTCTCTCTTGCTCGCTCACAGATTGCCTGATAGCACTGTGATTTTATATATATAAAAACGGAATCTGTATGGGGCTGATTTTTCTGACATGCGGTACACCAACAACTCCAGTTGTGGGTGCTCTGTACCTCTCAAAGCAGACCCAAATCCTTCTTAAGTACTGTGTCCAAGAAACAAGAGCCATCTGCATGCAATTATTTAACAGCACAATTTAACAATTATTTCCCACAAAATGACAGGTTCTGCTTTTGCCTTTCTTCTCTTCAGTAATCTAGTATATAAGGTTTACTTGAAATTGAAAATTATTTACTAAAGGCGCTGGTGTTTTTTTAGGACAAAAGGGAAATCGAAGCCTCATTAACCCTTGGCTTGACGACGCGGGGGATACAGATCTTTCAGGTATGTCTCTAATGACAGGTTTACATTACAAATCCTGCATCAGTGAAGCTGCACCATGGAGTGCTTGTGATAAAGACGCTGTAAGTCAACGAGAGAGTGCTCTCTCGTTGGTTTAGTAACTCTACCTCCCCAAGAGGTGGTAGCTGGGTAGGCGGATGAAGTTCTCCCACCAGCCTAGTATTGTCTACACTAGGGAGTTATGTTCACTAGAACCACGTTGCCCAAGGCTGTGGATTTTTCACATCCCTGAGTGGCGTAGTTGTACCAAAGTAAATGTGTAGTACTTGTGCATCAGACCAGGTTTTTGCTCTCATTTATGCAGCTGATAGCTCACTGAAATATCATGGCCTAGAATTAGTGGCATCAGTGGAAGCTGGCCATTTTGACTCCTGATTATTTTTGAGTCATTTCAAAGAAAAAAAGTAAGTTCCTCAGATAGTTTTGAAATTCAGCAATCACTCTTTGGGCCAATTAATCATCCAGGAAAAATTACCAATAAGAAACTAATTGCCCTAGTGATCTGCTAAACCATCACTTGGCCCTTTTAGTTAGCACACCAGAGATTAAACTGGGGAGCTCTAGGATGAACAACATGACCTGTCTCAATATGAGCTAGCTGAGGTCTGTAACAACTCATGTCTTCAGTGGTTCAGCACAGAAGGAGATCTGCAACATCCACTGATCAATGGGTAACATAGACAACATAATGTTTTACTCCAGTTGGATTTGTGCAGACAAATCTCTTCCTGAGAAAGCTGCAAAAAAGGGCATAAATACAATTACTTGCTTTTACTCTGTGTGGTATGAGACGACAGCTACAGAAAAATCATTCAGCAGAATCCTTTTCTCTGAAGTGCTCTCTAGAGCTGGCTGGGCTCTTCTGCACTCATTCCAGATACCGAGTTTCCATTGATTGTCGCTGAATTGGCAGGTAAGGCGTGAATGCAGAATGACCTCACAGAGAGTTTTAGCCTTTGGATGGCTTCCAGGAACATACAAATCAGCTAAAATCCAATTCACTGTCATAGCAGTGATGGAAATGTATCACCTTTTAAATAGGTAAATCATGTATCTCGGAGCCTTCTGCAGAATAAGGCCTGCATTCAGCAAAGTAATGAAATATTAAGGGCTTCATTCCACTCCACATGAAGTGAATGGGAGTCTTTCCATTAAGATCAATGGGTGTTGATCACATCCTAAAAACTTAAGCAGAGCAGTTAAGGAGATGCTCAAGTGCTGTGCTGAAACTCGGCTTTGGGGTAATTGAAAGTTTTTGTAATGCTGGACCCTAGAGATGTGACTTACAACATCTCAGGCCTGGTCCACAACAGAGCAAGTTTTGACCAAAGTCAGCTTTGATTAAAAAAAGAAAGTTGGTGCACACACTGAATCAGACTCCTCGCCCACAAAACTGCCCTCTTTTTTTGATAAAATGAAGCCACCTCAATGAGAGGCATGGGGCTTTTCTCAGCAGAACTAGGACAGCACAGTGTCCATGGAGACATGTGTCCTTTAATATCATCAGCGAGGCTCTCAGTTCCCCACGCTGCCCCTTAAATCGCTGGAAAGGCGTTTGGTGAGGATGCACTCCATGCACCCAAGGAGAGCTGTGTGGACAGCAGCCTCTATTATTATTACAGAGGTGGCTGTAGCAATGTTCCCTCTAATTTTTAATAGGCTGTGTACACAAAAAACTTCTTTTGTGCAAATTTTCAGAATCGGTGCCCAAATTTGTGCACACTCCAGTGAGTGTGGTCAAACTTGTGAGCACAACGAAGCAAGTGTGTATGATGCAAATATTATCGAAATTTTATTTTTATATTGTGATGGAAATGATTTTATAAATTACAAAACCTTATTTGAAACATGCTACTTGAATCCACCTTCTTAAAGTAGTATAAAAATATTAGCACTGTTGACTTTTTTTGTGCATGCTGTATTTTGTTGTGTGTGCAGGTTTCATGACCTGTGTGCGTGCGCACATGCACACAGCTTAGAGGGAACATAGTCTGTAAGTTGACTGATGTTAACACGACTTATTTTTTAAGTGTGAACAAGGCCCTAGAATAGACTTTCAAGAAACCCAGGACAGTGCTCTGATTTTTGAATATGCTGGGGGAAAGAAGTAAGTTACCCCCTGTGTTTGCCACTTGTTTCTAAGTCATTAAGAGGAATGTAGCCATGCAGGTTTGCTAGCTACCACACTTAGCATGCTATTTGTTTCACAGAATTTAGATGAAGAAAGACAGTTGCTTTATGACTTCCCTTGGACAAATGTCGGAAAACTTGTATTTGTGGTGAGTACAAAAAAGTTTGTAAAGTGTAGAGAAAAGTTTTATTTTTTTGAAAGTCAGGTTTCCTCCTGTCTCTCATCAGCTTCCCATCTATCTGCAAACGGGCTTAACAACATAAAATCGGCCACACTGGGTCAGACCAATGGTCCATCTAGCCCAGTATCCTGTCTTCTGACAGTGACCAATGCCAGATGCTTACAAAGGTGAACAGGCAACCATCAAGTGAACCATCCCCGTCAACCCCTCTCAGCTTCTGGCAGTCACTGGCTAAGGACATGCAGAGCATGGGGTCATGTTAGCTGGTGCTAAAAGGATTAATAGATTTGAAGCCCAAAAGAGAGCATTACAATCCTCTGGTCTGCCATGCCCAATACCAGCCATTAAGCGTAGTTTGCTTGTTGAAATGTGTAAGTGCATCTGTCCTCACGCTGAAAAGTCTCACACACTTACTTCTTTCCTTCCTGTGCAACTGAATACGGTTCTGAAGCTAAACTCCTGCCCATTCTTGCAACCTCAGCATAGCAGCCCTGACAAAGGGCATGTATTTTGACAGCTTGTGTAATGCATTGCAAACCCTGTTTGTTTCCTTTGTCTGTCTCATTGCATTTCAGAGTCAATGTGCCCAGGGTGGGAGGGAATGGATTGTTCCGCTAGGAATGTCAAGGAGCCTTTTTAAATTGAGCAAACTTCCACTGTTTCCTTGAAGCTCCCTCTGCCTTTTAAAAGCAAAGCACAGGAAGGGAGTCACCTCTCTTTGTATTCATGGTTAGATGCCTCCGCTCACAAACCTTTGTGGGCACATACTGATATTTCCTCCTTGTTCTGCACAGGGGAAGAAATTTGAGATTTTGCCGGATGGTTTGCCATCAGCCAGGAAACTCATCTATTACACCGGCTGCCCCTTGCGCTCCAGGCACCTCCTACAGCTGCTGAGCAATAGCCATCGCCTCTACATGAATCTGCAGCCAGTCCTGCGGCAGGTCAGGAAGCTTGAAGAAAATGAAGGTACATGGCTGTGTTTTAACCCGGCTATGAGCCACAAGCGCCTGTCTGCTTTGAGCAGCTGTCTAGAGCTGGGTAGGAAAAGGTGATTCTAGGTCATGGAGGGTTTCAGCATTTGGTTTTGTTCCTGTTAGGAATGAAAACCAAAGATTTCAAAATTGTCCATGAAAGGAGTTGGGGCTCCTGGGTAGTTCATTTGGAGAGCAGTCCTGGGACAGTCTGCTGGGTGGGCAGCCCTGGAGCTGAAGACCTTGGATGGCCTTGGCTAGTCCACCTGGCAGGATTTCTGTTGCATCTTGGCCAAAATCAGTGCATACGTGGGAAACATTATTATTTCACTGAACTGGTGACTGGTGATGAAAATGGTGTGCTGATTCCTTTTCACCAGCTCTGTGTCTGTCCAGGCCACAAGTTTGTCCATTGTTGCCTCTGGCGCTAGTGATGATTAGCGTCCAATGCTGAGTTGTTTCAGGCTGAGGACGCTGCCCTGGGTGACTGAAAGGAGTCTGTCCATACACACACTTCTTCCTGGGGAGTTGTTCTGTCTCACGTTAGCACACGGTCAGTCTGTGGCATGTCACTGTTTGTTCCCAAGACCTTTTCAGGCCCCTTTGATTTCTCTAGCTCCTGTATGCAGCTATCTCCACCCCGTGCTGAGGCCTCCTCTGTGTGACTATTGCATTTTACAGACAACAGTGTTTAAAATCAACCAATTCTGAGCAAAAAGCTGGGGGGGAGGCGATTGGATGAAATGGAAGAGAAGGCGACTGTCCCCAGGCAGGACTGACTTGGCTCAGCAGCGCTGTCTTCTGTGCCAGGCCTGGCTTCTGCTCCTACAGCACCCAAACCACCTGGTCCAGCTCACCTTATGCTTGCGATTTCCTTTTCTGGCTCACATGCCGTAGGGTTCACCCACAAGGGAAGGAAGGATTTAGACCACGGGTACAGTGGGGAGCTCTATGGCTTGCTAGGCCAGGCAGCTCTGAAATTGGGGGAAGTTTTAGCACTTGCTGCCACCATCGAAGGGGAAACCCCACCATGTGGCCCTTTGAAAGCTGAGGCTGGGAAGAAATGCCGCCTCCTCCCTGTGCCACAGGGTTGGGAAGTTTCAGAGGGACTCTGGAGCCGATGATGGAGCTCCGACACCATGGTAATGGGCGCTGTCTAGGGCAATTTGGAAGCAGGGCTGAGGTAGGCTGGGAGAGCGCATAGCCAGTAGGACTGTGTGGAGTGCAGCTCGTCTGAATCCCCAAGCCCTGGGTTATTGAGAGCAGGTCTGAGATCTGCTGCCCTTCTGTGTCCCGTGGCCCACTTGCACGGCAGGCGACAGGAGCCCTTCACCCTTTGGGCAACCAGAGCGGTTTTTCTCACCCTGCGCTGTGTGCCAGGATGGCAGAGATCCACATGTAGCAGTGCAGGAGCCTTCGCCGTTCTGCAATTACAGCGGCAGGACCCAGTCAGGCTAGCAGCACCAGCAGGATAAAGGCAGCTCCTCACCTGGCCTGAGTTCCCCAGTGCGCCCTCCTCTCTGGAGTGCCGTGTCCTTTCTTCACAAGGAGCTTCCATGAAAGGCAGCCAGACGAAAGCTGGGCTATTCCCGGATACTCGACCTGCCTTCCGCGGCTTCTGGCCTAAATAACTTCTGCATGCTTGCTTTGAACTCACAGCCCCATGCCACTAGCAGCCCCTTCCCTTTCCAGCCTGGGGGGCTCTCAGGGGAATGCAAATCTGCTGCACGCTGTGGTTTGCGTGGGCTGAGTGTCCGCGTAACCAGCTGTGCGATAAGCTCGCTGCTGTCGGGTGCTGGCTTAGTGATAAGGTCCTGGCTGGCAGAGGAGTCAGGAGGAGGCCTTGTGCTATATAAACATGCCCCTAATTAGCAGCTGAGTCGTAAAGTGCTTGGGGGGACCCTGCACGGTCCCATTAGGTGGTATTTCCCGGGCGGGAGTGTCTGGCTCTGAGTGCTGGGTCGCCTTTCTGCCGAGGCCCAGGGTAGCCTGTAACTAAGGGAGGGCTCAGGCCCTGCTGGAGGGCAGACGCCAGAACCCAGCCAGCGGAGGGAGGGCTCTGGCCACCATACCCAAGGCAGCCTCTTCCCACGTGGGTGCTCAGCCAGTTGCCTCTGGGAGGGGCTGGGTGGCCTGCAGCCTCCACTTTGCCACAGAGGGGCTGTCCATGCACTACTCAGATCACAGGGGCTGCAGGTTCCCCTAGCAAACACATGGAGGCAGAAGGACCCAAGAGGAAAAAGAAACTTTTCCTCCTGACTGAGCCTGGCCCAGAGTCCCTGTGCATCCTGGGGTGTCACTAGCCACCCGACTCCAAGGGGGAGTGACCGGGCTGCTGCCTTGCCTTGCAGAGAAGAAGCAGTACCGGGAGTCTTACATCAGCGACACCATGGACCTGGACTTGGACCAGCTGGAGAAACGCTCCCGAGCCAGCGGGAGCAGCGCAGGCAGCGTCAAGCACAAGCGCCTCTCGCGGCACTCCACCGCCAGCCACGGCAGCTCCCACACCTCCGGCATCGAGGCAGACACCAAGCCCAGGGAGCTGGGGCCAGAGGACACCTTCCTGGGCACCGCCGTCCACCGCAAACTGAAAACCTGCAGCTCCATGACGAGCCACGGCAGCTCCCACACCTCTGGGGTGGAGAGCGGTGGGAAGGACCGGCTCGAGGAGGATTCTCAGGATGATGGTAAGCCACAGGGCTGGCTCTGCCGGGCCACCGTTTCTTCCGCTCCCTTCATGAGCTCAGTCGTGACGCTGAATGTTGCTGGTGGGACAGAACGCTGGCCAGAGACCACAAGGAGGGGAATTTGTCCCCCCATGTCACACCCACAGGCCTTCCTTCCCAGCATCACGAGGTGGTTCACTGGGCCGCTGGGGGTCCATCTGCACTCCCAGCTGCAGTGTGGACATAAGCCGAGCTAGTCTGTACAGCACCTTGCGCCCACGCACCTTCGATGTTACCATCATATACCTAATAGACGTTGATCATTTTCTCACACGTTTCTGCCTTCATCTGACTTCCATTCAGTGCTGCTTTTTAGGACACTGAAGCTGTTATGTGGAATCAAGAATTATCTTTATGTGGCAGCTGCTGGCCACTAGGAACAAACCATTATACAGTAGAAAGAGCCTCCTGGTTTTTTACAAACGCCCAGGACTCGATTAAGACATGCTATAAGGCCCTATCTGTGTCAAGAGTCAGAGGCCCCATACTGTAAAAAAATACAGAGAAAAAAGTATATTACATTATAACAGAAAGAGTAATGAAAAATAAATGATAAACTGTTATATTTGCATATATGCACAGGCAATGATGCAACAAAAAGCAACTAAATAAAACCTATATGTTACAAAAAGCCTTATTTTCATTATCAAGTACCATATTTAGAGGCCTCTCATAATGTGAGTCCCTAAATCATGGCTTGCTTGACTTGTGCCTAAATCCGGCACTGCAAACACCCTTTGCATGTTAGAAAATCCTTCAATCTTTTCTTCCTCTTCTGCTTCAGAAATAGAAATGCTTGTCGACGACCCCCGAGAGATGGAGCAGACAAGTGAGACGTCGTTCGAGGTTAGCCCAGACATGTGTATCTACATCACGGAGGATATGCTGACATCACGGAAGTTTAACGGACACTCGGGTAAAAAGCTGTGGGGAAAATACCTGACATTGCTTTCTGTGGTGATGTCTGAAATCACTAAGAGCACATAAAGAAAAGTGCTGGAGATGAGAAGCAGTATGAAAAAAGGTCACTTTGTCAAGTGCCACCACAGAGCTGGGGTCAAATTTTTCATGAGATCAGATCCCTGTGAATTTGCCTTTGGGTGCCAGATAAAAGCACAAAGTGGGGCATTCTGCTAAATTGCTTTTTGTGGGGGGAGACAATAACAGGCTTTCCAGCTCCCTTGATCTCCTTTGCTTTGTGGGATGGTGTTGAGTTTGATCCTGCAAATTCTAGTTTTAATTTTGAGTAAAGTGAAACTTGCCTAAGGCAACCACATAGGGGACCAGCAACAAAGAGTTTACACAGTAGCAATGGGTCAAACTGAAGATTAAATGAATGTTCACTGCCGATGATTTAAGATAAAGGATTGCCAGGAAGGGCAGAAACTTAAAAGCACATTTCACTCCAGGCGCTTCTTGTAGCTATAGCGAGTGTAGGTGTTGCTTGTAACACGAGAAGGGCTTGGACTTGGCTGCGGGACTTGGACCCTTCAGCATTTCTCATCTTGTCAGGCTCACCGTTGTTTCAGCAGCTCTTTATAAGACGGTGGTCGCCCTGCCCTCTGTTCAGACTATGTCAGTGAATGGTGCCGGGATTTGTGCATCAGACTTCCACAGTGTACTAGGGACAGGAATTTCTCCTCTTCCAAGTGCTAAGGACATTTCGGCTTCTTGCAGGATTGTGGTGAACGTTTATAACTGCTAAGCATTAGGGGTATCTGATGGCCGCAGTAACCCCGGCTGCACTCATAAGGTGAGAAACCTGGCATTTGTAGTTCTGTTGCTAGAACAGTAGAGGAATTGGCACCATTAATCCATCAAACGCATGGGGTCAGGCCCCGAGCTGGTGTAAATCAGTGAAGTTGCGATGGAGTCTCCCTCAGTCACTATAAACCATGGGGGGGATCCTGGCATAGCCCCGGACAAAACTCCTACCAGCCACACTGGAGCCCTATGCCCCGTGGCTCTGTTGAGGCATGAGAACAGTGCTAGAACTGCAGACGGTCATTCCCGTATTTTCTTACTTCGGGAATGCGTGAGAGATTAATGCCACGTTGAATTGCTGGCTTCCCTGAGCCGAACCAATAGGAGAGCTAGCCCCAAAATGTGCTAGCTTGACTCCCAGTTCTGCACTGGGAGCTCGGAGCTGACTTTCTGAAAGGCTGAGGGCCCACATTACTTCCTTGGGTCATTTCAAAGTGAATTGTACAATGGGCTCACAGCTCTTTGCTTGGCTGATGTGCAGTAACGCGAAGCGGGGTTTGCACTCCTGGAAAGCGACATCGTAGTTGGCGTTGTTCCCATTTTGATTGGAGTTTATTAAAACAATACAGCGTCCATGTCAGTTATCTCAGCATTTCACTTTGGCTACAGAAGCAATTCGAGAGGCCAGATTGAGGGGTAAGGAGTATGGTGGACCCTTCACACTTTCTAAATCCTTTCTGCTTTGTTGATGGGTCGTATCTGCTGACACGCTGGGGAAAGATGCAGGTTAAACTAGGGTGGGAACAACCTGCGCTTCTTATATCTTTCTTAGGGCCTTTCACTGTGTAACGTATGCCTGCTTGAACGACACACCGTGACACTATGTGGGTGAGCAGAGGAGCTGAAGCTCAGTCTAAAGGAATCTAACATGCTCAGCACCTCTGAATTTGGTGCCGTGTGTTCGAGGGAGAATAAGGATAGGTCTATGGCACCTGCCCTTTTCAGCAGCAGTTGAACATAGATATGCAAGTTACCTAAAATCACCTACGTATGTGTGTTTGAATCCCCTATGCCAGGGATTTCAAACTCAAATCACCACAAGGGCCGCATGAGGGCTAGTGCAAAGCTGCATGAGGATTAGTATGTTAGCCCAAGGGCTGCACCACTGAAACCTTTTCATACAACGATATTGCAAATATCAGTAACAATGGTGTCATTACGGGCTGCAGGAAATAGTTTTAGGGGCCGCATGCAGCCCCCGGGCTGCGTGTTTGAGACCCCTGCCCTACGCCCTGCACACACGCTGCTATTTCAAAGAGAGGCACCTCCCTTCAAACCAGTGTTACAGGGTTGCTGGGGTGGTATTGCAGGATCGCCAGGTGGGTTTTCACAGACCTGATCAGTTGATCGGGAGGTTTGAACTGATGGTGCTGCCATCAGTGAAGACCTGACCTTTACTGGTAAAATGTACATGTGGAAGAGACACCAGTGCAGCCTCTCTCTGGACTGCCTTATCTTCTGAATCTGACCCTGAGGGACTAAAAAGGATCACTTTTGTTGTGACACTATTTTGATACCAAGTATTTCATCTTACTGCACAGTTTTAAATGTGACTTCCTTAAAGTGACTTAACCAGCCAATGACGTGTCATAGCAACCCAGAAGCTGACTCTAAATAACTCCAAATTTTAGATTGGCTTCTTTCCTTGCTTCTTAATACAGGGTTAATCGTAAAGGAAGTAAGCTCATCCACATCCAGTTCTTCAGAAACAGTGGTCAAACTTCGTGGTCAAAGCAGTGACTCATTGCCTCAGGTATGTCATACATTGAGACTTCAGAAATAGGAATTGATCTGAAGCAAACATCACGTCTTGATTAGATGTGGACAAACCAGGAGGGGGGAAAGAGCTGTCCAGTTCCTTGCTTGAAATTCATATAGAAGTTTTGAGAGTTTAGGTAAATTTTTGCTTTTGGGGTGCAAAAATATTGTATTTCCTTTTTGCAAACCTGAGCCTTTGAAAGCGGACAGCATGGGGGACCTTTTTACACTGCATTTCTCATTCCATCAGAAACAGAGAATGCTGGAAATCTTACAAGACTATCAGATCAACTCTCCAGATCCCAGAGACTTTCACAGTTTGGAAAAAACCATGCAATTTCCAGATGTTTTATCCAGTCAAACCCATAGCCCTTCTGAGATGACTCGCCACTAATCTGGATCTCAAGAGATAACCACTGCCATTTTACAATGCCTGTGAAAGTTTCCTTTGCCCAGGGACATATATATAGTACCACGGGCTTCAACAGCTTTACTTAAGATCCCAGCATCACCCATGTCTTGCTTTTACTCACTTAGCAGAGGTGATTCCAAATAATAAGCAAATTAGCTAGCCTGGGGAATTTCTGCGTGAGCTGGAAGTCACGTGGTTCGCTCTAGTGAAGACATACCAACTCTCAGTGCCTACTCTGATTTGTTTGCTTTCCTGAGCGACCGTACCAGACTCAGAGACCTCAGTTATTATCCCTTTATCTAGAGACGGGTTCAAACCAAAATCCTGGATCTAGAGGTTATTTGAAATCTAGCATCACATCTGAGCTTGAAGTGGAGAGACGGCCACTGTCTTTTTAAAAGGCCTAAATAGAACCTTGTTTCTAAACGCTTTCGGTGAGATCTTTACCCTGCTGCAGTCAATGAGGTTTTACCAGTGACTTCAGTAGGGTTGGATTTGACCTCTTAATCTTGCTGACTCTCAGCAGGAGTTTGCCACCAGTCTCCACCTCAGTCACAGTCACCATTTCTCCAATTTCATATATAATGTGAGAATTATATTTAGGGCGTGCAAAGAATTTCAGTGGAGCCGTCTGGCTGTCGCATCAGTTGCTCCAGTGATGTAATTTTTAGATTCATGACTGATCGCTGCTAACGCTCTTGCTGTAACCTTCTATTTTGTACAGACCATCTGCAGAAAACCAAAGACTTCCACCGACCGGCACAGTTTAAGCCTGGATGACATCCGGCTTTACCAGAAAGACTTCCTGCAGCTAGCAGACACTGCTCAGAGCTACACGTTCGGGTGTGGCCACGAACTGGATGAAGAAGGTCTCTATTGTAACGGCTGTTTGGCTCAGCAGTGTATCAATATCCAAGAAACGTTCCCAGTCAAAAGAACGAGCAAATACTTCTCTTTGGATCTGACCCACGATGAAGTTCCAGAGTTCGTTGTTTAAGTGTCACAGCTTTACTGCGGCAGGGCTGGCTGGCTGCATATTAGAAAGACTTGAAATCTATTGATGTTTCCTTGAAACGTGTCTGGTGCCATATGGTTTTTCCCCTACGCACCTCGGTCTTTGCTACTACAGATCAAGGCCTTGGAAATTATTGCACTTTGAGTAATACTCACACAGTAGGGATAGAGATTGTGCAGCATGACAGAGCTCTGTCTGAGTTAATCAGTCAGAGAGAGGGAGAGTCTCTGTTTCTTATTTGGAAATAGTCTGTGCAAAACACTGATTCTCATTTCAGTTTGGAGAAGCACAACATAGTGTCTTTATTTAACCAATAATTCTATCCCTTATTTCTGTCTCATGAAAGCTCTTAAGTCTGATGGGTTTTTTGGTTTTGTTTGATTTTTTCCTCAAAATGCTGTTGCCTCTTGCTGTATAGCCATTGCTTTGGCTTCTGGGGATGCTAAAAGGAAAATGTCTTCTCTTTGTTGTGTTCTGTCAAGCCAAAGAAATGTAAATATCCTAAATGCCAGTATCAAGAAGATGAGATGTAAGCAATAACTAGAGAAGAAGCTATGCATGTTAATGACACCCTGGAAAATGGCAAGTTAGATTGCAGTTGATGTATTGTGGGATCTCAGTTCTTCCAGAAATTTACTTTGGGAACAGATCTTTTGTTCTGCATTTTGTAAAGTTTACCAAAATCGAATTGTTACATGGACCTTCAGAAGCTTCCTAAATTTTTTAAAAGAAAAATAACTGATCCGTAATGATGTAGCAATAATACTTGCCAACCAAAGTACCTAAAATATATATAGTATACATATATAAATATATAGAAGTATGTATGTTTATATATGTTTGGAATCTTTATAGACCCTTTTTATTTTTGTTCTTAAATACTTTTATACAAAGAATATGCTTCCTTCCTTTAATGATACATACAGACAATCGTTTTTGTTTTTGTTTTGCTAAGTGCTAACCCTCTGGAAGGTGAAAGAAATAGGCTGTCCTGTTGAAAACAGAATAATATGTGTGGAACCGCGTTAGAAGAGTGACTGGTTTCAGGTAGCAAAGTTTTGTTCTTATTTTAAACAAGGCTTTCCGTGCGTCTGTAAATCCATAGTTCTGATGAAAGGATGAAGATATTCTAGCAGAAATCCAACAGGTGCAGCTTTCAAGATGGAGGTCCTAACAAAATTAAAATGAACAGGTGTTGTGATATTTCACCATTGGTAAATTTGGGGCAAAACAATGCAGCAGTCAATATTTACAGCACAATGCTCTTTTTTTTAATGAATATCTTTAATTAGGGATTTGATATTTTACAGCCATAGTTTACCATATTTTGATATATCTTATTTTTTAACTGGAAACTTTTCTTAACAAAATGTTATTTTATAAAAAAGGAGTGTGATATTTTTATAAGAAATGCGGGTGTGTTTTTTGCTAACAAAAGACATAAGATTTTCGGTACAGAGCAACATAATCAGTGTTATTGCTGTTTGGGAGACAGTATTGCAGAGCAAATAATGAACACTGCAAAATTTGTTAAGCATTGCTGCTTTGGATGTTTTTGCTAGAAAATGGACCCAGTTTTCCATAGACACTTTCTGCTGTGCATCACTCCACTGCCAAGTCTATGATGGCTTTATGTTGTTAGAGTGGGACAAAGCATTTGCAGCATCCTAATGCGTTTTGCCCATTGTGTGTAATATTAGTGTTTGCATTGTGTAGCGAATGGATAGCCAAATACAGCCATGGTACTGCTTAGCCGATGCAGGGAAAGTGAGCAGTGAGACATGGAAGGTGCGTCAATAGAGGCAGGGTTGGGAGCACACAGCACTCTGTTGCACCCAACTGCTGTCGAATGCATCCTGTGGATGATAAGAGATGTGCAAATCAACTGTGGAGCTAGACTCACACAGCTGTCCTCTGTTATCCCCAGCATCGAGCCTCTCTCCTAGCCTCTCTTAGTAGCAATGGGGAGGTTCTGCATCACTTGAAAGCAGTTTTCACACCAGCACAAGCCAAAGCAAGATAAAACAACTCTGCTGTGTGTACAGTCTTCGAGCCTTAAAAGTCCATCTTCTTGGCACTGGGGTGTCTTCCCTCTCTAGAGAGTTCCTATACAAAAGATAAGCCCCTCTTGCAACTCTGGTGGACTTTTCAAGGGTCTAGGATTGTATCTCTGGAGATGACCACAGATACATATGTAGATGTGTTTGATACATATACTGTATATTTGCACACACATATCATATAGGCACACACAGCATGGACACAGCAAATACACAGATATATCACCTTGCAGTTATCAGAATTAAGCTGTTGAAAATGGAAAGGAAAAACTACCCAGAGGTAATACAAAGAGTCCTGTGGCCCTTCAAGACTAACAAATTTATTGCATGAGTTTTTGTGGGAGAAAATCCCACTCCCATGAAAGCTCATGCAAGAAATAAATTTGTTACCTTTAAGTGCCACAGGACTCCTTGTTTTACTGAAGCAGACTAACACAGCTGCCCCTACAGAACCGGAAGTCGTAGGGTCAGATTTTTTTTTCCTTGCCAACTGATTTAATAAGCCAGTTTCTGTGGTTAAAAGGATTGTACAACATACCTGCTAACCAGCTAACATGTCAGTTTATTCCCCCCCCCCGGTCAGGTATATGTAAGCTTTCCCTCCTGCCCATCTTCCTGTGTTCATTGTTGGCAAGCCCATTTTCCTTCCAGTGGCATGTGCTACAAGTTGGTATAACCACAGTCAAACTGCAAATTGTATAGCCCAGTATCATATGAGAGACCCAACATGATATGAGCCCTATTTGTTCTTTTTATTTATTTTGTTAAAATATAAGGGGAAGGAGATAGTTAAAAGGTTAATTATGCAAGTCGGACTTTATGCAGTTGAGAAAGAAGGCTACTTTCAGCCTGGATCCTGCAGTCTAGTCCAAAAGAGACAGACCTTTTGCAACCGTGCAGAGCCCTAAGTGGATTGCGGGGACCCCATAGAGGGGTCTACTGATCTGGATCCAAGTGTAGGATCGGGGCCTTATTCTTTATGCTCCAGCCAAAGAGAGTATGAAAATCATTCCCATGGTTACAGAGAGACAGTGGTTTTGCTGAAGTTATGTTCAGTTTGGATTTGCAAGCAGTTAGCTCACATGAATAGACAGCAGTGCCAAACAACAAGACACATCATTGCTTTTTTTTTCATAATACTTATAAATTTTGCAAATCAATCTTTGTCATGTGGGGTGATGTCAACTGAAAAGGCAATATCTGGTGTAATGTCTGGCATTGAACTGGAAAGCTGTTATTTATTCTGCATCAGTTGGAAACGCCAGGTGAGTCAGCGTCCAGATTTAGTTTCTGTTGCCTTCTGACATACAGGTTGCTATATTTGCAATGATGGGCTGTATGCAGGCACAAACAAAATAATCCTTTCTGTGAAAGGATCTTCCTATCAGGACAATACAAGAGAGGAGGGAGTGTATGAGAAAACATAGCAGAATTATTTTGTAACATTGAAGTTTGTTGTGTGCCTTCCATGGTACAGTTAGAAATTACAATAAAGTTACACTTGTTTCCATTACTGTGAGTCTTGGCAATTTTTTAAAAAAAAATTAACTCGTTGATGAAACCTTGTGAATTCATTAATGGAAGTGTTGCAGAGAAATTATTCTACATTCAAGAACTGATGAGACCAATAGTGGAACAATACTGCTCGTCCAGGTCTGGTGCCCAGGCTTTTTAAAGGATTGAAAAATTCAGGGTGCAGAGAAAAGCCCCCAAAATTGTTCAAGGGCTTGAAAAAATGTCTTACAGTGAGACTTAAAGAACTCAATCTCTGAACATTTCAAAACAAAGACTGAGCAGAGACTTGATTACAGGGTATCAGCAAAGGTCTGTGGGGGTATTATCCAGGAGGCCACACTAGACGATCGCAATAGTCTTTCTGGCCTTGGAATCTCTTAAAATACGGGGCTCTGAGGGGTTCTGTAACCTAGCAGAGAAAGGCAGAACAAGGACCAGTGGCTGAAAGTTAAAGCCAGACAGTCAAATTAGAATAAGGCCCAACTTTTTAACTGTGGGGATGATTAACCATGGGGACAAGGTACCAAGAAAAGTGGTGGATGTTCCATCCTACGGGTCTTCAAGACTTCATGTCCTTGTGGAAGAGATGTTTTAACCAACAAGTGATTGACAACGGATGGGGTATCTGGGTGAAATTCTCTAGTCGGTGACATGCAGGAGCTCAAATGAGGTGATGTAACGGTCTCTTCTGATCTTAAAATCTGAATTCCACAAAGTCCTTTGGTAGTTCATGCCTGTGTAACACTGAGCTTCTCCAAGTAGGTTATTTCTATGGCTCACAGATGCCTTCTTCAATCAGTCTGATAGTCTGCTTTGACACTGCCAGGGCCAGGGATGGAATAGGTTCAGGTGGGTTGAAACGTCTGTGTTCAGTCAAACATCTTAGCCAGTGCCACCAGCTCTTGCGGTATGATTTATTAAAGTAGACTGTCACCACAAATAATGTCATGCAGGGAAATGACCTAAGCAGGTGGCTGGTGTGTTGTGGCCCAGGGTGTACTCCATTTGATTGAGGAACAGAGCAATGTCTCCCAAGCAAAGAGGTCTCCGTTTAAGCAAAGGTCAGTGCAGGTAGCAGACATACGCTGGGTCAGAGAGGCACTTCAGAAGGGGTGGAAAGCAATGACCGGCCCTATAGCTATCTGTTTTACGGCCCCCCATTACCAGCTTGTCGGGGCACCTCCCAATCTGTTAGGTCTTCATCCTCCCAACTGCCCCTGACTGCAGGGCTGGCCCATAGCAGGTAGGACACCACGATGGGTTGGAGAGCAGTGCCCTGACCAATGTAGGTTCCCCAGGGGATTATACTGAAATCAACCACGGGATTGAGCCTTCGGTGACACCTGCAGGAGAAGGGCTAAGAGTAGCTCTTTGCCTTTCAGTTCCCCCACTCCAGGGAGCTGGGGAGTAGAAAACGCTGCATGTAGAAGACAGTAGCATGATACGGGTTTACTTTTTCGAAAGTTGTGTTTTGGGTGGTTGGGTTTTTTCTCCTGAAATAATTCTCCACAATGGACGTGAAGGAATGGCATCTTTCTGGCCATCTCAAGCTGCATTTTTCACCAAAAAGGTTTTGTTTGAAAAATTTTACCCAGCTCTGCCCCTGAATGCAAGCCTCTCCTTACCCCTTGGCTCCTCCCAAATCCTGGAGTTATTTCATCCCAAACTTTCCCTCACTTCAGTGGGATTGTACAGCTGCCCAGAAGCTATGCACTGGGCAAGATTGGTGAAAGCAACCAATGATTTTGGATGCCTCCATTTGTGAATGAGGCACATGAAGCTAGTGCAAAGAACGCTACATGGCGTGTCACTGGCTTAGGGCGAACATACTTTGCAAGGCCTGCAAGGAGACAGCAGTTCTGCTGTATTCCCTTTTTTTGGCTACAGAGGCTATCCCCGGAAGGAGCAGGTCTTTCTGACACCTGAATGAATGTTACACATGCGATTAATGCAGCTATCACTGCAACAGTGTGCAACAAGAGTGAACTACCTTTCATGCTGTTACCTACACACATGTGCACCCAATCCTTTCCCATAAGGCTCTGGGGAACAGGTATCTACCTTTTCCCAATTCAGACTCCAGGGCTCAGGGTCAGCCATCCCTAGCCTGTCGCGCTCTGGGTGTAACCTGGTTACTTTGGCAAAACAAACAGAGTTCTGTGGCACTTCTAAAGACTAACAAATTTATTTATTGCATGAGTTTTGGAACTGGTTACTTTAGGTACACACCTTTTCCAAATTCATATAGGGCTCTGAGTGTATTCCACAGGCTTGCAGGACCTTTTATCAATGAAGAGGCTTCACAGGATAATCTCCTTATTCTCTTTTATTAACAGTTACCAACACACACGCTCAGCATACAAGATCATCCCCACTAAGGCAGACAAACTTCTCCTGGTGGCCAGCTGGGTTTAGATCATCTGGGGCCTCCACCTTCTACAAAGGCAGTTGGCAGGGCTTTGAGGTCTGACAGCTCTGATCTTAGGCCATGTCCTGGAGTCAGGTTCCCCAAAACTCCCTTTTGGGACCCCAGTTATCAAGCTAAAACTTTGGATTCAGCTTAGCTATACATAACCAATCATTTTAAATGGAAGTACTACCAAACACCAGTCATCTGCCCTTTATGAAACAGTTCTTTAACCAATCATTTCCCCCTGTCCCCCCATCTATTTAAATATTGCTCAATTGGTTGTGCCAGAGCCAGACACAATTGAAGCACCAAACAGAAATCATTCAGCTACACAATAGCGATTTGGGAACCATAAGGCAAACACTGTGGAAGTGTAGATTTTCCACCCACAATGGCTAAGTGATGCCATGCCAGACAGAACGCTGTCAATATTTTCTTGTGAAAAAACAAGGAGTTGTGTGGCTGAGTCTGAGCAAGTTGTTTCTGTAAGTTGATGGATTTCCACTTCAAATGGCTGTAATTAGAGCCTTGCATCTTGTCAATTTTAAAAGGGATAGCCGTGTTAGTCTAGTACAGTGAAAAAACAACAAGGAGTTGTTGTTTTTTCACTGGACTAGACTAACACGGCTATCCCTTTTAAAATTGACAATGTTTTCTTGAAATGTCTGAAGATTTGGTTCTTTAGCTGGTGTTGGTGGGTCCTGTTGGAAAGTAGAACCTTCTTAACAGTCCATTGTTTGATGTAATTTCAGGCCTGTTGGATGTGGCGACGTGACTTAGCTCACAGCTGCTGTTTTTTCTAATAGGGCTGCAGCCGCAAACCCAAAGAACAAGGCCTCGGCCCTTACGATGGTGTTGGTAATGTTCCTTTTGAAATGGCAGCGAGCAGTGAAGATCGTACAGCAGTCACGCTGCCCAAGCCTTCAATCATCTTGGTGTCATAACAGCATGTGCCTCCCAATAGGTCAATGGTGAGCTGCTGGTATGAAGTCCATATAGGGCATGGAAATGACACTGCAATTTAGAAAAAATACACATTAGCCAAGACTGGCGAAAGTGACATGATTGGGGGGGATTGGGTGGAGGTACTTGATTTGGGAGCATCTTGTGAGCCCTTTAAGAAAGCTGAATTTTCAACTTTTCAGTGCCCTGTAATTTCTGGAAGATCCTTGAAGTTAGGGTTAGAAGGGTTCTCAGGACGTATCTGGTCCAACCCTCTGTTCAAAGCAGGGCCAACCCTAACTAAATCAGCCCAGCCAGAGCTTTGTCAAGGCACACCCTAAAAACCTCAAAGAATGGAGAGTCCACCACCTCCCTAGGTAACCCATCCCAGTGTTTCTTTTCGATCAGGTCACAATCTCTGGACATTTTTGGTCATCATTTAAAAAAAAATGTTCAAATCAGTGTAGGTGCTGAGTGCATGAGCTCCTCCATCACACTGAAGCCAGTGGACATGGCGCTGGTCAAATGCGGAAAACAGATGTAGTAAGAACTCTAAGACATTACGTTAAAGTCTGTTGGTCTCAAAGTCCTCCCAGTCCTGCCTATGCACAGCTGCTAGGCCTGCGATGGTATCAGTGTAATATGGCTGCAGTCTCCTCACATTGGAATGAAGCATTCTCTAATTTTATGAGTTGCTGGCTCAATGGCAAATGTGGTTTTTGTTGTGTTTTGCTTTGCCTCAAGAAACAGGATCCCACGAATGAGATGAAACAAGCAAGCTTTGGGGACTGTGAATCTGCTCACACTGTAAGGCCGGCTCATGAAGGTGGAGCTCCAAGCTTTATTTCCATGAGGCATAACACAGCAGAGTAAGTTCTCCCCCTGCCCTGCCGCAGTTTCATGTTTGTTGGTGCCACAAATAGTGTTTTGCAGCTGCTCTGGCCAAAAAACTGGACCGTGACCGTGCTTTTTACAGCTCTGAAGCGATCTGTCAGGTTCTAGGAGCAGCATTCAGGATCATCTCCTCCAAGGGTGGTCGATATGGAGGGCCAGGGAAGGCACTTCTTGCCCTGAGAGCCTGCTGCTGCTGGGCAGCACGGGCCATGGCCCCATCTTTCCCCGCCCTCCCTGTGGGGCTGGGGCCATGGTAGCCCCACCTTGCCCTGCCCTCCTCACCTCTTCCCCCCCAGCCCCGCTGGAAAAGTCCTACAGGGAAGGCCCTGCAGCAGCTATAGTGAGGGGCAGGTGGTGGGGTAGCACTGGGTGGACTGGAGGCAGAGCCTGGAGAGGAGCCAGGGAGCTGGCCTTCCTTGGAGGAAGCTCCATCAACCGCCCATGAGCTCTTCTACTTTTCTTCTTTGGCACCCTTTGGTCTCGTGAGCTCAAGGGTCTGCCCCCATGCATGGTGGAAAATGTGCTCAGCTGGTTTTATGGCAGTTCTGGATGGATAAAGAGACCCACTCAAGGGCGATGAGCTCTGCCTCATTTGTCACATTTAAAGACTGTGATCCAACACTTTGAGCTCCGCCTTCTGTGAGCTCCTCCTCTCTCCTCTGCTAAGCTGGCCTGTTTCATCTTGTAACTTTGGAGACTTTTTGAGCTCTTGTTTCCAAAAGCTGTGGTCCTGAGCATGATTTTCCCAGTTATCCATCTCCCTGTCCATTTCTTTGAGGGCTCGGTTGCACATATCCTTGAACCACAACGTTGGGCATTCTTTAGGGCTTTTTCCAGATGCCAGTTTACCATAGAGGATGTCCTTGGGGAAAGGCCTGCCCATGCAGGAAATGATGCTGACTGCTACTCCTGAAACCTGACAGATTGCTTCAAAACTGTGTAAAAAGCATCATCACCTTCTTGAAGTGCACACTTCCCCCTAGAACGCTTGTTTCTTGAGATCTCTGTGCAATGAGCGTGTCTGCAGCTATACATCTTCCCGCAAATTTCCTTCAGTTTAGGAGACAATGGCTGTGTTCACACACAGGGGCTTATTTCAATATGGTTGTTTCGAAACAACTTGTATCAAAATAACACCTTATTTCAAAATAACTTAATTCGAAGTAACAGTTTGTTAATTTGAATTAAGGAAAAAAGCTCAAAGCGAAATAGCAGGTTCAGGCAACAGTTATTTCGCAACAAGTCACCGTTGTTTCGAAACAACATGTTCACACGGTGTTGTTTCGAAACAATCATTTCAAAACAACGTTGTTTCGTCCCCGCATGGGGTTTAACTTGTTTCAAAACAACGCCGTTGTTGCGAAACAACCGTGCGTCGTGTGAACAGCCTAAATCTTATTTCGAAACAACCTCTGTTCTTTCGAAATAAGAGGGCTGTGTGAACACAGCCAATGGTGCTACCCTTTTTACAAAGACCTGGTGTGTTTCTTCTAAGCTGAAGTTTTAGTTTCTGGTTGAATTGTTAATGGTGCTGTGTTTCCAACCAACCCTTAGATGTCTACTGGTAACAAAGGGACAAGATCCATAGGTGGAGTCAGCACAGGCTCATTAAATGTAGCCAAACTATGTGGCAATGGCTTCAAGCTCGTACTGCGCATTAGGTCCAATGATGGTATTCTGATCCACTGAGTTCTGCATCGATGCAGCGTCTATGAGATTTTGGGGGTGGCGAGGAGGGAATGGTTCCTGGCCCATGCTCTTGTTCAGTTTGGCTTATTATGGTCCATCCACATGGCATTGTAAACTTAAGTCTGTAGGACCCAGCTTCCAGATGGGATTTCCAAGTCTTCAGGTGAACATCAATAGCCATTATAACCTGGGTTTACAACTGTTGGACCTAGGTCTCACAACTGTGGGAACATGCCCATCTACAGCAGCGGTCAGGAACCTTTGCCAGCTCCAGTGCTGGCCCTCCTCCCCAACTATCAGCCAGTGCCAGTAGCTCCCTCCATAGAAATAAAAGTGGCAACTGCCTGAAAATTTGGTGGCAGCCATGGCTGGAGGTTGGGGGCGCAGGGAAGGGGGCACTTCCTTGGCATGCTGCTGAAAGGAGCCACTCATGGAAATATGCTGACTGCAGTGACTCCTCTTGGCAGCATGCTTGGGGACAGGAGTCCCCAGGGACGCCATGGAAAGAAGGTGCCTGGAGCAGCTCCTCTTGGGAAGTCCCCAGGCAGGCTGAGGAAAGAAGCTACCCAGAGTGGCTCCGTGGCGGCTGCACATAGAGAGAAGCTGCTCCAGACATCTTTCCGCACCATGCCTGGAACGTGGGCCCAGTGGAGACCCTACGCGCTCCACCCGCCCCTGAAAGAAGCTGCCTGGAGTGGTTTTCAGTGGTAGGAGCCACAATTTCTGTGGCATTGCTGAGGTTGCTGCTCCGAATGGGCTCGTGTGCCACTGTCGGCACACGTGACAGGTGCTGGCTACCCCTGAATTGTATCCATGCTCTAGAACAGGGCTCTCAAACTCAAATCACCACGAGGACCACATGAAGACTAATACATTAGCCCAAGGGCCACACCACTGAAACCTCTTCATACAGCAATATTGCAAATATCAATAATGATAATGCTATTGTGGGCCTCAGGCAATAACTTTGTGGGCCGCATGTGGCCCACAGGCTGTGAGTTTGAGGCGCCTGCTTTAAAATAACAGGGCATGGACTTCACAGGACTCCGGCTCAGACCCACACTGCTGTATGAGTCTTAGGGCTTGGATCGTGGCTGCTTGCTGACCCATGCTGAACAGATCTGTGTGTGGATAGTAGGGACCTATGGGCTCAAACTAGAATCAAGCCTGGTGCAAGGTCAACAGACCCTCATGTCATTGAGGAAACAGATGGAAATTCCTACAACTAAGACTAATTCTACAGTTTGCCTGAACCATAATTCAGCAAGGAATTAGAGGGCAGATCCTCAGCTACTGGAGATCACTGTCACTCTGGGGACAGAGGCAAGGAACAAGTCCATGGAGCTGGACAAACTGCATCCAAGGGAGTTGGCTGATGAGCTAGCAATATGCTGACCATTATCTTTGAAAAGTGTGGCAAATGGGGGGGGGCGGGGTACTGGAGGACTGCAAAAAAGCAAATATAGTGCCTAGCTTCAAGAAAGGCAAAAAGGAGGATCCAGGGAATTACAGACTTGTTAGCTTCACCTCAGTCCCTGGAAAAATCATGGAGCAGGTTCTCAAAGAATCCATATTGAAACACTTGGAGGAAACTAAAGTGATCAGGAACAGTCAGCATGGATTCACCAATGGTAAATTGTGCCTGACCAACCTCATCGCCTTCTATGATGAGGTGACTGGATTTGTGGATGCGGGAAGATCCGTTGATGTGATATACCTCGACTTTAGCAAGGCTTTTAATACAGTTTCCCACAGCATTCTGGTTGGCAAGTTAAGGAAGTATGGGTTGGATATGTGGACTGTAAGGTGGATAGAGAACTGGCTAGATCAGCGGTTTCAGCAAGTAGGAATTAATAGCTCCATGTCTAGTTGACAACCAGTAATGAGTGGTGTGCCCCAGGGGTCAGCTGTGGGGCCGGTTCTGTTCAACATTTTCATTAATGATTTGGATGATGGGATACGTTGCACACTCAGTAGGTTTGCAGATGACACGCTGAAGGGAGGGAACAGGATTCAGGGACACCTAGACAGATTGGAGCATATATGAGGGAGGCAGAGGGAACTGGGCTTATTTGGTCTGCAGAAGAGAAGATGGGGCTGGAGGATGGGGGAATTTGATAGCAGCCTTCAACTACCTGAAGGGGGTTCCAGGGAAGGTGGAGCCAGGCTGTTCTCAATGGTGGCAGATGACAGAACTAGGACCAATGGTCGTAAGTTGCAGTAAGGAAGGTCTAGGTCAGATATCAGGAAAAAACGTTTTCCTGGGAGGGTGGTGAAACACTGGGATGGGTTGCCTAGGGAAGTGGTAGAATCTCCCTCCTTGGAGATTTTTAGATCATGGCTTGACAAAGCCCTACCTAGGATAATTTAGTTGGAGTTGCTCTGGCTTTGAGCAGGAGGTTGAACTAGATGATGTCCTGAGGTCCCTTCCAACCCTTGTCTTCTCTGATTCTGAGAACTCTTCTTTACTTCTTTCTGGTAACATCAGACACTGGATTCCCCAACTATTTAGAGCCAGCGTTTCACACATGCAGTTGGGCATGCAGCGATATGGGCACAACTGAGCACCTATTTGTGTACACAAATAATAATATTTGTATAAGATATTTGTATAACAAATAATTGTGGCTGCCTTCACCATTAGGTGTTTGCACAGAAAAGGACCTGGGGGGTCATGGTGGATGGGAAGCTGGATATGAGTCAGCAGTGTGCGCTTGCTGCCAAAAAGGCCAATGGCATACTGGGCTGCATCAGTAGAAGTGTTGGCAGCAGATCGAGGGATATGATCGTTCCCCTCTACTCGGCACTGGTGAGGCTGCATCTGGAATACTGTGTCCAGTTTTGGGCTCCCCACTACGAAAAGGATGTGGCCAAATTAGGAAGAGTCCAGCGGAGGACAACAAAGATGACCAAGGGGCTGGAGCACAAGCCCTATGAAGAAAGACTGAAGGAACTAGGCTTATTTAGCCTGCAGAAGAGACGACTGAGAGGGGATTTGATAGCAACCTTCAACTTCTTGAAGGGGCGCACCAAGGAGGAGGGAGCTTGGCTGTTCACAGTAGTAACAGAGGACAGAACGAGGAGCAATGGTTTCAAGTTGCAGCTGGGGAGGCTGAATATTAGGAAAAAACTTTCTAACTAGGAGGGTGGTGAAGCATTGGAATGGGCTATCTAGGGAGGAGGTGGAATCTCCATCTTTGGAGATATGTAAGGCTCGGTTAGACAATACCCCGGCTGGAATAATTTAGTGAGAGTGGTCCTGCTTTTTTGGCAGGGGGGTTGGACTAGTTGACCTCATGAGGTCCCTTCTTAACCCTGTGCTTTTGTGAACTCTGAAATAATGATGATCAGGTAAGGCGCTGACCACCTAAAAACTGCACACATCTGAGGAAACAGCAGGGAGGCCCCTTTCTAATAGTCACCTAGCAGCTTATGTGTGAGGATCATTGGGACACTGTGGCCTGCTGGCTAGCGCCTGAACTGAGGCCAAGGCCGCGTGAATGGGGTGGAGGGAGATAAATCTGCCCAAGGCAGCACCAGAGGAACTGGCCAAGAGACAGCCTGTTGGCTGTGTTTTGCCCCCCTGGAACTGAGCTGGTCGTGCTATGAGGCGAGATGAGGCCGTGGTTCCCTCTGGTGCTTTGCTCCAAAGAAACTGTGGTTTGAAGGAGGCTGCTGGTCGCTATGGGGTTGCATGCAGGGTCCTGAAGGAGGAGCAGCAGAGCGTCAAGCAGGTGAGGGGACACAGGTCCTGGTCCTAGTCTGAGTGAGTGAATTGCAGGAGTCCTCTCTGACACAGGTCAAAGCCCTGAGGCACCTTAGAGAAACGGGCTGGGACGAGGCAGCGGTGGAGTGGTCCCCAAAGCTGTGACTGCTCCCCTGCCCATTCACACCCATGGAAGAGCTAGACGTGCCTGTCTAACATGGCGAGGAGCCCGCTGGATAGCCATGGAGCACAGCCGGGGGTACCCCAAGTTGCTGTGTGGTGTGGCGCTTGTGGACACCTGGAGTGTGAATGGAGCCCTGGCTCATTTGCCTGGCTCGGCAGGGAGCGTCCGATGCCACCTGCTCAGACCCAGGGAGGGCTCAGGGTAGTTCCACCGAGGAAGGTGAATGCCCAGAGCCAGCGTGATTCCTCATTGCCCCAGCAAGGGGCTGGGAACCATGGGGGCACAGGATCCAAGGTCAAGGCACCTCTATGTTCCCCAGAGCATAAGCCAGTCATTAGATGATGGGGAGCAAAAAAGTTGTCTGGGGGCAGAGGCTTCCACAGCTGACCACACCACAGCGCCTCTGCTGCCATGCGTCCTGGCTGCTGTTGGAGAGAGAGAAGCTCGGCTTAGTCGACCCTGTGTCTGAGCCCAGCAAGGCACTGCTCTGGTCCTATGATGCATCTTTTTCAGTCTTCCTTCCACTCCCCGACTGCCTGACCATTAAGGATTTCCTTGGCATCTGCAGTTTGTCTGATGCACTCTGGCAGTTTTTGAGCTTGAATTGGGCAAACCCCAGTTAGGGATGGTCTGGGTATATGCTTTGTGCTGCCTCAGTGCAAGGGCTTGGACTAGTGTCCAACCTTTTTGCATGAGGGGAGTCACTTGCAATTCTTTTCTCTCTCAAGGGCTGGTGAGCAATTTTTTTTTTTTTACATTCCTACCCCACACAAGTGCATGTGATGGCTCCGCGGACCGAACGTGAGCCCTTGGGAGGCCAGATTCTGGCCAATGGGCTACAGGTTGGACAAGCCTGGAAATGATCTCTGGAAGCACAGCCAGCCCCAAAGGTCTAGGAGTCTCTGGTAAGTATGGATTTTAACCTATTCTCCCTTACTCCCCCCCGTTAGTTGGGTAGAGGCAAAGGATGCAAGGAAATATTACGTAACTGCTGGGATTGCTGCTTTGTTATGTTATGAGCTAATTGAGCCAAGTGAGAAGAGGTCAACTCTTGCTCTGTGGTTCATTCTAAATGGCAGCCTTTTCAGTTCACAAGGGGAAGCCCATCTATTTCAGCAACACAAACAAGGCGTCCTATGGCACTTTTAAAGACTAAGAAATATATTGCATGAGGTAGGAGAGAACAAACCTCATATAAAGAGATGCTCATGACAGAAGCATGCTCAGGTGGCTCAGGATTCTTAATGTGCCCCCATGCTGTTCATGGTATCTTTAAAACATGCAAAACCACATCAGTGATGTTACTGCAACATCCTTATTGCGTGCACCAAAAGTCAAAAAATGACGGTTATGGCTCAGCAGGCACCCAATGGACGTGTAATATCAAGAACTGTGCTGTGAACCTGTGGCCTTCGTAGCATATGTGAGCGAACGGGGACCAAAAAAGGAATAGTGCTGTTGAATTTCCTGGTTGATGCACCTGCCGGCCTGGCTCTAGGGATGTGGCGTGTATGGATCGCTGTGGTTTCGTAGCCTGCATATGTGGCGACGATACAATTGCAGCCCCAGCTGATAGACAAGGTAATAATATCTCCTCGCTCTGTTTATTTGTAGAGCTCAAACCACTTCACGGTCTTTAGTGTATTTATACCCGCAGCACCCCTCTCAGGCAGGGGATTAGCCCCATTGTACAGATGAGGAGGTGAGGCGCAGCATGACTAAGTGACTTCTCCAAGGTCACGGTGGCAGTCTCTGGCAGAGACGTGAATTGAACACAGGCTTTCTTTGACAGTTTCGTCTGTACATCGCTCTGGCCATTAACTCATCTCCTCTGGCCGTCAGTGAACAGTCCAGTTCAGATCGGTGCCTTTGTGGGCTGTGCTGCCTCTGATCCTTACAGCTGCGTTAATAAGGTTACGTTTCTGGTTAAACTACAGCCTGGCCTGTGAGTGCCCTGCAGTCTCTCTTCAAAATGTACCCACATGGGTTTTTTCAAGGGAATGATCTGTAAGCGATCGATAGGGCAAAGTCCTGTAGCAAAGTCTTGCTATGTCACATGCCAACTGGGACACTGACCGGGTGGGCTCAGGAGAGGGCAGGAGAAGGTGACAGCGTGTAGAAAAGCAGAATGGGGAGCATAAGTAGGGAACCAGTGTGGGCAATACTAGAACAGGCCAGGCAAATGATGCCCATTGGGAGTGTGGGGGCTGGGGAGCTAAAAAATCAGCCTCAATTAAACAGCAGTTGCTCTAAGGGGGTTGTAGTCGTCGTTCTTTGTCCCCAGATGGAAAGCAGCCATCTCATGAGAAAGCTGAATGCACCCCAGGCAGCCTCGGGCTTCACCTCTCCAGTTACTCTGACTTAAGGCAATTTTGCGCCTTTAGGACCAGATGCTTCCCTGGCGTTGAGCAACAAAGCTCCATGGAAGTCAGCAGAGATGTGCTGATTTTTCAGCTCTTGCAGCTTCTCCTAGTGACTTGTGGCCCGTGGCAGGGCTGTAACTGGGGTGGGGCGAGTGGGGCAAAGCCCCAGGCACTGAATTTTAGAGGGTGCCCAGCAGCCTAAAGGGAACATTGGGCACCCTTTAAAATTCGCCCTAGTTACAGCCTGGCAGGGACCACAGACGGGCCACTTCCCCAAGAGCTGCTTCTTGGGCAGCTTTGTCTGTGGGGCCGTGCTGGGGGCTGCCGTCTCTGGCCTGGCAGCCCTGTGGCTCCTCTAGGACCGGCCCAGCCCCGTGCCAGTGGCCTCCGTGTCCTGACAGTGGGGAAGCCGGCCGGGGGGAAAGCACCCGGCGGGGGGACCCAACTGGTGGGGAAGCCGCGCATCCAGAGGAGTTGGCCGGCGAGCCAGGGGACTCCCAACAGTGGCATGGATCATATTCTGCACCCTGCTGACGGCTGAAGCCAGATTGGGCCCCGGGGGAGGGCATGTCTCAGGCTGCTTGCCCCAGGTGCCAGCTTGTCTAGTTCCGGCCCTGACCCATGGCAGGAGAAGCTCAGCCAGGGAACGTGGACTGTGCTGATGTGTGATGTTGGAGGACGCTCGCCTGCGACACCTTCCCTCTGTTCCCCTTGACAGCAGCATGTGGAGGCTCTGTAACTTGATCCAGTGGGGGCTGGTCTGCCCCTTTAACGGCAGTGCTGTGGTTCACCATAGCAGTGTTTTTCTGCACACTGGAAATTCCCTTGGCACCGTTTCCTTGCCAGGTCAGTGTTCCCAGGGACCTCGCCTTGCTCTTTCCTGTTCTCCAATGGGCAGCCTCAACGCCTGTACAAGGTGCACTGGGAAGCCCCCGCCCAGGGGTGTCAAGGGGTTATGCCATGTGCTGCAGGCACAGGTCCCTGCTCTTTAAACAGGAGCCTTTTATTTCTGTGGTGGGTTGAAAGGCCAGGCCAACCATCTGTTGTGATTTGCTGCACTGGCTGCTTGGAACGGTTCCCCTGGGCTCATTTTTGTCGTTTGCACACATCTGGCCAAAGCGTGGTGGGGCCCTTGGGAGTCACCTTACAGCCTTGCCCATGAGATCCTAAGAAAGGTGGAAGATGCAAAAGCCAAACTGGGAGGATGAGGTAGGGGAAGGAGGGTGAACTGGCCTGCAGTAAAACAATGTCTAGCACTAAATCACTATGCCACTCGCAAGGAGGTAGGACTGGCTGCAGGAACCCACTACGTGATTGCTTCCTTCCTATGCCTGGGGCAAGGAAAAGCAAACTCTGTGCTTCCCGACATCTGGCCTGGATTGGGGCCGTCACCAGCCACGACTGACAGCTTAGAGCAGCTCCAGGGCTGCTCTGCATTACACTGCCTTGTAGGAGCCGGGATGCAGGCATAGACTAGCCAGAGTGATGCCTCACCCTCCCCATCACTCTTATAGTCTCCCTCCACCCAGACCTAACCTCTACACTTAGCCTGCAAGTCGTCTATATTGGAGAGGGGCACCCTAAAGTGCCAGAGCACTTCTCTCACATCTGCCTTCTTTGGAGCCCCTTCATCCTCCCATCTCTGGCAGACCTTGCCTCAGTGTATTTCACCTGGGCGTATGTGTGAGCCAGCCCTTCGGTGTGTCCCCTTCCACCAGCCACACACACTTTTCTCCCCTTACACCCTTTCTTATTTCTCCCTTTCCTGTGCCAGGCTATCCCCCAGCCTGCTAGGCCAGAGCCCTGTTTGGAAGGCGTTGCCTTTGGTGCCTTGCTCTCGCCTGGTGCTCTATTCATTATCCACAATTTATGCTCCAGACATCGATATTTGGAGAAAAGGTGCAGGGGGCCCATGTTTAGCAGTCAGGGGAGTGAAGCAAAGGGAACGTATGTGGACCTGTGCACGGATGTACAGAGCCGCTTATTTGCAGGTGAGTAAGTGAGGGCAGAGTGCAGACCAAACATTTTCCATTTATTTGCCTAGCCACCTTTAAGGAAAGCGCAAAGCCCTTTTCCTGCCTTGCCTTTCTTGAGTGGACCCTGAGGCACTGCATGAGGCACCCACTGATGGGCCAAGTCCAGGTCAGCTGCCTTGCATTGCAGAGCTAAAATATCAGCGTAGCTGTTCCTGTTGGTGCTGGCTCCCAGAGTTTGAAACCCAGCAGGAGAGGGAGGGTTACCCTCAGGTGCCTTGACACAGCGCATGGTGAACTCAGACTCAGCCAGGTGTGCTTTACAGCACATGTCTAGTCTGGTGACATGTACTTTACCTGTCATTTGCACTGTCAGGAGCCTCTGTACCAGTGGCGCATCACTGCGTCTTTGTGCTAAAGGATTAAATTAGTTAGGTCAGATCCTGAGCCGAGTTGGAGAATATTCAGACTCTTGATTTCATGCACAATCAGCCCCATAAAGATGGGCCTCCTTCTTGGGCCACACTTGCTAGCCACAGGGCTAGAAGGGTAACCATGGGCTTTAGTGGTGCTTGTGTGAAATGCAGCAGATCCATGTTTTCGAAGAAGTCATTTGGAGTGGCTGAGGGAGAGGAGGGGTATATACTAAGTTTTTGGTTCCTACTGAGTAACCCCTACGAACGAATCGACCTGGTATTGAAATGTTCTTTCCCAAACCCTGATCTTGTTTCAGCGAGATGAACCGTGCTCTTCTAGGCTCTTGCCCTGATGGAACAGAGCTGTTCTCTTCCTAGTGCCAACGGCATCAGATTTAGGGGCAGATCTTGAGTGAAAAGTGTGACAGCAAAGTCATGTCCCAGTTCCTTTATCATTCATTTAGCAAATCATTGCCAGGGGTTTCACTGTATTTCTGGGCAGAAGAGAGAGGGTCTTGGCGCATGGCAGCTCCTCTAGCACCATGGTTTTCAAACTTTTTTCCTTGGGACCCAGTTGAAAAAAAAAATCATTTATGTCCATGACCCAACAATAACATCTTGAGCAATGCAGTCCAGTTTTGCAGCAGGGGGCACCAAGACCCAGAGCCTCAGGGTCTGTGACCCTGTACTGCATCCCGACCTGTAGTTTGAAAACCACTGCTCTAGCAATTGTGTTATGCAGAATGAGAAATATTTGCTTGTTTCCAAAATGAAAAAGCTTCACTGGGAGGCCAGAAAGGCTACAACCAAAGCTCAGTTAACATAAAATGACACTCAACCACCTAATTTAAAAATGTACAATTGCAGCGTCAGGAAATACCAGATTTCACATTGTCTAGGCCCCTCCCATAAACCTCCAGTTCCTAGCCGCCCCCAGCCCTGGGCTCTGGTCCCGATCTAGTCTCCATCTCGCACACGCACCCTGCCATCAATCCAGCTCTTGTCCCCACAGCATTGAAGGCAGACAGCTTCCTCCTCCACACTGCCTGGGTCCAGAGACTGTGGTAAAGATGGGGCTTACTCATGTCAGGAGTCCAGACGTGGACTCATTGGGGCATGCAGTAGCCCAATGGTTGGGCAAGTACCACTCCACCAGCTCAGCACATGCTCAGCGTTGCTGGCGTCTTTGAGGCGATTAGCGGTGCCGGTCAAGCAAGTCACCACTGAACATGTGTGAACTGCAATTTTTCACAGGCAATAGCTTGGGATGATTTTCATAGTGACAGCAAAAATATGTCCCAGACACACAGACTAATCTGTGGCCATGTTTCTATGCCCCTGTTGCAAAATACAGCGGCGCCAGTGCTGCTGACAAAAAAAAAAAGTCACCGGAATTCATTCTCACAACCATAGGCAAGAACGTAATCAGGCAAAACAATGTTTTTTCCCACCAGCTCCAGCCACAGTGGTGAAATGTTTTGGCTGACATTCTCCGAAAGCAATTCAGCTAGGGGCAGATACCCAAAATGGAAAATTTCAGCCCAGATCATTAGTTTGGCAATGTCATAAGCAAATAAAAACAGAGATTCCTACGGGTGGCTGCCGTGACCCTTTATTTTGCCTCTGTGATGTGGCAGAAAGCATTGGGCTATAAAAACCCCACCTGCTTGGCACCATCTGGAGCTTGCTGACTCAGAGGCTCCTGAGGTGGGAGCTGGAGTTTTTCCTTTCTGGCTGATCCAGGCTAGCAGGTCAAGGCCCCGGGGCTGAGAGGGGGAAGACGGAGGGGGCACTAGCTGTGGATTGAGAGCCCCGAAGTCGAGTCACTGCTGTGCTCATGCTCTCTGTGTGACCCTGGCCAAGTGCTAGCCACTCGGTGCCTCAGTTCCCCATCAAATTGCACAGGTGGCGCCCACAGGATCTGTCAGGGTAAAATCCATTGCTGACTGTGCAGCACTCGGCCACTGTGGCAACAAGGGCCAGGTCCAGCCCTAGAGAAACCAAGGCCTTGCCTGCTCATCTAGCCTGATCCTGGCCGTCACTGCGGTAAGGCATGGGCACTTCTCTCCTGCTCTCATTCTGCAGGCCAGACGTTTTATTCATCCTCCTCCCCCAAGGAAAGGGCGTGCACAAGACTTTTTAACTAGAAAAACGCCAAAGTCAAAACTCAGGTTTCCCAGGCCAGGTTCTTCATCCAAAAGCCTGCCGAGCTTTAGGCCCTGTCCATGAAGCTTGACTGGTCCAGTATTTCAGTTACATAAAAATGGCCAGAGTGGGTCAGACAAATGGTCCATCTAGCCCAGTATCCCATCATCCAGCTACAGCTAGTGCTGGGTTCTTCACACCAGACCAAAAGCTCCAGCCCGTCGTCCACCCCCAGGTTCTAGCAGTCAGAGGTTTAAGACACCCACAGCATGGGGTTGCATCCCTGGCCATCTTGGCTGGTAACCTTTGATGGACCTATCCGCTGGGAATTTATTCTAATACCAACACAAGACCTGGTTTTTGCTGGCCATTTCCTGTTCTGTTCAACCACATATGCTGCTTTCTTCTACCCGGTCTTCCAGGGGCAAACCAGGGAAATTACCCACCTGTCTTTCTTCCTAATTATTAAGCCAGCCAACTTTTTCCAAAGTGGCGTCATTCTCTTGCCCCACACGTGCAATGGACAAAGTGGGAAAGGAGCTAGACAACAAAAAATGCTGCAGCATCAATAACTACAACGTGTGGGAGGCAGAGGCACAAGCCAAAACGATCCTTCATCATTCACTTGCTTCACGGATGCTTACCTAGCCACAGCCTCCAGAAACCTGCCCTGTATGCATCCAGCCCCATAGGTCACCAAACAAACTGGCCACAGCCTGGAAATGACACCACTGAGCAGCAGCAGGCTTCACTAAGTCTAACAGATTTATTTTTCACATGAACTTTCATGGGAGAAAAATCCCACTTCATCAGAGTTGACATTGTGGGCTTTTTCTCCCATGAAAGCTCATGCGAAAAATAAATCTGTTAGTCTTAAAGTGCTACACGACTCCTTGGGTTTTTTTGCTGGACTAGACTAACATAGTTATCCCTTTGGAAATTCACTAAGTCTGCCAGCAAGATGCCTATTCACAACTCCTACTGATAGCAGATCCCTGCCTTGGCTGGCTGGTTGCTCCTGCCTCCCTCCAGAGGCGAGAGAGAGAAAAAGAGGGCTCCGGTGCCATCTTCTGGTGCTAGATGATCACAACAGCCCAGTGCTGGGTGTCGGCCACCCAAATTGAAGCAAGAACCATTGAAAGTCAGCATGCTCTGGTGAGGTGGGCACTGGGATGCTGAAAAAAAACCTGACTTCTGTGTGTGGCTCTGCTGCATGATCTTGGCCAAATCAGTTCCCTGTCTGCTGTTTGTGCAGTGAAATAGGATTGTCCTCTGGCTGAAACGCTGTGCGCAGAGGCAGCCTTAGGCAATTGGGGGCCCTAGGAGACGGCCCATCATGGGGCTCCCCCTACAGAGCTCACTGTTGGCCCCCCCGCTAACCTCCCGTGTTTGTACAAGCTGCGCCGTCTTGCCCTTAGTGGGATGGCCCTCCTGTGTAGGACAGTTAAAGTACAATTTGACGGGTCCCAGAACCTTTCTAGGCTCTGGGCCCCTTCCCGTATTGTCCGGGCCCCCTTCATGCATGTGTCGGCCTGATTTTTCTAGAGTCTGGAATCTGGGCCCCAGCACTCTGACCTGTCAGATTTGTGGGACCCCGGCATGATGTTCCCACGTACTTTAACCCCTGGCGGGGGGAGAGGCAGAGACAGGCAGGAATATACCGCGGTTCAAATAAATTATGCCATCTAGTAGCTGTTTCAGCTCATTGACTGCTCTGCCCACGCCCGTCATTTATTTAAGGGCCCTTCTGTTAGTCTTTAAGTACCACAAGACTCCCTTCTTTTTTTGCTTTAGACTAACACGGCTGCCCCTTTGGAACTTGGCTCCTGGGTGAATTTCCCTGCAAAGTGGGGTTGAAGGACAATCTTGCTTCCTAGTATTTTTTTTCTACTCGCCTTTGGGATGATAAAGGCTTTGGAGCAATTGCTGATGTTTAAAGCATTTTCTTCAAGGGTAACGATTATTCTAGGAGGCTGTCTTTGGTTTTGCTCTCTGAAGAGATCAAGAGGTTGTGACTGGTGCAGTAAAGGGCATCAGCTGTGGCAGCAGGGAGCATTATTGTGGCCAGTGGTGGTCTTTGTACTGTGCTAGGAAATCCTCCCAGTCTTAGGTGTGGAGGGAATTTGCCTGTTTGCCAGGAGTGGCCTATGAAATCATGCGCCTGTGCTGAGCCCTTTCACTGTTTGCTGACATGGGAGGAGACTACATGGCTGCACACGAACTCTGCCTGTCTATAAAACACAAAATGCAGAGTGTCTGATGGCTTTTTGGACTAGATAGGGCCCAACTTTTTGTTCTAGGAAGTGAGGGTGCCTAACTGGGGTGACAGTCCTGGCACCCATAGGTTTGGCATCTCATGACCCCAGCACTTCTGGACATGCTGCATCAGTTATGAAAGCAAAACAATTGCTTGAGCCCTGGCACCTCATTGCTAATTAAGTTCTCTTTACAACGGGTCATGAAATGCTAGCGTTCATCACTGTCAAGAAAAGAAGGAGTCAGAGTAACGTGATAAGGAGTGTGGACTTCACAAAAAGTGGATTTTAGCAAACTCAAGCAATGGACAGGTAAGGTCCCAAGCTAAGAAGAAAATCTAAGGGAAAAGAAAAAGAGTGTCCTGTGGCACCTTAAAGACTAACAAATTTCTTCAGGAGTAAGCTTTCATGCATTGTAACCCCCTTCATGTGATGTAAGGGAAAAGAGTTCAGGGGAGCTGGAAATGTCTAAGACTAATATTAAAGGCACTTCAGCAAACCATTCTAGTGTGAAGGAAAAATAAAAAGACTAACAAGAGGGCTATGTGATGCTCTCTAACAACCTAGGAAAGGAACCCTGCAAAAAGTGGAAATATGGACAAATTGCAGAGGTGTAGTACAAAATCACACTAGCGTGCAGGGACAAAAAAAACCTCACAGGCTGAGGCACAAAAATAAGTTTTATCTAGCAAGGAGCAATAAGACAAGACAAGGTGTTATAAATACATTAGGAGTAAGAAGAAGACAAAGGAAAGTGAATGGCCTCTGCTTGGAGAGGAAGCAGAGCTAACAATACGTGGCATATAGAAGGCTGAGATGTTCAATGCCTAGTTTGCTTCAGTCCTCCCTATAAAAAGAGAAATTGTGACAAGGACTTTAACAAAACTAATAATGACAGGGGAAGGTATAGCCTGAGATTATTGTCCAATAGCTGTGTAGACATATTAGTCAAATTTAAGAATATGGGCTAAAAGAAATGCCTCAAATTGGTTTTAAATTCTAAGGATACTTGGGTAATTTATTAGGATAAGTAAAGGAGTAGGCTCAGGCGTAAAAGATTCTATGCATTTTAAATTAAAATGTTAGGGGGAAAATAGGAAACAGAGTAAAATCTGGCATAGGCAATTCCTTCCCATACCATCTGATATTTCTAGCCACTGCATGTGTGCTTCACCAGTGCTCCCCCCCCCCCATTTATGTGTCCATTATATAGCACTTAGGGTGCTGTCCCTCATCCCCCCCCCCCCAATATGTCTCTTACATAGCCTTTAAAGTGTTATCCCTCTGTCTCTCCCCGAATGGCACTCGAAGAACAGATCATTCCTATACGTAGCTCCTCCCATACCCATCCTGATGTTCTATGTGCTACCCCACCCCTTCTTGCTCCCAGCCAATCAGCTCTTACATTTCACTCTTGTATGTGCTCCTAGCACCTTCCGCCTGATGGTCTTCTCCCATACGTGCTGTCCCATCCTACCCCCCACCAGATTATAAATGGCCAACTGTCAGCCAGTGGAATTCAGGAGAGAAAGGAGAGGGAAGACAACAGCAAAGCAGAGTTGAGAGAAGTGAAGAATAAAACACGGGAGGGCAAGTGAAGCAAGAGCTACAGAAAAGAACGCAGCAGAGAGAAAGCGGAGTGCAGAAAACGACAAAGACACCTGTCCAACTCCAACACAAGCAATCAAGAAAGCCATCACTAAAGGCAAGAAAGTCACCTCAGGTTTAAGCAAATGGGCTAACTCAGTCCCCACACTGTGTTGATAACTGAAAGATAATTTCTGTGCTAAGACAGATCAGAAGGACCTTTCCTAGATGGCCCAAAGGGATTGTTCTGTAAAAGGTTGACAGGGTAAGGATGCTTCTGTACGTCTGTGTTGTGGAGTAAGCCCTCCCTAGTGCCCCCTGGTAGGGACAGTGCAAGAGGTGTGAGCAGGGCAGGTGCTTCTGTGATCGCCTTAACGCAGAATATTGGCAACAACACATGCCCCTCTGGTCAGGGCAGTATGACCTAGTGGCCGCAGTCAATACACAGTTTGTAGGTGGCCCTTCACTCAGGGCACCACAACCTAATGATCAGAGTCAATGCAGAGTCTATCAACAGCCCTCAGGTCAGGGCAGCACAGCCTAGTGGTCACAGAGTCAGTGAGTGGCACTCTGGTCTAGTGGCCAGAGTCAATATGGAGTCTACAGGCATCTTGGCCTAGTAGCCACAGAGTCAATATCAAGGAGTATCCACAATGGGGCACAGTGCCCAGGGAGGGGGAACTCAGGCCCTCTTACTCCACAGGGCCCTGGGCTGGGGCTCAACCAGTGTGAGGCAGATGGCACCACGTTAGCAGGGATCCTCACCGAAACACGCTGAGTGGTTGTGATGGAGTGGCCCAGAAAAGCACTCTTGGATCCCCTCTGTTCACAGCCAGTCAGGACTCTGCTATGGTGGAGTCTTCTCCTGTCCATCTCCAGGTCTCCACAGTACCTATAGCCAGCTCCCAAATCCAGGCTCAGAGGGTCCAGCCCTTGGTCTGTCTGGTCTCCCTTGGGGAGGGTTCCTCCCTCCAGGAGGGTCCCAGCCGTCCCAATCAGAAGTGACGGTCAGCTAGTGTAGAAGTCAGAGGGTTTATTAGCAATCCAGTTTGCACAGCAGCTAGGACAGTTGGCTTTCAGATCAAACAGGAGATCTAGCAGGAAACCCCCCAGGAAGAGCCCCCGAAGATCCTGCCTCTCCAACCCCTGTTTCCCTACTGCCCTCCTCCTCTCTTAGCCCTTTGTTATCCTCCCTGGCCAGCTGACCTGTCCCTGGTCTAAGCTGGCCACAAGCTGTGTCACCCACAGGGGGTCCAGGTAAGGTCTGTCTAAAGCCCCCCCCCCACTGGATCTTATAGTTATCAAACCCTCCATGTCCCAGCACCACAATACTCATGTGCCATCACCAAAGTACAGGAACAGAAAAGAAGAGAAATTGGGTATCACCCCAACACCATAAAGTAGGCCACAAGGGTTTTCTTGCTTCATCACAGTGGTCCTCCATCCTACCTTCAGCTGTATCCTTCAGGCCTCTCAAGCTACTTCCTATCTAAGACAAAGCTCAGTTCTTGTTGGGCACTAGTCTGCATATTCCTCTTTCTTGGGACAGCTGTAGTCAACTGACCTGCAGGTCCTGGGTGTCAGCCTCAGGGCACTCACTGCAAGGCTCCTTAGGGCTCCCAGTGGAGTTAGTGTCTCCCACGGGTGGGGGGCTGATACTACTCTGAGCAGACACTTCCAGCATACATCCTCCCTTTTCACTGGTCAGCCCAGACTGGGCTGAGCTGCTCCCTTTTATGCTGGGGCAGCAATTTGAGCATGCCCAGCAGGACTCAGGAGGTGGAGCTTCCTTATAACCTAAGGGAGGTGGGGGCTTGCCTAGTGCAGGGAGTATCCAGCCAGTCACTGCCTGCAAATAAAACTGAATGCCTGTAGTGTGAGTGAGAGTTTTCTTCTCTAGCTGTTCAGAAGCTATCTGATCCACACTTACTTAATACTTGGGTAGTCAAGGCTTAGCGTTAAGGATAATTGAATGTGAAGTACCTAATTTTATAGTTACTTTTGCATTGCACAGTGTGATAAGTACTGTACTTAAATCTTCAGTTAATAACGTATGTTCATGTAAGAACTGCATTAAGGTAGGTGTTGAGGTTTTTGTTGAGAATTCCATTGTATTAGTAATAAGATTTAATAAAGAGGATTGTCAGAAGGGTAGCTGGGTTAGTGTAGTTCAGCAAGCCAAGGAGTCCTGTGTCACTGTTAAAGAGTAACAAATTTATCACATGACGTCTCGTGGGTGTAATCCCACTTCATCAAATGCATGGAATGGAAACTGTAGAATGTCCAGTGAGTAGATAAATGCAGCAAAGCCTGGATCACAAGGTCAGTTCAGTCTTTTTCAGCAAACCAAATAAGTTGTTTTGATTTAAACAGTATGAAACAATAGCTAAGAAGGTGAGACTGTTAAAAGAGGGAAATCACGTTTGGTAATGAGTGAGCTATCCCAAACCGCTATTCAGACCTAATGTAATGATGTCAAATATATGTATGAATTCTAACTCTGCATTCACATTAGAATCTGGATTTCAGATCTTTCAAATCCAGAGTCCAATATGCATGCAGAGTTAGAATTCATATTCAAATTTGACTCCATTAAATTTAATCTAAATAGAGAAAAGATTGAACTGACCTTTTGACTTACCTATTTCTGCATTTATTTACTCATCTGACATACTGAGGTTTCCACTTCATGCATCTGATGAAGTCGGATTACATCCATGAAAGCTCATGCAATAAATAAATTTGTTAGTCTTTAAAAGTGCCACAGGTCTCCTTGTTTGTTTTAATAAAGAGAATGTTTGTTTTTGAAAAAATTGCTGAATTCTGTCAATCCTTGATAGAAGGGCTGTATTTGAGTCTCTCAGGGGTAGATTATAGCATTCCCTGGGTCAAATTACTAAACTAACCACATTGAAAGGTTACCCTTGATAAAGATAAACCATCTAACATCTGAGCAGAAGTTCAAGGGTAACAAAGGACACCAACAGGTTAAGGAACATTTTGAAAAATTAGATGTACTCAAGTCAATAAGTCCTGATGAAATCCATCCTAGAATAGTGAAGAAACAAGCACAAGCAATCTCAAAGTCATTTGTGATTAGCTTTGAAATTCAGGGAGGCTGGGTGGGGTCCCAGAGGACTAGAGAAGCACAAATGTAGTACCTCGCATTAAAAGTAGAATAAAGAGGACCCAGGGAAAGCAAGACTAGTTAGAGTAACTTTGAAGACACTGGAATAAATGATTAAACTAGCAATTTGTAAGCACTTGTGTGATACCGGGTTTATAAACAATAGCCAGACTGGATCTGTCATGAACAAATCAAGCCAATCCAACCCAATCTCCTTCTTTGATAGTTACTGTCCTAGTGAATAAAGGACAGCAGTATAGGTGATATATCATGACTTTAGGAAGGCTTTTGACACAGTCTCCACATGACAGTCTCAGAAGAAAAGTAAGGAAATGCAGTGCAAATATAAGGAGATGCATCACTGTATGCAAAGGGTAGTAATCGACGGCTTGTACTCAGACAGGGGAACATAGCTAGTGGAATCTGCAGGCATCTGGCACTAGTCAACATTTTCATTAATGACTTGGATAATGGCATGGAGCATATGTTTATAAAATCTGTGGTTGACCCCAAACTGGTTGTTTTCTGGCAGTTGGAGGACAGGTTTAGAATATAAAAGGACTTTGACAAATTGGAGAATTAGTCTGAAATCAACAAGATGCGATTCAGTAAAGATAAATGCAATATATTTCACATAGGAAGTTAAAAATCAAATGCAGAACTATAAAATGGGGAACTGGCTAGGTAGTAGTACTACTAAAAAGTGTTGGGGGGTACAGTGAATCATCAGTTGAATATGAGTCAACAATATGATACAGTTACAGAAAAAAAAAGATAACATTTTTGAGAGTAGTAACAGGAGCATTTTAAATACACCACATTGGTAATCATGCAGCTCAGCTTGATAACTGTCAGGCCCCAGTTGGAGTATTATGTCCAGTTCTGGGCACCAAGCTTTAAGAGAGACATGGACAACCTGGAGAGAGTCCGGAAGAGAATGATGCTAATGAGAAACAGTTTAGAGCAGAGGTATCAAATGCACTTGCTATGGCAGGCCAGATTTAACTTAAATGTACTTCATGTCAGCTGTACATACTGTAAATCAGGGGTCTCAAACTCAAATCATCATGACGGCCACATGAGGACTAGTCAGGGCTGCATGAGGACTAATACGTTAGCCTGAGAGCGGCACCGCTGAAACCCTTTCATACAATGATATTGCAAATATCCGTAGTGATAGTGTCATTGCGGGCTGCAGAAAATAGCTGTAGGGGCTGCATGCAGCCCACGGACCATGTGTTTGAGACCCCTGCCATAAATCAAAATCCTAGGGCAAGGATTCCCAACCTTTTCAGTAACACAGCACACTTCAATGAGATAATTCTACAGCACACCCACTTTTTTTCAGTTGAACTGATTGCTCATAAACATCACATTCACTTACATTATCTACGGTTACTGTCTTTCTAGAGAGATTTGCACCTTAGTGCAAACAATAAGCTAAAGAAGGATCTGGTACATTAATGATTCAATTCCACAGAAAAAAATACATGTCATCTCAATTTTGCCCTTTAGCCACCTGCATTTAGAACATTCACATTTTAGAATCAAAAGGCTGATACCTCACTTTTAAATTAATGATTAATTTTCACAAGTTTTAAGAGTTGTAATTTTGGTTGGGTAGAACATTTTTAAGACGAAACAATGATTGTTTTACATTGATTTTCATTACCTTTGTACAAAGTTTCAGAGCACACTTGGACAGTTTTCATAGCACACCAGTGGGCCACAGCACACTGGTTGAAAACCACTGTCCTAGGGTGCTCTCTCTGTCAGGGAGAATGTGGTCCCATGGAGCACAGTCACGTACTGGATGGAAGAGATTCGCTGGCCAGATACTGGCCTGTGGGCTGCATGTTTGATATCTTTTTTTTTTTTTAAAGAAACCTGCCTCGTGAGGAAAGATTTAAAAAATGAGCATATTTAGCCTTGAGAAAAGATGACAAAGTGGGGACCAAGTAACAGCATTCAAATATTTAAATGGTGGTCATAACGAAGTGGGATTTTCTCCCACAAAAGCTCATGCGAAAAATAAATCCGTTAGTCTTAAAATGCCACATGAGTCCTTGGTGTTTTTTTTTTAATAAGGATGGTGGTGCTCTGTTTTTCTCCATGTCCCCTGAAGGTAGGACATGAAGTCATGAGCTTTATCTTCAGCAAGGGAGATTTTAGGTTTGATAATAGAAAAAACTTTCTGACTATGAGGATAGCTAAGGACTGGAACAGTCTTCTAAGAGAGAGACTCTGGAATCCCCATCACTTGAGCTTACATGGAGAGCAGTCAAGGTTGGCGTAGGCCTCGCAAGGTCCCTCTCAACCCTCTGTTTCTGTGATTCTGTGCAGCATTCAATTCATACGTTCCCAGAGAGTAGTTATCAACAGTTCACTGTCATGCTGGAAGGGCATAACAAGTGAGGTACCGCAGGTTCTGGGTCCAGTTCTGTTCAATATTTTCATCAATGATTTAGATGATGGCATAGAGAGTACACGTATAACGTTTGCTGATGATGCCAAGCTGGGAGGGGTTGCAAGTGCTTTGGAGGATAGGATCACAATTCAAAATGATTTGGACAAACTGGTAAAATGGTTTGAGGTAAACAGAATGAACTTCAATAAAGACAAATGCAAAGTACTCCACTTAGGAAAGAACAAATCGTTGCACATATACAAAATGGGCAATGACTGCCTAGGAAGGAGTACTGCAGAAAGGGATCTGGGTGTCATAGTGGACCACAAGCTAAATATGAGTCAACAGTGTCATGCTGTTGTAAAAAAAGCAAATGCCATTTGAGGATGTATTAACAGGAGTAGTGTAAGTAAGACACGAGAAGTAATTCTTCTGCTTTACTCCACCCTGATTAGGCCTCACTTGGAGTATTGTGTCCACTTCTGGGTGCCTCATTTCAGGAAAGATGTGGACAAACTGGAGAAAGTCCAGAGAAGAGTAACAAGAATGATGAAAGGGTCTGGAACACTTGACTTATGAGGGAAGATTAAGAAAACTGGGCTTGTTTAGTCTGGAAAGAGACTGAGAGGGGACATGATAACAGTTTTCAAGTGCCTAAAATGTTATTAGGAGGAGCAGGGAGAAAAATTGTTCTCCTTAGCTGCTGATGATAGGACAAGAAGCAATGGGCTTAAATTACAGCAAGGGAGGTTTAGGTTGGACATTAGGAAAAAATTCCTAACTGTCAGGGTGATTAGCCATTGGAATAAGACACCTAGGCAGGTTGTGAACTCTCCCTCATGAGTTTTTAAGAGCAGGTTACACAAGCACCTGTCGGGGATGGTTTAAGAGGGTACTTGGTCCAGCCATGAGTGCAGAGGACTGGACTCAATGACCTCTCATGGTCCTTTCCAGTTTCTATGAGTAGATACAGAGGAAAGAGTGTCTTTGCTGGAGAACGCTGGTTATTTAAGTGGGGTCCAAGATTGATGCCCCATATGTGTTTCCTGCTCCTGGCAATGTATTGCCAACAAGACACCCGCTCTATTGGGGTCGGGCAAGACTGGGTATTTTGCCTGTTCTTTTTCCTGAGTATCCTTCTGCTCAGTCTCATGCACTGTGTCCAGAGTGCATATATAGAGAGACATATATAGTCAGCGGAAGTACCAGCTTTGGAGGGCCAACAGGGCCCAGTGTCCACAGGAAAAAACTATGGGTGCCCAGCACCCTCTGGGATGTTAGGGATGTTAGCTGGGGGCAGAGCCCACCGATCAGCCATTTCAGCTGTGGAGTTTGTTGTGTCCCTCCCCCTCTGGCCACAGGGACTCACGGTTTGATTTAATCAGGTTAAATCCATCAGCTGTGAATTGTTGTTTCTGGCGGATGGCACCTCCTAGCTCTGCCAGGGCAGGGCTGAGTCACTCTGACTCCAGGTCCCTTTGGGCTGCAGCTGCTGCTCCAGCGTCTGGCAGCCTCAGGGTGGCACCCAGCCAGGGAGAGAGGAGCCCAGTTCTCCAGCCATGTCTCCCCACCCTGGTAACAAAAATCTAGCACCTTGAGGAGTTAGGTTAGCCTGGCTAGCTAAGAGCACCTGACACCAGCTTGAGCCAACCTGCCTGCAGCGCCTCTCCTCTTCCAACCTGCATTCATAGCCTTCCTCAGCGATGGCCAGGATCCTTCTGATGCCAGGCTGCCAGTAAGTCCCAAAGGAAGCTAGTGCTAGGTTTGGGGGGTGTGACGCTATCTGGGTCGGGGGGACTGTTTGTGGTTACCTTTCATATTAATATTTCATATTTGTAATAAGCCAAATGTGGTATCCCCTGTTTGGTATCAATAGAAAGGCTGTAATCTGCTAAGAGTGATTATATGGTTTATATGTCGGTCTCATGCCTGTATTAGAAATCAGAAATCTATTTGTTTTTATGTGTGTTCCAAGTTGTTTGATTCTGAGGCGATCCCAGACTGGGTGTCCACAGAACCATTGTACTTTTGATGCCCCATTTAGAGAAATGCCGGCCTACGAAGAAACCTGTTCAACCAGTCAGCCAGGCTGACCGTGTGACTCAACTCCATTTTGATTTGGCAAGGACTCTGAAGCATGGGGAAAGCCAAAGGTGATAAAAGGCAGGGGCTCCATCTCCATTTTGTCTTTAGTTTTCAGTCTCGAGTCTGCAATCAACATCACCCTCTGGAACTATACTTCTGGGACTGAACAAAGGACTGGGACCCACTCAGGTGCTGGATGCATACCAGAGGAATTGGACTAACCTGCAAACTACACAGTCCTCAAGGACTTGCTTTCTATGGACTCTAAATCATCTGTACGTATGTGATTCACTTTGATCCTCTAACATCTCTCATATTTTGTTGTTTTCTGTTTATATTAAACCTTTAGTTGTACTTACTAAAGGATTGCCTGGCAGCATGGTATTTCAGGTAAGATCCAAGTCTATATTGTTCTGGGCGATGTGGCTGGCCCTTTGGGGTCAGGAGAACCTATTTCTTTGACAGACCCAGTGGCTAGGGGAGGAATCAGAGAAGCTGATGTGTGATAAAGGGGGCTGTTTCTATTTTGTTATGCTTGATGCTGACCAGACTGGGGGAATCAGAAGCATGTTTTGTTACTGACTGGGAGACTGGTTTAAGTACCACCCATCAGTAGTTTGGGGTTTGGCCCCTGGTTTTGCAGCTTTCCTTGATTTTGGCACATTCAGGTTACCCCAGGAGGCCTGGGTCACAGGGAGCTCCTAACTGGAAAACTCGGAACCCCCAAGCTCCAGCAGCAAACTTCCCATTAGCTCCAGCATAAGGGACGTGCAGGGGAAGGTCCAAAGCAGAGCACTGGCAGAAGCCAGGCAAGAAGAAGCCCTGAAATGGGATGAGCATCTCTGTACCACGGATGGGTCTGGAGCTCCTCACCACCAGGCCAGGTGGATGTGACCTAGCAAATCCTCAGGGACCAGGGCCAGAACCCAAAACTGGAGAGAGTGTCCAGTAAAATCCTGCCACCCAGGACACTCCATCATCCTGCAATCCTGATCCTGGCCTGTCACCCATGCCCCCTCCTTTGCAGTCCCATGACAGGGGCAGGATTAGTATTGCTGGGGGAGGCTTGTGTCCCAGCACGGCTTGCCACCTTCTGCCCCTGGGGGGCAGGCAGAGCCAAGGTAGGGCACTCATCAGCAAAACAAGAAGGCAGCACCTATGACAGTCGGTTTCGATTAGCTTTTGAAGAGAGATGAGGGGGCTGATGCAATGACCATAGGATTCATTAGACTGGACTGGACCCATAGACCAGCGTCTAGCACCAACAGTGGGTGGTACCAGATGCCTTGGGTGAAGTTGCAAGAAACACCACAGTAGGCAAATGCGGGTTACACAGACAGGGAGGTAGAGGTATTGGTGCATGATTACACACCACTACTTGGTGAAGTCTTTGAGTGATGGCCTTTTTATTTTTTCCAAGTCAAACTAAACTATAATGTTCTTTTGTTGGGCAAGGGGGTGCAGGGTAGGTTATATGCAGAGCTGTAACCTGAGATTTTCTCCATTCACACCAAACTGAAGTGTGGATGGCCAGCACCTTCTCCCAGGTGATGGGAGAAAGATTGTTAAGCTCTCGGGCCTGAGGCCATATTATCAAATAGGCACAGTAGGGACTGTGCATAGGGCCTATGAATACTAAGGGGCGTATGAAAAATTTTTTGACCATATTTTATTTGTATGATTAAAAACTAACAAAGATCTCTTCTTAAGCACACATACACATACACATACATATATCTCAAGGCTAGGCCCCTGAACAGATAGTCATTGAGTTCTGATGACTCACTTTTGTCCCTGGTCTGAGAGATACAAGCTTAAAGTCTCATCAGATGCACAGAGACAGAGTAGCTTTCCATAATATGGCAATTTCATAATCACAACTTCCTAGTATCTAGCAGAGAAATCATACAACTATATCTACACTGCCAAAGATATTGTGAAATAGTTATTTCAAAATAACTATTTTGAATTTATTTTGAAATAGCATTATTTTGAATTTATTATTTCAGAATAGGAGTCAAGTGAGACTATTTTGAAATAAGGTAGGAATTATTATTTCAAAATAGAGTCTTCACTAGGATCTCTATTTCGAAATAGGGGAAGGCAGGGGAAAGCATAGGGCCATTATTGCAAAAAAAGCCAATTCTGTGGCTTGGAATGGCTTTTTTCAAAATAACTATTTCAAAAGAATTGCTTTTTTGAAATAAAAGCAGATTTAGTTATTTTGAAATAGCGCTTCATTTTTTTGAAATAATGAAGCACTTATTTCAGAATAATAAAATTCCTTCATGGACAGGTAAAAAGTTTTTTTTCGAAATAAGCCTCCTTATTTTGAAAATCTTTTCAGTGTAGACATACCCACAGAGAGCCTCCCCCCCCCACCCAAACCATTACACTGCCCCAGAGTACCTGGAAGGCACAACAAGACAAAACAGTGAAGGAGCTACTGTGCAAAAATTCGGTGCTGTGCTTGTTGTGGTCAAGACCCGGTTACTAAGGCTTGATCCAAGCCCCAAGTCTTCCATTGACTCACCTAGACTTAGATTAGCCTCAACATGCAGGCTCCAGCTGCAGAAAGGTCCCTTTATAAGGGTGCAGAAAGTGGAAGGAAGTGGACTGGTGGGAAACCCAGAATTATTTTGCTAATCAAAGGAGACCAGCATGCCAGAATCCCTTCTCTTTTCTTTGGCGTTGGCTTTCTCTTGCTTCCGCTCCAGGGCATGGTTCCTGTTTCTATTTCTTCTTTTCTTGGTTTGGTTTGGTTTTTATCTTCTTCCTGCATCCTCCTGGGGGTCCAATGCATCTGAATGGCAATCCAAACATCTCAGGCTCTCTTCCAGCTGAAAAACCTAGCAGATCACTTGGCCTTGCAAATGAGCATCTGGAGCAGAAGTAGCATTTGCATAGTTAAGGATCAGTTATGAACCAGCTAAGCCTCTGAAAGTACTGCAGGACAACAGGAAACATTGGCGTAGAGGGGAACTAGGTGGCAGGGTAGGACAAACCAAGGGGTAGATGGGGGCTGTGGAATCAGCTATTTATAACAGGTATGGGGAAGGTTTGATGGCACAGATTGGGGCATAACAGAGGAAGTTATTATATCTGTGTGCTCAGCTTCCCGTAGCTATAGTTCTCAGGAAGCCATCAGAGAGGGCTTGTTTCAGTTTGGGAGCCAGGATGAGTTCACACAGATCTATGAAACTATTCACTCAGTAGCCATAGTTAACTGCACCAACCATAAAGGCGGGCTCCGTGTCTGCCCCTACAGAGGCGTGGTAGTCTGACATAGACAACGTAATCTGGACACAGACGCAGGCTCAGATGTCCCCTCTGCTTTCTGGGCTGGGTGTCCATGTGCAGAAGGGCCCTGAGTACAGAGAGGGGGGCTGTCAGGGCCGGATTCCCATTAGGCACTGTAGGCACAGTGACTAGGGCCGATGAAATTTTTAGGGCCTATGAAGGCGGGAAAAAATTTAAAAAGCAGAAAAATAAGGAAAATCACATGGTTTAGCATTAGAATAGTTTAAAGTGCATCGTGTCAATCGATGTAATTCAATCGGCTTTTACCCCCCCCCTTTTTTTTTTGCATATTTTGGAGTGAAAGTGCCTAGGGCCTACAAACACCAAAATCCGGCCCTAGTGGCTGTGGGGCATGTAGGGAACAGGTGGCAGTGCTCAGACCAAGGTGGGTGTGGCAGAGGACTCAAGACATGGGTGAAAGCATCAAAGGAGATATTGAAGGGGGCTATGAGGGAGGAGGGACATGGGAAAGGGAGCAGAAATGGGCTGGAGTGTGAAGGTGAGCGAGAAAGAAGGTAGCACTTGCAACAAAAGGCAAGTGAATCTGAAAAATGGGGGGGGGGGATTGGATTTGCAAATGCTTTAACTTTTTCCTTGTTTTTTTTCATAATGACCCAAAAAATTGCAATTTGGAAGATATTGCCCTGCCCCCTCAGGAGAGGGCTTTGGAAGCAAGTGCAGGGAGATTACAGGAGCATCCAGGATTTCAGCAGAGGGCAGGAATATGTGCACAGGAAAGGGGAAGGCCAAGGACTGGGGAGGAGTCTGCGGCTGGAGGGACTAGAGATCACCAAAGTTTGGAACAGTGAGATAAAGGGTGTATGGGAGATGTTTCTGAGAAATTGGTGTCTGAGCGCTTGCATGACTCCAGGATGCTTCCTGCAACTCAGTCTGAGGCAACAAGACCCATATTGCATCCCGAGCGATGTACAGCTCGGCCCATCAAGGAGAATGGGTGTGTCAGGGAGTGGAATGACAAGTCCCACAAACCAGTGCAGCCCCCTAAGTCAGAAAACATGGGTTAATGCTGTTGATGTTGAATGGAGTTTTTTGCTTCAGTTTTTTACAAGAGAAAAGCAAAAATGTTCTGGAAACAACACATTCTATTGAAAACTCTCTCTTGGCTGAAAAATTCCCACCTTGGTTCATTCTCAGTGAAGGGGTTCAGAGCTGGCAGACCCACCTGTGTATCCTAGCCACTAGAGACAGACAAGGATGGGGAATGTGTTCGGCTGCCCAGACATGGACCTGTTATCGATGTAAATGCACTTCACATATAATGCAGAAGGCTGAGACACCAAGCAAAGTGAAACTCACTTCTTGTCGAGAATCCATAACAGGCTTAAAATCCAGGCACTGGCTATCTCGTCCTCTTTGCCCTGGATTCTTCACTGGCCCAACCTCTCATTTAAGATGCAGTTAGTCAAACCTCAGACATGATTGTCTGTCAGACACAGAAACGAAACGCACACATGATGGGCACCCCCAGAGGCTCAGACATCTCCCCCATCTAAACAATAAGGATCTTTTGCAATGTGCTAAGTGGCCCAAAAATAAAGATTCCCTTATGACATGCCTGGGTCTGAAGTATTTAGATGCCTTTTCTCCCTCCTGGTTTCTTGTTCTGGTCCTCCACAGGCCCCTTTCCATGCAGCTGTCCCTGCTGTGAGGAAATGCAGGCGGCTGCCTGTCAACTGATTGCAGCCCGCTGCTAGCCAGCAGGGTAACATCTGGAACGTGCTGTCTAACCGGAGCAGATCAAAGGAGGGGGATGTGGCTGTTATTTACTGCAGGATGCAACTGAGACAAGGAGCAAGATTTGCCTGTCTGGTTCAAGGGTGAGTGCAGAGCGGGTTGGAGCAGTAAGTGACTGACAGGTCAGTTGCCCTCCTTGTTGCAATGGATCACAGGTGAGTTTAGCTAAGATTCCTGGGGAAGCCAAGACGTTAATGTTTCCATTGGGGAATTTCCATCTTCTCATCCAGTGAGCAATGTGATTGTAGGAAGCTGCTGTATTTGTCACTAGCAATGGGATGGAGTTGCCCATTCTAGATCCAAATATCTTTAGCATTCAGGAGGGCTTGAACCCATTTCCCGTTGTGACCATTGTTCATCATCATCATCGTCATGCCCCTTAACTGCTACAATCTCTTCCTCTCTGGCCTTGGTGCCAGCCACTGTGTCTTCTTCGTGCGCTCACCCTGACCCCATTCAGAATGCTGCTGCCAGGAGCTACGTTCTGGCCCATTGCTCCAGTTGCCCGCGAGCCATCGTTGTGTCCTTTTGCTTGCTCAGTGGTTCCCAACCTGGGGTCCCTGAAAACATCCAGCTTCAGCTGCTGCTGAGCAGTGGCGGGTAGCCTGGGCTGAATCTAGCCGCAGCTGCTGCTGGCCGACGATCCATGTTGGAGGGGGCTTTAAATCAGGAGTGTCAAACTTATGGCCCAGGGGGCCGGATACAGCCCAAGGGCGCTGCTCAGGCCCGTGGAGCTGATACCTGGGCTGTGCCTGGAAGCTGTCTGCAGCAGCGAACTCCACAGACAGGCTCCCAGCCCAGCAGAGCCAGGCGTGCTTCTGACTCACTCACGTGATCCGAGTCACAGCACAGAGGAACAAAGGATGCACTCCTGCCAGCCAAACAGAGGCTCAGTCACAGCAGGCTAGGCTGGCTCTGCAGGGCCACCACACCACCTCTACCGCAACTGTTCACTGTCACTCAGTCAGCATGCTAATTTGATTGACAGCACATTGCACAAATCATAAAGGAAAAAGTGTCTGGGGCCCATGTGGGAACAAGCCAATCAAAGGCCAGCTGGGACTGAGCCAACCAAAGGCCAGCATTCAGAATGACTGACAGTGATGGGGAGGAGGGGCTGGAGCCCAGCCTGGCTGCCTGTGACTGAGACTGATTTTTTTTTTTTTTTTTTTGCCTGCCACCAGGAGGTAGGGAAGTGGAAAAGGAAGGGGGAGAGGACAGGAAGGTCAAGGAGCCAGCATGGCAAAGGGCACCCCACAGCATTGGGAAGAGGGAAGGTGTGGGAGACTCTGTGGGGATAGGGCAGGGAACGAGGATCCCATGCCACACTGAACGTGGCAGGGGAAAGGGTTGGGGAGCCCACAGAGCTACATGGCTCACAACGTGTCTTGCCTTCTGGGGTGGTTCCCCCCCCCAAATTGAATGAGTTTGACACCTCTGCTCTAAATAAATTGTATTTGCCAGCTGTGAGCAGCCACACCCCGGATATGTCCCCACACCTTGGAAGCAGGCAGGGGCCAGGTCCTCCGCTGCCCTTCTGCAGCATCACTGCCTGCAGTCAGTCCCTGATACCAACTATCATCATTTGGGGGTCCATGAAATTTTTTGACATTAAAAAGGGGTCCTCATACTCTAAAAGGTTGGGAACCATTGCACTAGCTCCCCTCTTCAGCTACAGCAAAAGCAAGCTCCTCACCTTGAAGCCCTTGCCGTTCAACCTCATTTCCTCCATGACTACTGGGTTACTAAACTGGTGCTGCACAAAACCACTACAACTATGGGGGATGAAACACCTGTCAGGGTCCATAAAGCCACCTCTCTGTCAGCCTTTAAACTCTTTCAAAACCTGCCGTGATTGTGAAGCTGGGGACCTCGCCATCGGCCATGGGCTGTGACCTCTGCTTCTCTGCCCAGTTCTGTCCTACCTTTACCCCGTCCTCCCATCCAGTTGGCCTGTTTCCTGCACCTGTTCTGGCCAGTCTGATGAGGAGTCTGTGAGCTAGCTGAGAAAGAGACGGATGGCTTTGTTCTGTGTCCAGAGGCCCGATTCTTGATTGGGATCTGTGCAATGTTCCCTCTAAGGGCCCAAAGCAGCTAAGCAACATATGCTGCTTGCTGCGTCCTCCCCCACCCGCACAGGTCTGATCCTGCCCCCCCTGTGGCCTGATCCTGCCCCCCAAGCTCTGCTGCCTGCCAGGCCTCCTAGTAGCAGGGGCAGAGCAGCCAGCTTGGACAACCCCAGCCAGCTGTGCCTCCCCGGGGAAGAGGGGGCTGGCACTGAGCTCTGGCATGTGGGGTCAGGGCCCTGAAGTAGCCTGCTCCCAAAGACTTTGGGTCACTTCATCCCCACCCTGCCCCAGCCTGAATGGGCCTGATCCATGGCCTATAGAGGCCAGGGGCCAAGCAGCACAAACTCTTTGGGAGTGGGCCGCTACAGTGCCTTGACTGACATGCCAGAGCTCAGCACTGGCTCCCTCCACCCCCCGGGGAGGCACGGCCAACTGGGAGTGGGCTGGGCTGGCTGCTCTACCCCGCCACGGTGAGGCTGGGTGGGTAGGTGGGTGGAGCAGCCTCCAGCCCTGATGGCTCACGCCCCCTCGTATCCCTCACCCCCAGGAGTTGCAAAGGGGGGGCGGTTAGGGCCCCTTACCTGGCTGCCAGAGCGGTGTGGCCAGGCCACCAGCTGCTCCTCTGGCCGGAGGAGCACTCACTGAGCATGCACAGAGAGTCTGCATGCTCAGTGAGAGCTTACGCTCAGCGGGAGTTTTAAAAACTCCCAGCTCAGAGGAGCTCGCCGGGCAGGGACTGCAGTTGCCGGCCCTACCGTAACATGGTGCAATGCAACGCCCATGCCGTTGAGGAACTCTAATTACCAGGGTGCAAATGCTACCACAGTTGCTTTTCCCACCCAGTCCTTCATTGGGGTTGAGTGTAAGGTGCCTCTTTCCACAAGATCATTCCACTGAGTCCTCTCCATTTGTGCCTAGCTCACTGGTTGGGCGATTTTAATAATGCAAACAAATCCACTATGAACAACAGAGCTGGCTAGGAACCTCCATCCCATCTCCCTGGCTGTACAAGTGCGCGCCTAACAATTCTGTAACCCCTGGTGCTAGGGTGATACTCCCATCTCCTCCCCAGCAAGCTTCATAGAACAGCAGGCATCTCATTTCTGCTTTCTTAAAACAATTGCAGGCCACCCACTTTTCATCTGCGCTCTTAGAGTAGAGCTGGCCCAGAGAAGAGATGTGACCAAAGAACAGCGAGGCTTCAGAGGATTGGCAAAAGGCCCGCAACAGTTTCTTCATAATTGCCAGTGAAACAGGAAATACTGAGGGCTCTATACATCACTCAGGGGCAGGAGAGAGAGAGGAACAGACTTCCAGGGGTTTTTTATGGTTGTTTGTTACTAAGAATAGCCTTCAGATTTTATTATCATCAGATAAAAAAGGAAGATTTTTTCCAATTACAAGCTGATAGTTCCCTGTGGACAAACCACCAGCCCTGCTCTGTCTCCTTTTCTCCAGCCTCTGAGGCCCACAAAAAGGAAGGTGACCGGGATGTTAAAAGACCCCCAGCAAAGGCTCAGTTCTGCGCCCTTTGGAGCCAGAAGTGACCTGCCTCTGATGTTAGTGGCACAAGAGGAAGGCAGCTACTAAAGGCTTCTGAAAATGCCCACCATGCAGTAACCGGAACCAGAACATCCAGTGAAGCATCGGGTGTGTCGGGGTGCAGGGCCAGGGCGAGTGGCCGCTGGCAGGCATGTCCTGGGCCTCCAGGCGTCTGCCCCATGTCCTGGGCTGTCACTGTAGAGGGCTGCTGACGGAGCATAGGGCAGGGGGTCATGGGACCAGGTGCTCGAGGGACTGGGTCTGCCTCTCCAGGAGGTCAACCAGCCTCTCGAGCAGACTGTGCTTGGCCCTTCTCAGCCCCGGCTCAACCCACCGGTGGGCATCCTCCTGCTGCTGATACGCCGCTATCCGTGCCTCTGTCCACTCGGCAATGAGGCTCAGCTCCTTGAATTGGTGTGCTGGAGTGCTGTGCCCTCCTCCTCCACCTCGTGGTAGGGGCTGGTGCCCTGGGAGTGCCAGCAGACAAGGGTGCAGGGCTGCTGGGAGAAGCGGAGAATGAAGTGCCTCCCATTGGTTAGTGCAGTGTGCAGCCTGAGAGCAGCTGCTGTCCCTGGCCATCACCCTGCTTCCGTGTCCCCGTCCTTTGGGAGAGGGACCCCTTTGGTACACACTGCCATGTTGTGCTGCCCAGTTTGGGTGCGGTGCCCACAGTGGCGGTCGGCAGGCAGCCTGGCGCTATGGGTTTCTCTTGAGGAAACGTGCCAGCGGTATCAACTCTGCCCCCCCAAGACCCTGCCTGTCCCTGGGCTATGTCCCCCTGCCCAGCCCTGCCCGCAGGGAGAAGAGGAGGGAGCACTCACCAGCAGGTGCTATCCCCTCACCCGGGGGAGCCTCCTCCTGCTCCTCCAAGGCTAGGAGCTCCGTCAGGGCAGGGATCAGCTCCTGGTTGACCGCAGAGTCCAGGGCTGCCGAGGTGGCCTGCTGCTGCCCGGTGAGCCTGTCCTCCAGCACCACCTCCTCGGCCACCGAGCCCCTGTCCTATTTGGCTTCGAGGGACGGGGTCTTGGCAGAGTCGATGCTGGTGGCTGGGAGGCTGCTGGTCTTCTGGCCCAGGTAAACATCCAGTTGCAGAGCTGTAACAATGGCAGGGCGAGTGGGTCTTTGCCCCGAGCATACCGGAGCAGCTCAATAGAGCCTCTCTATTAAAGGGCGTGTTTTGTGCTGCCGGCCCCAAGCGCCACTAATTGGAAGGGACACGTTCCAGCTGGAACGCGCCCCGGGCGCTGGAACGGAGGGTTACAGCTCTGTCCAGCGGCTCCAAGTACCGGCAGCTGCTGGTGCTGGGTGCTGCCTCTGTCCACAGCCTCTCCTCCCTGGCCCAGTGGTAGGCCTGGCAGAGCTCCTTGACCTTCACCTGGACCTGCTTCATGTCGCAGGTGTGGTCCTTGGTTGCCAGGTCCTGGGTGATGGAGGCATACACCTTCTGGGTCCAGTGGCTGGCCCACAACCAGGAGGTGATGGCCTCATTCCCCCAAATGGCCAGCAGGTCAAGAATTTCCTGGTGGCTCCAGGATGGTGCTTGCCTGTGGAGCTGCATCCTCTGCTTGGCCATAGTCCCCCGGACAGCTGGCCTGGCCAGCTGTGGGATGCAGAGTGCTGGGACGAAGGGTCGGGGGTGTGAGTCGTGCCCTGTGGTTGGCCAGGCCAGGCTCTTCCTGGGCCAGGAAGCCTGGGAGGAAGGTCTGTCCTGCAGGAAGGGCTTAGGCTATTTAATTTGAAATAATACTACACCCTGGCTAACACTGGGTTACTTCAAATTAATAACTTCAGCTTAAGCATTGATTCAAAAAAACCCAAGGTTTTAGTAAATCGAATTAGCATTTCCTTACTTCAAGTTAAGGAAAGACTTAACTGGCCTTAATAAAATGCCAGTGTGGCTGGGGAGTAGGCTGAGTCGAATTAAGCCTCCTTAATTTGACTTAACATGTAAATGTAGACACACTCAAGCAGAGGAAGGTATGGTTGCTGAACCCAACCAATCTGAAGGTAGAAGCACTGCAGTCTGAGGTGGGGCAGACACAGCCCATGCTACCTTTGATCTGGCTAGCTGGGCTAAAAACACCTGGGATGACACAATACTGTGGCCCATACATTCCCACCTGGTCCTCCGAGCCCACATTGCTGTATTTTCACTGCCGTTTTTAGTGAGCAATCCTAGGGTTACCAGATGCCTGGCAAAAGGAGGACATGTCCTCCTTTTTACCTCTGCGTCCTCCGTCTGGCAGGCATTTTAAAATACATGATTTTGTCTGGCTTTTTACTTATAGGGATTAAAGTATGCTGGAATGCCATGGAATACCTTATTTTTAGGGGGAGCATTCCTGGGCCCCCTAAAAACAGAAGAACATTACATTAATACTACATTTTATCCATATGTCCTCCAATGTCCTCCTTTTCATACTTCCCTGGCCTCCTTTCCATGCTTTGGTATCTGGTAGCCCTAGAGCAGGGGTCTCAAACACGTGCCCTGCGGGCTGCATGCAGCCCTTAAAGCTATTTCCTGTGGCCTGCAATGATGCTACTGTTGCCAATATTTGCAATATCTTTGTATGAAAAGGTATCACTGGTGTGGCTCTCGGGCTAATGTACTAGTCCTCATGCGGCCCTCGTGGTGATTTAAATTTGAGACCCCTGCCCTAGAGCAATCCAGATCAGCCCTGGCATGGCTACCTCCCCACAAGCTGCAGTCACCATTCCAACTGCAGGGAGGGTGCACACGCTGCGGGAAACGATTGCTAGTGCTATGGAAGGGTGTGAGGGAAGTGGCTGGCCAATGCAAAGAGTCACCATTCCCTTGGCCACACAGGTTTAGGAAGGCTGCCCAAAGCAAAGAGCTGGCCGCAGCCAGGGTGGGCTTTGGCATGTCTGCTGCTTGATCATCTCATGCCACAGAGAGGCGCCATAGGCCACATACCCACGCTGAACCCTGCGACACAGGCACATTGGTGGTTCACTACTTTGTGTCAGCAACTCATGTCAGATCTAACAAACTCAATACAACTCCCATGCTATTGTCATGATATATATCCAAAAGATGACATGTGAGATATCACTGGGAAGCTAATCTTGCACTGATCATTAATCTTCTTGTTTGGTGTATGTACGGGGTGCATGTAAAGAGATATGCTAGAATTGTGTTCTTAAACTGTGTTTCACAAACAATGCATACACGCACTCTGCCAAGACAAAGGACTGTGTATTTGCTTGTCTGGTTGTCCGGCAGAGACTACTATGGTATATTTACATATGAGGTAAGCACAGCTAACAGGAGATAAAACAGAATGGTGTCAACACCCCAGTGGGAGAGAGAGACTTTATCTGGGGAATACTCTTTCGAAGAATACATTGCAAAGGTTTACTGGGCAATACAGAGAGGGGATCTGAAACCCAAATGACAAGCAACCAAATCACAGACTATTAGGCTATGTCCCCACTTAGGCAGTTAAATTGATTTATGTTAAATAGATTTAATAAAATCGTTATAAAGTCATTAAATCAATTAATGTGAAATGTACACTAAGTTAAATCCATTTAACATGTCCCCACTAGAAACTCAAATTGAACTAGAATGTCCATGGACAGGACTTGCTAGTTTGATTTAGGAGAGGGGCACCATGGGAGGCGTGGCAACATAGCCCCCTAGAAGGGCCATGCCCCCACCCAATATATAGGAAAAGGATGGCACCCTGCAAATGAGAAGTCCAAAAGTGTTAAATTGAAATAACAGTTATATCAAAATAATACGCCCACACTGCATTATTTTGAAATAACATTTTCGATTTAACTGTCATTTCAGTATAATACTAGGTTTCATTATATTGAAATGATTTTCCTTATTTCAAAATGAGGGAGCGCCTTATTTTGAAATCAGGAAACATAGTGTGGACACGCAATCTTTTAGATTGAAATAATGAGCGTTATTTTGATTTAAAGATTAAGTGTGAACATACCCTTGGAGCCGGAAGCGCCCTCATGACTTAATCTGGCAATTAACTGATCTTTGATAACTAGCGGGAATATCCCCAATGGCCAATGATGGCACATTAGATGGGATGTTCTGAGTTATTAAAGAGAATTCTTTCTGGGTGTCTGTTTGGTGAGCCGTGCCCACATGCTCAGGGTTTAGCTGATCACTGTATTTGGAGTCAGGAAGGAATTTTCTCCTAGGGCAGATTGGTAGAGGTCCTGGTAATTTTCCTTTTCTCTATAGCACAGGGCACAGATCACTTGCTGGTGAATTTCTCTGTACCTTGAAGTCTTTAAACCATGATTTGAGGACTCGAGTAACTCAGTCCTAGGTTAGGGGTCTGGTCTATTACAAGAGTGCATGGGCTAGGTTGTGTGGCCTACATTGTGCAGAAGGTCAGCTTCGGTGATCATGTTGGTCCCTTCTGACTATTAGGTCATCTAGTGCTATGCCCTGCTCCAAGCAGGACCAACCCAGCAAACTGTATACAATATTATTGTGGCTGTAACTTCCTGAAATGACATTTTAGTCAGAACTAAACTACAGGGCACTGGTTGTTACCGGAAAGGCAAAATTTGGGCGGGTGGAGTCCTGCAGACTCTGCTGGCAAGATAGACGACTTACAGTGTCCAGGAGCTGTCACATAGCTGACCAATAGGAAAACCCATCCTTGCTGAGCCTGAGAGGGATAACGGTAACTCATGGCCCTTGGCACCTCAGCAGATAGTCAATTGGCAGACAGTGTGGGGGAAATGTGGGCTTGGGAGGGCATTGGGGTCACCCTGGAAAGAGTAACTGGCTGGGGGAAGCCATGCAAGCTGCATGCTTGTTTGTTGGTGGCAGGTGTCTGGCTGTAAGCCCCAGCAGCCTTGCACTGAAGGACAAGTTGCAGATGAGACTACACCTGCTTCTGGGCCTGGGTTGAACCCCAAAACTTCACAAACCCTCAATACGAATTAGACAATTTTGCACATAGCCAGCAGCACATCACTTTTTCAAAGCACTGTGCAAATATGAACTGAGGAATTGTCATCAACTTGCTGGGCTGGGTGTTTTGTGCAAATTTAGCACAGCAGCAAGCAGACAAGGTCTATATGAATGATGCTCAAGTCCTCCATAGGAAGACTATTAAGATGATGATGAATTATGTGTATTACAGTACCCCTAGAGAAGGTGAGCCTAGGCATCTGTTGTGTTGTGCTGGGCATGCTACATAAACAGAATAAGAGAAATGCACATGCACATACTGCAGACAGCTTCTCATCCAAGCAGAGAAGACGAACAAAGACAGGGAGGAAAACTGAGGCAAGAAGCAAGTTGGTCACACAGCAGCTACATGACAGAGCAAGGAATGGACCACAGGTATCAGCAGTCCCATACTCGCTCCAGATGGGCTGAGTCATGGATATTCCAGTGCAGATGCTGAGAAATTCCTTGGGCTACTTTGATATGGCCTATAAAACCTGGACTGTCCTTTGACCTTGCTTTGCTATTATAAACACAGAGCAGGGGAGGAGGTGTAGAACAGATTACTTGACTCTCAGCAATAGGGAAAAAAGCCTTCTTTTTTTTAAAAAAATAGAAACTATAAAAAAGAGAAAAAAATACCCTCGCCATTTCAGCCTGGGGAAAAGAAAAGAGCGAATGAACCTGCCATGTGGTGTGGGGCACTCAGGCACTCCAATGAGAGCCATCTAAGAATAGAGGATCTGGGGGCCATGCTGACCTTCCAGTGAGGTTTAGCTATTTCTGTAACGCTGATGGGACTACTGAGAATCTGGTCTCCTCCCTTAGCCCCCAAGCAGCTGAGGAGGAGAAATGTCCATCAGTCCAGCTGGCACCAAATTCCTACCTCCATCACCCCAGATGCACTGAGTTGAACCCATTGAGAGGCTGTGGATGGGGGTCACTGTGGCTGGGTGAAGAGCTGTCCCATATACAGTGTTTACTGACAGTACCGGTGAGTAAGATGGCTCACCTCCTGCCAGACACAAGGAGGAGCGGGCCAGGCCTAGCTTGCAGCTGATGTGGATACCTTGATGCTGTTACTGCCACTGGACCCCGCTATTCCTGGTAAAGCAACTCCCCTGTGATTGCTTTAAACAACCCACTAAACCCATCTTTTTGTCCTGTGACTACAGAGGTGTTAATGGGTTGGTCTACCTTGAATGGTCCCCTACAATATTTGCTAACTACTGAGGCTAAACAATCTGTTCCACCTTGTATGTTGCTGGGACACCGCCAGTTCTTTTCCAGACTGGAAGAAGAGCTCTGTGTAGCTTCAAAAGCTTCTTCTCACCAACAGAAGTTAGTCAATAAAACCTGTCTCCTCTCCCACCTTGTCTCTTTCCTCTTCAGTCAGGTCTCCCAGTTATCTGCTTAGACCAGATAAGTCCAGACCCCTCCTCCCAGGCCAGTTTCTGTGTAGACCACTAATGGGAAGTCTAAGCCCTTGTTGGTAGAAAATCCATTGTTCCAGTAGGGAAAAGCAATTTAACATTGCTGGGTCTTGATGGATCTCCCACTGTTCACCCTCTGTGATGTGTCCTGCCCCCTGGCAGGAGCACACTGTGTCTAGGGTAGACCACCCTTCAGGCTTTGACTGGAGATGCTCTAAGTCGATGGCAGAGAGTTTTCCCGTTGTCCTAGAGACTCTACCTCCACAAGAGGCAGTAGTCATGCTGGTGGGAGAAGCTCATGTTGGTGCTGTCTACTCAGGAAGTTAAGGCCAGCATATCTACGTTGCTCAGGAGTGTGGATTTTTCTTCAGTAGTTCTGCTGAAGTCAGTGTGTAGTGTAGACCTGGCCCAAATGAGGAACTGGAGGAAAAGGCTTAGGAGTTGACCATATTTGCACAGCCACACCTCCGCCACCTAAGCGTTCAGCAGATGAGGCCAATTTGACAGGATGAGCCATTTTGGCTGATGTGAGGGTTACAATTCACAACCGTATGGCATGCAGGGGTAATGACGTGTTGTTAGCCTTAGTGTATGAATAAAGGGCAGCAGAATTGTGCTTAGCCTGCATGGAAAGAGGGGCTCAGCCTAATCTGAATCTCTGTGCTATGCAGGGGTAAAAATGCTAACTCCCACCAGAAACATGCAGCACTGGGGATGGAGGTTCTCATCTGGCTGTGTGGATGCTGCCTAAGGAGTCCCAAAGTTGCTCTGCACTTACAAGCAAGTCAAGGGGCTCAGCATTGCAGTGCAAGGCAGCTAACTCGTGGAACCTGGGAATGTGGCATCGCAGACGGGGCCGTGAGTGGCAAGCAGAAGAAACAACGGCAGAGATAGTAGCATCGATGATTCGGTAAGAGAGGTGAGGCGCAGCAGCAGCACCTCCAAACTCTGGCTCTTTGTTGACCAAGAACAATTGCTGTGAGTGGGCAGTCACTGGGGAAAAAGGGCAGTGATCTGTGGAAGGAACGTAAGTCTGTGGGAATTTAGTCACGTGTCCCTCTTCCCTGCTGTGTGTGTATTTTTTCAATGGTTGGAGAGACAAAAAGGAGAACTAGGGGAAAGAAACCCACATTTAGATCGTTTTACAGTTTAGAGTTGGATTTCAAAGCAGCTTTGCAAAGCTGGTGGGATTCTGACGTCAGCGGTGTGGTAGCTCCACTGGCTTTGGTTAGCTGGTTGGCGCGCTTTAATCCTGATGAGTGAGGTTCTGAGAAAACCCATGTGAAAGTCTTGTGTGTGGCAGTTATATACAGCCATCCTGATGGCTGGCAGTGGTAGTCACGTTCTCCTTCACAGTCGATCCCATGCCTCACAGCAACACTGGGGGGAGTGTCCAGCTTCTCCTGCTTCAGAAACACAGGCCTCTCCCTCTAGGGCTAAACGAGAATCTCCATTAGTTGCTGGCAGTAGAGGACCTATGACACATGTGAACTGTGTATGTGTGTGTACATGAAATAAAAACTAAAACTCGTGAATCCTTTCAACTGTAATTAAACTTAAACCCGATACAATCAGATGAAAGGAAAAATCACAAGAGAGACACTGTCAACAAAGAGGATGTTTAGGGCTTTCAGTGTGGACACACGGACACACACACAGAGGCATCTATGTGATTGTCCGGTCATCTCTCTAATGTGCCTGGCAAAAGGTATTTTTCCCCATCTCCTCTATCCAGACTCATCATCATTGAAAAGGACTCCCTCCCACTCACCTCTCCTCAGGGACAGAGAAGGATTTAAAATGAAAGTAGGTTTTTCATGGGTCTGAAGAAAGAGGCTTACAGGCTGTTGGAGAATTTTTGTGGGGTTTTCTGTTGGTAGATTTTATTTTAATTGCTGTTTGCTTTGTGTTGTGCAAAGGCTGACATCACCCACGGTCTTTGCATGGCAACATAGGAAATCAGTCATTCGGTGTTGCCATGGTAACTAGAGGGGAAACCCATGTTATCACAGTCCATTGCATCCTTTCCAGGAAATTTACAGAAATTCTAGACAAATGCAAGAAGCAAAAGAGGGGAAAAAAAAGTTTAACGGTGCTTGTGAAATGAGAAAGCAAGGCAAGCTGATTGTAGTACATGTTCATGCAAGAGTTAACTGTATTGCAAAGGCTAACTCTCCATCTAAGCAAAAAAAGCAAAGAGTCTTGTGGCACTTAAAGACTAACAGATTTATTTATCGCATAAATCTGTTAGTCTTTAAGTGCCACAAGACTCCTTGGTTTTTTTTGCTTTACTAGACTAACACAGCTGCCCCTTTGGAACTCACCATCGGAGGATACACAGGTCTTTCTCCTCAACCCATGATGCAATACCATGCCCAGTTAGTCTAACTCAGTTACCGCGTTTCTAACTGGAGAGAAAAGTTGCACATTTTCCGTCCAAATATTCAAGTGGGCCCTTTAGGGATAGAGTTATCCATGGCCACGTGAATAGTGCACTGGACCGGGTCTCCAAAGATCAGGATTCTGTTTCAAGTTCAGTAACTAACCTGCTTAGATGATGCTGGGGTTATCACTCTTGTCAGCTGTTGACTCTGTATATGCATCCCCCCAGTGTGTATGCTGTCCCAGATCTGCACAGGTAACCGAGTTAGCGCTCCACGATCGGATTATGCCCTATGACCTCAGATCTCTTCAGCAGCGAAGGTACCCAGCCAGGTTTTTTATTCAATGAGCAGAGCAGAAAGCACCCTATACCTACTACAATTGCGCAATATTATGTGCCCCAGCAATGAATCAGATCAGAAAATGGCAGGACTTTCCATTCCGAACTCAGTCACAGAAAGATGCTTCCTCTGAGACTCTCTTTCGTACATTGATACAAACAAGTTGTGTAGTCCCCTCTCTCTGATATGTGTAGTTGCCATCCCTGATGTGCCAAGGTAGCACCCTTGCATGTGGTAAGATACCACCCATTACCTTATGTTGGATGGTTTGATCAAAATATCGCTAGTCATCATATTAATGACATTCACATCTCTATCCATGATAGCGTCATTTGAGAGGTCAGGGAGCCCCAGTTATCCCTGGGATATTAGGATGGCCTGGTACCTATCTGGAATGTGCTTGTGCCTAGCACTTCTTTGCAATGTGTGTTTGTGAGACCCGCTCTGTTCTCAGTTATTGAGAGCCTGCCAATATTCATAGCTTGATTTCTTCCAGCTTTGCTTTATATCATTATTCCAGCTCCAGCCTCATACCTGGCCTGCTGTGCTAGGCCTCACGTCTCAAACTCTTTCGACTACATGCGCAAGTCATAGCAACAGCGTGTAACCCATGCGGTGGAGCACATAGAGAATGAAAAACCGATGGTCTGTTGGTATAAACTGTCATAGCCCCATTAACTTCAAAGGCACTGAGATGATTTATAACACGAGTTGAAGATGTGGCCCTGGGAACTTTAAAAAAAAAATCAGAAGTTTTCTATTTAGATGAACTAAAAAAAAAATCAGTCATCTACCACATTCTTTGCTCATATTTATCTATATATGTTCTGCTAATATAATATGGCAGTTTGCTGGTATGTAGTAACTTCCAGAAATCATGGAGGAAAAAGAAAGTCCTGTGGTTAAAGAGCTGGGGTGGGAGTCGATCAGGGTTCAATTCCTCTCTTTGTTTCAGCTACTTAACCTCCCTCTGCCTCTGCTTCCCTGTCTGTAAGAGGGAGATGCTGCTGCTCACCCACTTGTGTGGAGCCTGAGTCTTCTTCCATTGAGCTAGTGAAGTGCTTTGAGTTTCCCTAAGTGAAAAAAAAGCTCTACCGGAAAAGCAAGGTATTGCTAAGATTGTATATTGGGTTTAGAGATGTAGCCTCAGAGTTCTGTGCTGTGGATCAGGACAATTTGCTGGTAGGTGTTAGTTGTTCTAAGAATTAAAAACGATGCATGTTCATCAAAATTCAGATGAAAGATGCTCTCTAGAATGGCATCTCATTGGATTCTGTTTTAACTGGTGATCCCGTGGGTAGCAAGCGGCGGTGCATACATACTTACAGGATCTACACAGGGTTGACAGGGCTGAAGCCCCGGACTCCAGCCTAAACGGGGGCCCTGAGGTTCAGCCCCTAAGATCCCTGCGTGATCTGCCCCCATCATCCTCCTCAGCCCTGCCAAGAGCTAGCCAGGCCTGGGGGTGCTGGGAGGGCCACTAGGGGGTGTGGGCCCTAAGCCAGAGGCAGTGCTCCCACTCCACCCCATCCTGCTCCCAGATCGGCCAGCTGGTGCGTGGCTGGGGCAGCCCGCGGTGTGGCCTTGGGCGGCACTGGAGGGGGCCAGGGCTGGGGCCGGTGCACTGCGGAAAGCAGCCTCTGGTCCAAGGGCCCCCCAGCACTGGCCTGCCTGCATGCTGCAACGATGGGGGGCCAGGGCCTCAGGTGGGGGACCCCCACAGTGGTGGTGGGCTGGGGTGGACAGCCCAGAGTCCCTTAGTTCGCTCCTGCTTACATGATGGCTGTCAACAGATCACTGTCCTAGCAAACGCCCAGCAGCCGGCTACCTGTGATAAAGGAGCAACTGTTAACTGCAAGTAAGGCACAGGTTATTGTAGCCACAGGGGGCAGCCCCCACAGACATGCACTAAACAGTGCATTACAGCAGACTGTTTTTGAGTGTGCATAAGCTGAAGCCATTAGCTTGGTTGCAGATGCAGGTTCTGACCCTGGGAGATGTTGCTGAGCATCTTCAGTGATCCAGACTCATGCTTACAGGTCAAGTCTTGGTGGTTCAGGCTACTGCTCCTCAGACCACCTACACATCCAGGCTTAGAAAGTCCCCTTCTTAGTAAATAACCCTCCAAATTATTTTTATGCATCTAAGCAATCCCCCGGGGACTCGGGGCTTCACATAAAGGCGTCAAAAAAAATAAATAAGTAAAAGAGAGAGAGAGAGAGAGAGAGAGATGCTCTCCCCAAAGCAATGAGCACTTGTGAACATCACTGTCTCTTTATCCTGTGTCTTTTGGAAAAGGCACATTACAGTCGACCCTCAGAGGTATCAACTGAGCAGTAAAACAAACAAGGACCCCCATGGCACTTAAAGACTAACTAGTTTATTTATTGCATGAGCATTCATGGCAGAAAATCCCACTTCGTCAGATGCTTTGAAGATGGGGGAATTTACAGAATGGGAGGAAATTTTTTTTTGGTGTCTGGCTGGTGAGTCTTGCCTGCATGCTCCGGTTTTAGCTGATCACCATATTTGAGGTGGGGAAGCAATTTTTCCCCCGGGCAGATTGGGAAAGGACCTGGGGGTTTTTCACTTTCCTCTGCAGCATGGGGCATGGGCAGGCCTCAACAAATCTGCCACAGGCCTAGTCCAAAAACTGAGGCACCTAGGTGTGCAACAGTGACAGGGCCCCCCATTTCTGAAAGACTGCCACCACCACTGTTTCCACACTGGGCCCCCCTCCGCTGAAAACCCCCCCACATCCGCCAACGCTTCTGGTGATGGCAGTGCGGCATGTAAAAGAACCCCTACCACTGAAAAAAGCCACTGCCGGCTCAAGGCAGTGGCACTGAAAGTGTCGGCACTGCCATCTCCTTTTTTTTAGGCACCAGGGGGCATTCACCTCCCTGGCAGTCATGGCATTGCTAGGTACCAAGGGCAAAATCCTGGGTACCATGGTGAGCCCAGGGCATGGGTCACTTGCTGGTGGATTCTCTGTCTTGAAGTCTTGAAACCATGATTTGAGGACTTCAGTAACTCAGTCCTAGGTTAGGTGTCTGTTTTAGAAATGGGTGGGTGAGATTCTGTGGCCTGCAATGGTCAAACTGATCACAATGGTCCCTTCTGACCTTAAAGTCTCTGAATCTAAACTACTAAAACTAAAGGGAAAGTTTTTTCTAAAGACTGGACAAGATAAGGAAACCCTTTCTGTACTTGAATCATTTAAATAAGGTGGTTAAAAATGGTGTTTGTCTTCTGCATAGTAAAGTTTCAGAGCTGTATTAAGTCAGCATTCAGTTGTAAACTGCTGAAATTCTGACCCTGACATTTCGTTCGGTGTTAAGAACCTTTCAGCAGTATAAACAAGCTCCATTCCCAAGGTGTTTGCAGCTGTGAGGTTCTACGGTATCATTATTTATTGGTGGGAGGCTTATGATTGCATGCAACCGTTTCTGTCACTGATATTGCGACTCTTACAGTCACAACCAATCACGTACAAATGCGTCATGGAAGGTCTATAGAGAATAGTTATGATTTGCTAAGGTTGGTTATTCTGTTTAGATGCATGCACCATTTTTGCATCTGAGGTTATGAATATTAGCTATGTATTGTCATTATAAACATATTTTATTCCTGGGTACCATCCACCAGGTAAAATTTACATCAAGGCTAGACAGCTATGATTTGATGGTCCATTAAGGACGCGTTACTCTAACAATAGGCCATAGAAGAAACTCAACCCCCTCAATATGCCCTTCTGTGGATGCCTCAGCAAGAATATGGCCAACGGCTGTCCCTGTGAGTCATTAAGCCATGTAAGGCAACGCAATATGCTTGTGTGACCCTGGACTCCATTTTGGGCCACTGCCTTTCCATAGACAAAGGCTGTGAGCTGAGTTTGAGACTGTAAATTTCCAGGCACATGGCAAAAGATATAAAAGATCCCTGAGATATCTCCCTTTTGTCTCTTCCCTGCCCTGATTCTCTGCACTGTGGATTTACAACTAAAAGGAACGTTTTGCTCTATAGACTGTGGACCATCCAATTTTTTGGAATTTACCAGAGAGGCTTTAAAAGCCAGCAGTTTCTTCCATCACTGCTACAAAGCTGACAGAAAGGACTTTTCAACTATTTGGACAAATATAATCTCATAATTATTATCAAGTATCTTCTTGCATTTTATTAATCAAACCTTTAGATTTTAGTTATTAAAGGACTGCCAGCAGTGTAGTTATTGGGTACTACCTGACTAAGTGGCTGACCACTTGGGATGAGAAAAACCCTAGAATTGATTCAGTTGGCTTACCGTAACCACTCATCATCAAATCCAGCATCTGTGTGGTGAGTCAAGGGTGGAATACCTAAAGCATTTTGGTTATATTGACAGATGTGGTGAGAGAGAAGTTCCAGTTCGTTACTGCTTGGTATAATCTAATAGTAAAATAACCAGTTCAGGATTAGTGTGCCCTATTTCTGAGCAGTTTTTCCTGAATTTAGCGTTCTTACTTGTGACCTATTAAGGAATGGTGACAACTGTTAATGTGGGGTCCCGATCAGAACCCGATTGTGCTATGCATGGCGTGCACTTAATTCAGGGGGTGGAACAGCTTCCGTGCGAGGAGAGGTTAAAAACACTGGGACTGTTCATCTTGGAAAAGAGACATTTAAGGAGGGATATGATAGAAGTCTATAAAATCATGACTAGTGTGCAGAAAGCGAATAAGGAAGTGTTACTTACTCCTTCACATAACACAAGAACCAGGGGTTACTCAATGAAATTAAGAGGCAGGGGAGTTAAAACAACTGAAAGGACATACTTTTTCACACAATGCACAGTCAGCCTATGGACCTGGTTGCCAGGAGATATTGTGAAGGGCAAAAATATAACTGCATTTGCAAGAACTAGCGAAGGTCAGGAAGAATGGGTCCTTCAGTGGGATGGTCAGAGATGCAGTCTCTAAACATCTGTCCCCCAGAAGTTGGGATTGGATGACGGAGGATGGACCACTCGATACTTGCCCTGATCTGAAGCATCTGGTGTTGGCTACTGTTAGAAGACAGGATACCGGGCTAGATGGACCATTTGGTCTGACCTAGTATGCTCATAAAAAAGTCTCTGACTCAAAAGGCTGTGATGTTTCCTCAGATATCCATGATCTGCATTCTTCCAGGCTAGTAACCACAGGTTAGAGAGAGGTCGTGATATGTTTCAATAAACTGATGACTCTAAATCACTCATATAATTCCTTCTCTTTACAAACAAACAAGGAGTCGTGTGGCACTTAAAGACTAACAGATTTATTTTTCTCATGAGCTTTCACGGGAGAAAATCCCACTTTGTCAGATGCTTTGAAGATGCGGAAATTACAGAATGGAATGAAAATAAATGCAAAGGAGTGTAAAACATGGGATCAGGTCATACAGTAACAGCAAATCAGAGCACTTGTTAAGGTTCACACCCTGGAAAGGCTGAAGTCAAATTACCTGTTGTACTGGGAAAAGAAGCCATAGTCCTGCTTTAATTTTTGATTTGGCTGGACTAGACCAGGGGTCTCAAACTCAAATGACCACGAGGGCCGCGTGGGGACTGGTGAAGGGCTGCTAGGACTAGTAGCCTGAGGGCCGCACCACTAAAACCTTTTCATACAACAATATTGCAAATATCAGTAAAAATAGGGTTGTTGCGGGCCGGAGGAAACAGCTTTAGGGGCCGCATGCGGCCCATGGACTGTGTGTTTGAGACCTCTGGACCAGATTAACATGGCAGCCCCTTTGGAACGTCTCTTTACAGCCTTTTCTGCTAATCAGAAACAATCAGTTCTGCAAGCCAGACAGCGAGCCCACTAAAATACTGTAGCTTTCGTTAAGACTTTTAATAAAGTAGCAACAAGCGAAACATCCCCTGATTCCACAGAGATTCTCGCTTCACGGCTCGTCAGGGCCCGTCTACATTTCACACTCATGCAGCTCAAGCTAATACAATTCAAACAGCAGTGTGGATCGGGAGCGTTGCTTCTGAAGAAACTAATTTGGGGCAGAAGCCTCCAACCCACCCACCCCAGCCATGGCACCAGTTCTGCTTACGCCGAGTCCGTTGGTGCTCAGGGCTCCCTGTGACCGTGCACCCTGGGGCGCCTGGTGCTGCTACCAGCAGGCTCTCTGGGGCGCCCCCACCTTGAGCCAGGCCCGGGACTGTTCTGGGTGGGTTTCCCAGGGCCCCGTGCCCAGTGAGCCCCATGCCTGGCCCCACACGGCTGGCTGCTCGGGGCCCTGCGTGGTGCCTGGCCCCATGTATCTGGCTCCTGGCAGGCTCCCCACCCTGCACAGCTAGTCTCTGCGGGGTCCCACAGCTCCATGTACCCAAGCACCCTCCTCTGCCCCCCACCGTCTGCTCCCCGCACAGCTGCCCTCCACCAACCCAGGAAACTGCTTATCTTTGCTGGAGCAGAGGGAGCTGTCAGACACCAGATTGCTGTATTTACATTTCCTGCCCTGCTCTGGGCCCTGTGCCTGGGAGCACAGCAGCAGGGTGGGAGATTTAAAAAGGCTCAGCTGGCTCCAGCTCCTGGGCACGGCTTAGAATATTCTCTGGCACATTTGGGGCCCGTGCCCCATGTGCCGCGGCTCAGTCATGTCCCTGGTGTGCACACTGCCGCACTGGCAGAAGCTCAAGCTCGACCTGTGACCTTGGACCCATCTGATCCCCTGGGTGACTTGTATTTAGCAGCTTGGACTGGCATTTTGAATTTGCCAACCTGCTGAAATCCCACAGAAAGGTTTATCTGTGTCTATAGGGTTTCATTCCATCCTCAGCATTCGTAGCTTGCTGACAAGCACTGTAGAATGCTTTTGCTGTCTGTGTGTCTGTGATTTTTCAGGTGCCAGTAATTATCATGGTGTACAATTTAGGTTATTTAGACTTTTAAATAAATACGTACTCGATTTGTAAGTGTAATCAGGTGCTGACAGCTAAATGAGCTAAATTATGTCTGTGGTTATTTTTGGGTGCAAATACTGGGTGAAAAAAAAGAAGTCATCTCAAAAATAGACTCAGTGCTTCTGTTTTCTTCTCAAATGTCTCCTTTGACAGCTTTTAGACTTGTTGCAGGACCTTTTAGATTACATTGTAAAAAATGGAGCAAGATTTGTTTTCATGTCAAAAAAGAAAAACCCCAAACCCACTAGGGACCAAATATTCAAGTGGGCTCCTTCCCTAGCCTTGTCTCTACACATGGCAGAACGACCAGGGGGACAGTGTTCTGGACTGGGACTCAGACGGTCAGGATTTTATTCTCAGCGCTACAGCTGGTCTGCTAGGTGAAGATCATTTTGCTCTCTGGGCTTGTTTCTCCGCATGTGAAAGGAAATAATGAAGTTTTCTTCCATTGTCGAGGAATGGGCGATCTACCTCCAAAAAGTGCTATTTAAGAAGAGGCCTTATTACTTAAGATGTAGTGCACCTATTCTTCCAATGCAAATCGAGCGGGGATGGATGTAGAGACGAGACCAGTTTTAAATGGGCAAAAAGCTGCTTGTACACACAAACATTGGTTTTGACAGTGCAATCGTGTATGTCTGAGAATTTAGCCAGGACTCCAAACTGAGGTCCCTTGAGAACAAGGCTGTTTGGTAATCTCCCTGCAGCAAAAACAGCTCGTGGCAGAGCAGTAGGACAGCCCTCTTCCCATTAGACTGGGTGGAGCCCATCTCTGCCCTCAGGCCAATAAAGAGGTCGGGCTCAGCTTCTTACGCAGTGCCATGTGGTTTTGTTTCCTCTGACTGCCTCCCTCTAACAAACACACAAGGCAGGGGTCAGAGGAGACAGGGGATGGAGATGGGGGACAAACTTGCTTGGCCTGTGGCTATCTCCCACGGAGGGCTTGTTGCTTGCTGTGGAAAATGTTTGTCTAGAAGCAACACGCTTTGATTAGCTCGCATGGGGCAGCGTGGTGGGTGGCAATGAAGCGCAGTGGCTGCAGGCGTGTACAGCAATGCTGGGCGGGGAGGTCAGGGCCACAGGAACAGGGCGGCACTGTGTGAAGAGGGGTTGGGGATGTGTAGGTCAGGGCGGGTGGAGTGGGGGTAGCGTGTGAAGGGAGGCACTGGGGACGTGGAGGGTGGGGACCAAGGGAGTGGGGTGGCAGTGTGTGCAGGGGGTCAGACCAGCAGAGGGGAAGAGTAAGGCAGCTTGGGGGGACACAGTGTGTGCAAATGGTCAGATCCTTGGGGGGGCAGCAGATGGGGGACAGCAGTGAGGGGAAGAGAAGCAAGTGGGGGGGCAGTGTGTGGACCTGGGAGCATAGGGGGCAGGAGGCCAGTGTATGGGGCAGGGATCAAGCAGGGGCAGTATGCGTGGCAGGGGCACTGTGTGTAGGAGACTGAGTCGGGGGCCAGGGGGCATTACGGTGGGGCAGTGTGTAGGGTGGGGTCAGGCTGGGGGGGCAGCATGTGGGGCAATGATCAGGTGGGGGAGTGCGGGTAGGGGATTGCACAGGACAGTATGTAGGTGGGGGGCTCGGGTGGGTGGCAGATATCCGGCAGGGTGGGGGGCAGTGTGTGAGGTGGCTGGGAGTGGGGATGGGGCAGGGGGCACTGTATCATGGGAATCTGGCCGGGGTGCCATCACATGCAGTGGAGGGCACTGCGTGGGGCAGGGATTGGGTGGAGGATAACGTGTGGGTGAGGATCTGGGAAGTGACGTGTGGGGTGAGGATCAGGCAGAGGACAGTGTGTGGGGTGGGTATCAGGGAAGCAGCGTGTGGGGCAGGAATTGGGTGGAGGACAGTGTGGGGCAGGGATCAGGCAGAGGGCAATGTGTGGGAAACAGTGTGTGGGGTGAGGACTGAGGAGAGGGCCCTGTGTGGGGCAGGGAACAGCGATGGGGGAAGCAGTGTATGGGGCAGGCATCAAGTGGAGGACAATGTGTGGGGCGGGTACCAGGAAACTATACGTGGTGTGAGGATTGGGTGAAGGACGCTGTGTGGGGCAGGAATTGGGGAAGCACCGTGCGGGGTGGTGATCATGTGGAGGACAATGTGT